>OY292492.1:9644189-10041163 GCA_958496325.1 Nomophila noctuella | reverse complement strand
ATAAAGCATTCTCCATTACTCTGGTCTGAAAAAAAATATGGTTTCTTTAACTCATAATGCTTGCTACAAATTAGGCACTGTAAAAAGCTTATACCTACACAATAGGTACAACCAAAATTAACGTAAACTTAAACACAAAGATTTACAATTTGGCAACAAAAGGATTATTGGCAACTAAGGGGATTAGAGGCAACAGAGGGATCATAAGCGAAAAGCTACCACCTTGCCAGTCGGTAGTAATATATGCTCAGTGTTATAGTTCCCTGAACTTAGTATGAAGTGATTTTTGAACACAAAAGATATGTCATAGAAATCTATCATACCTGCTTCCCCATCAACAGTTGGTACACCTTCAGATACAACAGCCACTGCCTGCGCCCCATCAGCTGCTACCTGGTGTGGCCATGAGATCACCACTTGCACGGAAGAGACTCGCCATGGTCCTTCATTGAATACCTTGAAAGTTCATAATAGGGTTGATGAGTAAACGTCCTGAGTTCAATCGCCTTTACACCGAGTAGGTAATTTGATATCCATTATATCGGGCCATTAATTTGTTTGATATACAGATTGTCTTTAAGGGTTTATAAGGATTTATGAGTTGTTTCAATTCATTACACAAAATAAGAAGCTATAAACTGTTACGGAATAAAGTGGAAGATAAATAAAATCTTTCAAAGTCTGATTGGGTGTTTACAATCTGACTGATGCTTTTCTTATACAAGCACCAATGGGATTTTTGCGTTTACCTACCTGATAAGTATGCATCACTCTTGTTCCAATGTCGTCGAAATATTTCATAGCTGATTCTCCCTTCACCTCACCGCCGTAGAACACTTGTTCAGGTCGTGCAGCACTGAAATCAAATAAATGGGATCTTGAAGAAATATTTATAAAGCATGAAAATTTTTTTACCAACACGATTGGTAATGCGTTTAATGTCTACAAGTATCAACGAAATATTTTGATTTCGGCAGAATAGTCGAAAGTTTTTGTCTCAGTGGTTTAACAGGTATGGCTTTCCAGTTTTTTAGAATCTTTTATGAATAATTCGTGTCTCTAGTAAAATAAATATTTCTTACCCCTTAATCAACAACTCAGCATTTTTTTATAACCAGCGCTTCTACCTTAGCCGGCTTCTTGCCGGGATACAGTTCGGTAGATGTGGAGTTTGCCCAAACTGTGAAGAACCACAGAAGGCTCAACGTCTTCCAACGCTCGAGCATCGAACCTCATTGTGATCGGTGGAGTACCGTCTGGTTGCTTCTTGAAAGGATTCTCCATCATACAGGACACTACGGTTTTGTTCACGCTTGTGCAGATCACATGTTTGTCCCTGTAAAATTTAATAAGTTTTGTTTTAGGTATAAGATTAATTTTCATTACTAAACACATTATTCTTCGGTTTGCAACTAACATGTAAGTGTATTAAATTTTTGTGTAATATTTCCCTTCTTTCATCTGATGAAAAGCGCCAGCTCGGTTTGGAGAGCAATAAGCCAACAACAACTGGACGGGTAATAGCTTTGCCGAAAGAAATAAATAGGCGTTTTCATTTTTAATTTTTTTCGGTCTTTAAGATACTATTTTGTCTCACATATGTTGGGCTGCAGTATATTCCTGGTAAGAAACCTGGTTGTATACTACAATAGGAAATATCGCTCAATCTTCTATCTTATCACATGCTAGCTTCAGATGACTGTGAAGATCAAAGTTTACCCATAACTCTACTCCCAACCATATCTCACACTCTGGAAGAAGAAAAATTAAAGAGTAACTCACGCTAATATTAATAGCAATGTAATGAAGACTGGGATGGTGCTCCACAAACAGCAAGGTCTCGTAGGCGGACTCGCCGTAGTTGTCCACAGATATCGAGAGCCGGATCTCTTCTTCCTGCCCCAGTGTTAATGCGTACGCGTCGCTTCCTTCAGCTGGAATTAATGTAACCCAGTCGTTAATTTGACAGTTTTGATAAGCAATTTTATTTGCATAGGCTTATGTTCTAAAGAGGTCATGGCTAGCTCAGGACAATAGCTTGGGCGATGGACGTATTTTGGGATCAGATTATTTTCTATCAATAATGACAATATGCTGACTAACATACATTTTGTTTGTTATAAACCCAAAAACTTAAGATCAATGCAATTGATGTGTTCAAGGGAGGACCATGTGCATTGTGCAATAGACAAAAAGGAACGAAAACATTAAACCCAGAAAAATAGGAGTTATTCCTATCTTATTTTATATCACTACATAGTATAAAACAAAGTCGCTTTTTCTGTCCCTATGTGTGTTGTATGTCCCTATGAACGCTTAAATCTTTAAAACTACGCAACGGATTTTGATGCGGTTTTTTTTAATAGATAGAGTAACTCATGAGGAAGGTTTTTATGTATAATATCATCCATTAAATAGTGGACAAGTACCACGGGCGAAGCCGGGGCGGGCCGCTAGTTTTATATATATTCCGGTTCTTGGGTATCGGACCTACCCAAGAACCGATACCCTGGTGGATCAGATAAACACAGGATGTGACTCCGTGGTAAGTAACTTAATCTTGTGCTACCAGTAGGTACACTGGTATCAGTACATACCAACGGTGGAATTACAAAACCACTCTCACCTTTAGGCAGCAATAACACAGGGTTGACGACTAGATCGCTGACACAGACGCCGTCGATACCGCAGTCGTTCAAGAAGTTAGCGCTGAATGTTGTCGTGGCTGTTGCGTTTAACACAGGGTAATCTTCGATGTTCGGCAGCGCTCCCACCGTTGAATACCTGGGTTGTTCGTGTTCCAGCTTGTACGTTACTTGGAACTGGAAAAAACAATTTGGAGATATAAATGTGTATTCATACGGTGTATGATAGACGTAATTCAGCCTCAAAAGTAGTAAAGGTGTCTATTTTTACTGGATGTTGAATTAAAAGACAAACATTGTAAATTGCGTTATTCCGAACCTAGTTTTCATAGTTGTTTTATCAGTCTACATCAGTGCTATCAAACACTGATGTACCGGCACTTCTTCTCAGCAGGCCATTCACGTCGAAGTGCTAGTAGGTAAGAAAAGATTTGACGTGCCAAACAATTTCTATGTAAATCAAAATTCAACATAAACTACTTTGACTTTGACTTATGTAACGCAAAATAAATGGTTGGAATAACTTACTTTTATAGGTGCTTGAATATCCCTCGTATTATTTTTCAAGTACACAATATGTTGCCGGCAACCCTCAACATCTTTTCCAAGCCTTATCGTCTTGTTGACTATATTCGTCTTCTCAGCATCAAAGAACACTCTCGAATACTTCCTTCCACCAGGGAAGGTCTCTGCTTCGATGACGTAGTTTAGAGTGTGGGTGTTGGTTTGAGTGGACTTGACGAGGGACTTGATGATGCAGCAAGCTTGGAAGTGAAAGCAGGTGTAGTTGGCCGTGGGGTCCATCTCGCATCCGTGCACGGTCGGGTCGATATTCATTATCATATTCGTTGGTCTGATTGACGTCTTGATGTCGATAATCGGTCTCGTTCGGATCAGTGCGACGCTGCTCTGTAAACAGAAATATTGTAGGCTTATTTGGTGTTCCAAATTATCGCTCACACCAAAATCTCCCAAGGGTTTCCAAATGTATTTGATCTATCGATATTAAATTCAACTGTCTACTTAGTTGCAAATCTCAACCTGTAGTACTCGTAGGTAGGTGAACCTTTGGATTAAAAACACTTCTCCCCTTATCTAGTCTAGCAAATATATGAGTCCCGACCCGAACTCCTTGTTCAACATCTTAATTATTCAAGCTGTTTCACCAATCACCTTATTCACATAGGTAATTGAATTCAAAGTGTTAATATTTAAATACTTGATGAAAGGCAAAAGAACACTTACATTTTCGTAAGCGCCAACAAGCAAGTCAGGGTATCCATTGAAATCCAGATCAACTCCTCCCGAAATGGAATAACCAAAAGTCCTTAACGTGATGGGCAAAGCTTCAGCCTGTATGATTTGATCAGGCTTCACGTTGAGTCCGTTCTTCCTGTCTCCCATATAGATGTAGACAGCACCATTCCCCTCATATGGGCTACCAATCGCTATGTCTTCACAGCCGTCTTTATTCAAATCACCAGCGTTAGCGATGGTGATGCCAAATTGTGATTCGGGCTTTCCGGTTAGCTTGACGTCGTATTTAGACTCGAAGCTGGACTTCTTGTTCATGTACAAGTAGACGGCACCGCCAATGTCACGTGCGAAGTAGAAGGGTGCGCCGACTAGCAGATCTGGCAATCTGAAACAGATAACGAACAAATAAGGATGACTGAAAAACTGAATGCAATGCTTCCAAAATATGATAAATTAGAGAAAAAATTCCCAAAAATCCAGTTCAATGAATGGTCATTCTTGACAAAATCAAGTGTTTTCTTCTTATAAAAGAAGAAGAATGGAAGAAAGGTATGTACCAAATCTTATATCTAGATCTATAAACAATTATGCTATTTTCTTTTTTTTATGTGATAATGAACGTGGTTTCTTAGACAAGTACATATTTCAGTTTAAATAAGGTATAAATAATTACCCATCTCCGTTAACATCAGCTGATGCCACTTCGTATCCGAAGCTTGAACCGAACTGCTCGCCCTTAAACAACTGAGTAACTTTCAAGATGTCGATATCAGTTCGCGTCCAATCCACGATGATGGGCTTGCTGAAGATGACCACTTGACCGGTACCAGAGGCACGCGGTGCACCAACGGCGTAGGAGGATTTGGGTCCGAAGAAGTTAGCACCAATCACGGACATCCCTGAAATTGTATAATGCAGAAGTTAAAAAATGGCCGATTTGTTTGTGACAAGCCAAAATGTCTAGAACAAGAAACTGAAAAAAAGAATAACTAGAGAAATGTTACCAACAATTTCAGAGTTAGTATCATAATGAAAAGCACGCGTACCAATTAAATAGCAAGATAACCAAAGAGTCCACAGACTCGTCGTAGCTCCGTATCAAGTCTATCTCCGTATTAAATCAATATCATTTGAGAGAAAAAGGTGATGGAATCCTGTTAAGATTCTTCCTTGAGTTGCTCAATCAACTTTAAGTATAGTCAACCAAATTTTTCTTACCCAAATAACTGTATTTTTCGACAGGACTGGCCCCGTCTCCAACGGGAGCCATATATACAGCGTGGTCGCGAGCCAAGACATCATCTCTTGCATCCTGGGCGAAGATCGTGCCTCTCCACGTATACGGCCCGGGACTACCCATCAGTATCGTGTCATCTTCAAGGAATGAACTGCTTGTACCCACTTGGCAGAAAGCGAATTCTTCGTGTTCTCTGTAATTTTTGAGACCGTTTTGGATTAGCCCAAGAATTTTCCTCAATTTGTCAGTTTGTATTCAAGTTAATAATAGTTTAGACAAACTTCATTTTATGAATATTGTTGAAATTACCTTGCAACTGGTCGTCCTTTACAAGGCTCCCAAATATCAGCTATTCTTAGCTGATTGTCCAACATATAACAAAGACCTTGCCCAAGCTGAGACTCGCCAAGCTTTCGGATATATCTGAAAACAGGTATTTTCGTATTAAAGTAACAAATATTATTGTTAATTGTTTAATCTTCAGGAAGAAATACCTTCTTAATTTATAAAATTACTTTCTGAATTTTATGGTCGTAGATAATAGTTTTGATTGATTGGTATACCTGTGAGCACATACAACAGCCTTCTTTCCTGGACCTTGGCTTCTAACTGATACTCCTAACCACTGCCCTTCTTTGATTTCGTCGGGATGTGGCCCACTCAGGTTCAAAACGGATGTATCCATGTCCATACCTGTTCAAATCATCATCAGTAAAACAAGTCGAAAAAGAATGAAAATAAGTAACAAGCATAAAACTATTAGAGACGCGCCAGAATTATATTAGGCGGTTAAATACAAAAAAAAATATCAAAATTATATTTATTATATAATATACTGCGTAGTATACTTTAAGAATCCAAAAGCTCAAATTAGACACAAAAGGATGAAATTCGTAATGTTGGCGTCGCCTATTAAATTCATACCGTGTTATTCAAATCTCACCCAAACACAGAATAAATAGAAGTGAGGGATTTAGAAGGTTTAGTCTTTAAAAATTCAAGAAACAAAAGCAACACTGGGCGGTAAAACGTAAAGTTGCTTTTGCTTCATTAGTTTCAATCCCAATATCTAATTGGTGATAAATTCTTGGCAAATGCAAAGCTTTGCAACCAGGCGTGTATGATGCTAGAATAATATGTCCTTAAAATTAACAGCAAAAATACAAAAGATGAATCAAAATCTGAGTTGTAGGGTCGTGCTGATGAAAAGTTGTCTTTGTAAAAAGTAATAAAGAACATGCATCTTCGTTGAAAGAGCCTAGCTATTGGTTTGAAATATAAAACGGTGATCTTGTGTAGGCGTTAAGGTGACGATAAAACTGCTGCGAACCTGGAATAAATCTATAAGGGTACGGCTAAACATGTGGTCTCAGGTTAATAGACGCTATCGAGGACTACATAATGTTAATTTAGAGCTGATACTGTCATTAATTGATGGCCGATTCGTTAGAACACCAGAAAGGACACCAATTATTATGCTTGGAATTAGAAATACGACTATTTGTTAAATCTATGTATTTAGTTAATCGGCCCGTGTTACTTTTTAAATCTTTTTTTGTTAGATGATAGTATTTGTTACGCAAAACCAGTTATCTCGGTTTTGTTGATTTGTTCTAATTTTGCTTATTAATTTTGCGCCTACGAGCAATGATTAAATTTAATTCATGAATTTAGTTATGTTAACCAGTCACCTTTATCGTTTATTTGTTGTATGTTAGATTGCACGCCAGTAGAGTTTTTAACGACTTGATGATCTCAAGTGTACAATTGATATCTCTTCAGTTTTCTACTATATTGTAGGTTTACACAAAAGCGCTGCGATTTTCAGCTGCTCTATAAGCTAATCGTAAACATGTCGTATAGTAAAATTACAACATTTATCTCTTACAAGACTACTTTCTAAGACAATACTTACATGATTATTTACATCGAGTGCTAGCTCAAGCTTGTGAATGGGTGCTCTTGCAAGCAGTTAGTGCTTAAAATTATTGCATGCAGGATTTATACATGATATAAATTATTATTTTATTCCTCATAAGTGATATCTATAAATCCTACACACGTAAAATTATAATATGTAAATACATGATGATGTGTCTACGCAAAATAAAAGTTTCAATGCCGAGTTAGTGAATGCACATGCGTGGGGTATCATTATGACGTCTTCAGAATATTCAACAGGCAAAACATTGTTGCAAATTAGTAAGTAAATCAAAGTAAAGTACAGCGATTAGTTGATATTAGTTCATGAGCAAATGATTAAGAATAAAGGGGCTTGAGACCACAGCTCACTTACTCGTCCTTATTTTGCCGTACTTCGCTGTTTGGGGCACCACCGACAAAAGACAACAGTTTAGTTAAAACTTATTATTACAACTCGACCTGACTAAAGTAGACCTATTACAATAATCAACCTAAACAAATGAATCCTCCGTTCTTTTTGTGAGACCGGTGCCAAAAATTGTCTCAGTATATGAATTAGGTATATGTACCTATTTTGCTTATACTACATACATGTACGTAGCGTTAAAGATTTACATCCGTAGATTTTAATAGTTAATTCATGTCGCTTTAAATTTATTTAATATTAAGTGCAAAATCTACAACTAAAACTACATTATACGCATCTTGAATAAATCTAAACTATGGTGTATCCAATCTAATTCGTGTATCGTTTACTTAGCAATAAGTGCCTCATATTTACACATCAGGATCTAAGTTAGGCACAATCAATTTATATTTGAGTGAGCTTATCTATGACTACCATTTGCATTGTTTATTTTTGGCACTAATTGTGGTATTTTCAATACTATCTAATTTCATGACAAATTTAGTTTTTTATAAACAGTGATTTTGATTCTGCTAATTTTTGTGCGTATTTTTTCTAATATACGTATATTTATGGCTAAACACTCATTATACGGTAAACTTCATTTAAATTTGTAAAAAGGAAAATAAATGTTCCATATGAATATGCACATAGAGAAAAATAAATTAACAACAGAGAAAAAGGAGAAGTTTCAGTATTATGCACATCTGATTTAGAACGAATATACCCTTCTTGCAATGTTCGTCTTCGGAATATGTCGTGAACGTTTAAATGAAGTTTATGACCAAATGCATCGAACCGTAGTAAGGTAAAGTGCGTGAGAGCGGTACTCACTTCTTAATCCATCCGTGACCACTTGCTCGCAGTCCCTCACAGCAGGAGTTAAACCACATTTCCACAAGGCACCTGATTTGCTTGTGTTCGGCTGAAGATTCTGCCCCAAAGGAGCTCCAACTAGCATCCTGAGGAAGAAAGAAAACACGAAATAAGAGAAAATTAAAACTAAAGATTATTACTTACTGTTCCTGTTACTTTCTCTCCGTTTAAAGCAGGACCGAAAAAATATTAAATAAAGGCATAAATCTTTTAAATAGGAAAAAGTTGTTGCGACCACGGGTTTTGCGGAATTTTATTATTTAAAGTTAAATTATTTCTTAAAATTCCAACGGTACTATTTTTTTTATGCCGTAAGTACTTAGATGGGCAGGATAGAATTCCTTAATAAAATTGAGGATGATACAAAATGATAACTATAACTTGATTTAATGGCTTATAATCATGACGATTCCACCCTAAATAACAATACTGTTATACGCATCGTCATAGTTAACAAGAATCTCTTGCACCGTATCAACAAAAACTACGTAATTGAATAAATTACTGTTAAGGCTCACGACAGAGATGACGTCAGCTATTTAGGTCGTTAACGAGACGTGTATGATTATAATGCAGTCCACATGAAGCACCCAACTTTTAAGCACCCGCAATTTGAGCACCTAGCGTTGTCCTACTTGAGCACCTATTCGCATTATTGGCAAGCCGAAAGTAAAATGCCTAAATAGTGGACTAACTGTGATCACCGATTGACATTTTTGGTTTTTGACTGGCCTAGTCAGGCCCGGTGCTCGAGTGGCGGGTGCTCAAAAATTGGGTGCACAAAGTGGTCTATATCGTTAAGGGACGTGTGTGATTATGGTGCAGTCGTGGTCTTTCATTACGTCATTATGGCGTAATGAGTGGGTCATAGAGCAGACAATTTGCTTGGCCGACTTTGCGTGACCACCGCGACAACTCGTTAGCAACATAAGTGGACACGATAATTTAATGATGGCATGACCCTTTGGGATCTTCAATGCACTTTTCCTTTCTCTTTTAAATCAAATGGGTTATTGAAAGATTACATGAAGGATGAATGACAGTTTTAATGTAAATACAGTTACTAAACTTTAAAAGTGCGATAGAATGATTAATATTTGTAACAGAAAAGACGTTCACCGTAAGTATCCTGAATATTGTTATGTATCAAAAACTAATTTGTCTTGCAAAGTAAGATAAACAAACGCAGAAATTAACACGTCTGTCACGATTCCCTTTTCCTTAAACCGATAAGCCATAAAATACGTGTTCCAATTCATCCCAATAAAAGCAAGTACCGACTTTATTAGGTCAATGGGTCAGGACAAGACGTATCTCGCTATACGAAGATATAGTTGAGTAATTTCTCGGAATAATCAAATAAGATGTGATAAACGCGCGCGGAATAGTAAATTAAAATATGTACATACATATATTGCAAAACGCCTGTCGGAGGGTACTTGCGAATTTAGATATGGCAATGTTTTAGAGAGGAATATTGTAAGTTGTAAGCTTTACTTCTTGGCATTATTTGAAGAGAGAAGGTATTCAGAATGATTTTGATGATGAATCATAAATGTACATTTGTATATGGTGACGACTGTTCATTCTGTGAACTCGATTTAGGTAATTAAATATTTTCATTAGTTAACTCAATTTTATGTTATTGTGTCCAATTTATTTGGAATTGGCCTATGTATATAATTATAATACTCTTTTATATTTTCAAATAATTATAATAATTAAAATGCTGCATTGCGCAACGACATTGTAACTGCCACTATAAGAATAGCAGTGATGTTTTATTAACACGAACCAATGCATATTTATGAGTCCGAAAATAAACGCGCATTAATTTTGCATAAAGGCGCTATAAATGGTCATAGCAGTTTACTAAGTTCGATCTACTCCCGTACAGCCACAGAACAGCTTAATTAGAGCCGGTATTAACATTGCGACGTCCCGGCACACTCATTGTTATCCAGATAAGGCTAGTTAAAACATCGTGCGGTCCCTTATACCCGGCGCTCTTACGTGGGTTTGCAATTTAATGAGAAACTCTACCTTTAATGTATTTGTTAATTAACTAACTATATTACTTTATTTTAGTACAAGTATTGTACCCAAATGGTTTTGGTTTTTTAGTTTTTCTATTGGAGTGCGCTGCCGAAGTGGTAATGCGATTCATATTTTTATCTTTTAGCTCTTTTCATATTATGAAGTTAAGTTACAGACGCAAGATTTTTAGTTAGAGTACTTTGAGATGTTACAAGTTGCTACGATTTAATTATTTGTTAGTTTTATACGAAATATTTATCTAAACTTCACGAAGTCCGTAGCATTGGTAAGCCCAACAGTATTTCTTTGATGAGCCGATAACCACAGCACTCAGCGAGATGTATATTTGCGTGGCAAAAGCAAAGATGCTCTCTCGCGGCAGTAGCTAAATGGAATAACAAAAACAGCAAATGTTAGTTATATTCGCGTGTGAAAGCCGGAACGTCTCCACTCCGTCTTCAGTATAGTTTGTTTTTGCGCTTTGACCACCTACGTGGGTTGGCTTGGCTGTTTTATTTGATTCTTGTAGGTTACTCTAATTAATGTTGCCAACTTGATGAGCTCTATGGCTCATGGCAAGACTATACAATATTTTTTATAGATATTTTAAATTTAATCACGGGCAATTTTTCTACCATTACTTAGCTCGATTCATATGTAGGTCGACTGATCACATCATTCATTTGACACACTTAGCCTCTTCTGCACTTAAGTGCAATCGAAACAATCTTCTTAACATACATTTTGTTCATATGTTGTTTATGTTCATCTTCGTCGTGTAGAGCCACATACATAAGCCCATCTGTGCTTGAGAATGCGTCTCAATACGTTACGTCGTGTAGATAGCCAGATACGGCCGTACAGCTTTATTACTCGGAAAACTTACAACTTTTCATTTACAATTTTAATCGTGTATCAATATGTTTCATTGTTTGTTCTCGTTGGTTTATTCGTTTGATAATATTGAACATACAGAAGCTGAATCGCTGTTACGCAAGTTGGCAATAACTTCTAAAATATATATTTTTTGGATTCATAACATACAACGTTGCAGAAAAAGGCCTCAGGCCACAGGCTTTTTAAATCCAACAAAAGAGCGCACTGTCATACAATACCTCTTCTAGTACCAGTGCACTAACAGTATTTTAAAGATCAACTGTTTTTGTTCTCGCTAAAAGATTCCAAGCAAATACATGATAAATAAAAATTCAGTTTCATTTACGTGCTCATCCTGCACGTGCCTAATCTTGAATACTAAATGCATTTTGAAGATCACCGATACTTTACACTCGCTCAGCTTTCATAGCCTAGCGACACTTACAAAGATATTAGTTACCGATTGCTTGTGTAAAGTTTATAACGGTAGCACCAGCAGTGGCGAGCGGTGGACACGAGCGCGCTAATTAGCGATCGAGCGCTCGATACGACGCACGAGTCGAGCGATTACAGAATAGATAGCCCTGGCGACATCCCGCGAATAACACTTGGAGAAATGGTGAATTTAGTATAAAACGTATGTACATTGCAAGATTGCTGGTTGGACACAAATATGGTTTTGGTTTCCCTTGTGTAAGCATATACACAATTTTTCTTATTTTGTCTGTAGGCACACCAACAAGAGCCAACCTGATGACCGCTGCCTATGGACATCAACAACCGCACAAGGGCAGATGCATTGCCTGCCTTAAAACCACATACCCTCCCCAACCGCTCTAGCGACTTTACTTACCAACCAGCACAAACATAGCACAACAGTTACGAAGTGCTATTTCACTGTGGTATTCTGTAAGGTGTGTGAACATCATCACAAGGAGGGCTCATTCGAGTCCGCGTGGATTTCGGTTTCCAATAGCCTAAAACCTTCCTCGTCAAGTAGACTATCCAATTCAAAAATATTTTTTCAAATCGAACCAGTAGTTCCTGAGATTAGCGCGTCCAAACAAACAAACAAAGCTTCAGCTTTATATATTAGTATAGATAGATAATCCCCTTAACATTTTTCATTCATACAACTGCTATTGATAGTAGTAAATTACTGTGGGCTCTATATTTAATTTCGACCGTATTCTAAAACTTATGACTGTCGGCAAACAGACAACTGATTAAGTAGTTGATTTCGTTAACAACTTCATTAATATCTACTTTAATATCGCTTTGATAAGATTTTATCTATTGACGATAAAACGTTAGGCAGTTGCTTAAATTTTATATCTCAGATACATGTTCGAAACATTATCGTAAATTAATGTGAATTTATTTTGAACAGACGTTTTAATTATAACTTTATGGCTTTTTGTCAAAGCCAATTTTATAAACATCTTTAACTGTACAACATTGATTAACTTGTTATTAACATTGTTATTTAATTGTCTGTTTTGTAATTTAAATGCAAACTAAAAATAAATAATATGTTAAATTTATTGATTAGGATTAGGTATCAAATATTCAATGTTTTGGTGTATTAATATTAATCACTATCTTAACGGGTTTATTAAGGAAGCATAAGTAGCTCATCATAATGAGGTATCTAATTAATTTTATCGCACATTTCAATTTGAAGACCATCAAAAATATCAAACAAGACTTCTTATGTTTCAATTAATTCTAAGAAATCAGATAATGCATGTGAAACTGATATTGTAATTAATTTTCCTACTAACAATGCACAATATACTCCTCTAATTGTCGTCTTAAAATTTTAAAGTTCTTATGCCATGTGTATATTGTTTCTGTCACGTCGTTTATGACTTCGATAATGTGTCATTTCTGACACAAAGAAAGTTCGTGCGAGACAAAGTGGATTCACAATGGCGTCGTTAAATTTCGATGGCTTCGTGATACTGCTATCACAAAGGGTCACTCTCAGCATTTCGTCATAGTTCTGCGCCGCTACACCTACTCCATCATTCAGACACCGGTAATAAATTCTAAATGTCACAGGAGATGATGCATAATGGATTCAATGCCGCGAGGTGTCATCTCGGGCGCGCACAATGCACTCGTAAACCCTATGATTTACGGGTTAACCCTTACCACGCCAACGTCTGATATATCAGACATTTAACTTTCGTGCCCTCGCCGCCAACGTCTTATATATCAGACATAAATATCTAACCAATTTAACTCTATTTTTTCTTATCGTTATAGTACGTGACGACATATGCATACAATTTTCAGACTGTTTATACTTTAGTTAATCAAAAATATCAATTTCATAAAGTATTATAATGTTATTTTAATGATAAATTATTAAAAACAAAACCGTGTTGAATCGACTCATACTATTTTTTTTTTACTTGGACCCTCTGCGCCAACGTCTGATATATCAGACATTGGCGTTCCATTAGTGATGTTCCATTTCAATGTTCCTACCAAAACCAGAAATCTGGTACCTCAAAATAGAAACATTCAAAAATGTAAAAATTATACAGGTTTTTGTTTTGGGCATATTTTTTGTGTGTTACGAAATCTTGCCAAGTTTTACATTGGTTAAACTTGGTAAGATTTCGTAACACACAAAAAATATGCCCAAAACAAAAACCTGTATAATCCACTCGATAATAATGCAATCGAAAATAAAGCGTTTACATTGATAAACGCTTTATTTTCGATTCATGTTTTGCATCAAAATTTGATTTGGTGGATTTGATTGATACTGGGTTTCATGATCAAATCCAGTAAATTGCATAGTATGTCACAACACTATAGCGACACGATCATGCATGAGTCTCGTACGCCAACGTCTGATATATCAGACACGGAAGTGACGTCAAAGGCGATAGATGTTTCTAGAACTACTTATTTAGTGTTGTACAATGAGGGTTGGAGATATCGATAAATTATGGAAATATGTACCCTGCAAAATTATGTTATTTACTGTGTTATGCTTTGCGTTGCTGTGTAGATTTATTACGTTAATAAATTAATGTTTATTGAAATATGACCACTGCAGAGGAGTTGATTAGGATTTTAGAAGGAACTGATGATGTTGAATTTGCAGTGTTGTTACATAATCAACAGGTAAGTTATAAAAAAATATAATATGTACTATAAAGCGACCCAATCTAATGGTGCAACCATGGTTTGACACAATAAAGTGTTTGTAATTTTCTTTTTTTTTAGAGGATTATTGGAATACGTAGATGTATTTACATTAGAAAAACTTACTGGTCATTATTGATATTTTTATTTCATGTAACTAAAATCATAACTACTATTATAAAGGCCAAAGTTTGTATGTATGGATGTTTGTTACTCTTTCACGTAAAAACTACGGACAGAGTCGCGGGCGGCCGCTAGTAATAAAATAAAACCCAAGAAACTTAAAAACTAACTATAAATATTTTTTTCAAATGATTTATTTGTTACAAATTAATAATATCGATACTCAACATTGTCAGCACTAGTTAATCAACCAGTTATATTGCGGTGGCGTGTGGTGAACGTTTTTGACGAAAACTCGTGGCGTGGAAAGGGTTAAGGTGTGTTTTCGTGTGGTCGTGTAAGTGGTTGTTAGCGAGTGTAAAGCGAGGAACAAAACCTTGCCGGTGACATGTTGGCTTCAGTCACGATTTGTTCGTGTAGTACACGAAGTAATTATGGGTAGTTAATTGAGAGGTTACGGTCTGGTGTCGGAGCATTGTGCGCGTGTGAGGGCGCGGGGAAAGCGCCGATTGATGGCCGCGATAACTTTTGAGCTTAATTAATTGTATGTACATTGCGGTCATTAAGAGTAATTAGGATGTATTGTAGGTTTTAACTTCCGTCACGCTGAGTGCCCGTAAGCTGTCCCTTCGTGTTAAGTGTAATTTGTTTCGTAACACAAACAATGCATTCGACATAATTTACGGGTAAACTATCAAATTTATTCATGTGCATCACAATACTGACAATTACAGAATAGTTACAATGTCTTTTAATTTGCATCTTATTACTGATGTTTTACTAGTTTGGTGTTCGAATTCCATCATTTGGAGGAAATAATTGTGTCCAATGTTTCGCCTTTAAGTACAAACAACACTTTTGTTATACTAATTAGAGGTATTGGATGTGAACATGTTGTGACATTACGGATATAACAGAAAAAAGGCCACATCCTCTACACCTTCTTATTTTCACCGAGCGCGAGCAATTATGTAATTTCGCGCGGTCCCTTCCAATGGACCGTTCATCAGCAACTAGTCCATGTCTGCAACAATTCAACAATTTGCCGCATGCAAGCTGGCTGTACAAATTTGCATGGCCTTGTTCGTCGACGTATTTCCATACAATTTGAGCCACACACGACGACGCGTGCCCACTTCTGGTAAAAGCTCTTGTGATATTGCCGCTTCATTTTCCACTTCTTTATTTAAATTCCTCGCATTTTTATGAGTTCATATCACGTCACTTTGTTAGAGACGTGGAAGTACAAGATAATATTAAATTGAATTAATGTAAATGCGATAAAACACTTAGAAGTTGTCGTTTAATCGTTTCGTGTACGTGACACAACTAAGTAAAAGCTCATAAATATGGTATAAACTAATAAGTTGGACAGCATTAGATACATTGATTAAAATACACGTAAGTATATCGTGAACACTTGGTGGGTATTAGAACAAAAAAACTGACCACAGATAAACCACAGTTGCAATGGCGACAACGGAACTGATTCGACAAAATTCATCTACATATCATGCACTAAGATATTGGATTTATTGGTGATGATTTTACCAAAGCGTACGAAATGGATAGAAAAAAAGTCCTCATCGTGTATTTTTAATAGGTAAAGTTAAAAAAATATATTTTTTTGAATCCATAAAACCACAATGTTGTAAACTTACTTTGTCAGTCTGTATTGTCGTCAGTTCTTGACAGCCTGTATAGTTAACACCGATATAGCATTTAAATCATCGGAGATAAGGTTGAAAATTGAATCGCGACAGGTGAGAGCAAGTGGCTGTCTTCGACAATAAAGTTTGGACAATGGCCGAGGGCGCTATTTGCGGGGACCACCGGAGACGCTCCCGACACTTGATGACTTTTCAATGAACTGAACAGTTTTTCAGTGAAACACTTACGTTCCGTTTCATCTTGTCTAAATATGGGCTTCTTAGTGAGATTTGTCGGACATTTTTTCGTTGTAACAAATTTTAACTACAATAAGTGCTTGTTATGGATTAAAAACTTCAGAGTCGTTTTATGGGAAGATTTAATTTTCCAGTCAGGAACTCTTTTACAAAATATGAAAGTAGCACTCCATAATCGAAAGTTAAAATGAAACATCCTCTATTTATGCTGTGGATAATATTTCATACCACATAAACCACATCCGCACTTATAAAGATTCAATATTAGCTGTAAGCGTATTAAAACCGCGGCTCAAAAGTAACTACTTAAAGTAAGTTTGTTATGTTAAATACTAAACAAAACCAGCAATTTCACTGGAGATCCAGCATAAAAATCGGACTTACTTAATTAATTATATGGAACATTCGATCTACCTAATTTATATGTCTTTGTCACAGTGCTGTGATTCACGTGTACATTAAATGAATAAATAAATAAACACTTTAGCATATTTTGAATCAGATTTGTTCAGTACCAAAAATCTGATTTGCCACTAAAGATTTCCACACAATACTGTAAATCGTTTACACGTAAATTACACACCTGAATGCGGATCAGCGTACAAATAAAATCATAAAGGCTAAATAAACCATAAGCCAAACACAGTAAAAAAACAACGATAAGCTCTTTCTCAATAACCCGTGTTACACACTTAAACACGTGTGTTGTACAAAAACAGACGATAAACATTAACTTTCAACGCATCACTATACTTGCGTACGCTACATCAATTGAATGCTATCACGGCATCGCTGGCCGCTGCTCTTTGAACCCACAATTGAGTTAATCGAATAGTCCTTACGATTGATCACTATTTTATTTCCGCTACTGTATGAAGACGTTCTGAATGGACGGCGTTGATTGAAATTATGATATGAGACGCTTCACTTGACTGAGAACTGTATAATGATTTTATTACCACACAGGTTAATCAGGTGTAAGATAGTAAGATGTGCCTTATTTTCGGTTCAAATGGTTTAAGATATTTTATATGCCGTTAGCAAAAAAACTATGAAATATTATATACTGGGCTGGAAGCATTTGGTCAATAAAATATGAAGTCCAGAACTATGTATTTATCTTTCTGCACGTCTTACAATGCAATTAACATCAATTCATGTATTGAATAAACAAGGCATAAAATAATTTGGCCATTCTGCCTAGTGACCCATGTGGAGAATATTCGGTCAGAATTTTATAAGAACCCACTTACTACTGACAGACGCATGCCACCTCCATAAAATATACAATTATGTGTAGTAAATATGTAAATCCTTCCGTAATATCCGTGGTCAGAATTTGAATTATGCCAAACAAACGGGCGGACTACCATTTAAATAACAATTCCCAATACCAACAAAACCAATTGACATTCTGCGGCCGGCCAGTAAAGGTTTGAGCCCAAGATTGATAACCGCCCACGAAATGCATTTCTATTGTAACGGCTATCTAAATGCTTATGCAATATGGTTCCTCTATCGGGCGATGTCAAGGATAGATAGCGTATTGATGGCAATTCGCCCGACCCGGGCGTGGCCGAGGATACGATATATACGAGACGTGCAGGGAGCGGTCTTTATAGACGATAGATGGTGTTTACGTTGGTTCGACTAATGGCGGCGGAGTTTTGCCTACAAACATATTGCCTTACAATCCGTCGGCGACGGGACCGCGCGATGATAAACGACGGGCGTAGGCGCAGCTCGGCATGAGGGCACGATCGATGCCGCAATGTGGGCCCACCGTTGCACCGTAAGTGAACCCTTTGTACCACAAATTGGTCATGAGAGTTTGACCGATTGCCTTTCGCAGTTATAAAAATTAAACGCCTTCTCCTACCCACGCTCGGGCGCTACTCGTATCAGCTTTTAGTGGCCCGTTACTTAAGTTGCGTTTGTTTAAATTTAGGGCGAGCTTTCTCGGGTAAAGAAATGGTAGATAAGGAAATGTCGTAACGCCAGGCAAAACAATGAAGTCTTAATTGTAACTCGTGTTCCATTTGTAAATATTGTGGAGGTGCGTTGACCTTACCCGCGTGGGTGTTGGATTTGTAATTTAAAGATGAGGAACAATGGATCATATGAAAGCAGATGGTGCGTGCTTGATGACCTATTTGTCTAAGATGTTCGACCCCGTATCGGGACAAATGATACTCCATCATATCTTACAGGCCTATTCATGTAATGGATAAATTAACCAATTATGATTATCCATATCGAGTTTTTGTGATGATATGTCTAGATACAGTAAGAATATTATTGCGCAAACAATATAATATACTGTTGCAGAATGCTGTTATATGGGCAAGCCTGCTTATTCATAGGCACGCTACTAGTTCTGGGCTCAGCAGTTTATAATAGACACCAAGTGACCGCAGTACAATGAAGGCAGCTGGTGAGCGGCGCATTAGTTATGATTTATGTTAATTTAAACGCAGGGCCTACTAGGCCTCATATAATAATGAGTTCCGCTACCCGTGACCAATGCTAAATTGAATATACGGAGTCAGTTATTTGCCGTCGACTGATCGGCGCGTGCGTCGATTCGTTGCGAGATGATCGATGGTCGGCTATGGTGTAATGTTGGTATCCATCATAGACGCAATATCTACTAGAGTTGACTTATTACAAAAAAAATATAAATAACTCTTACACATTTTATTTTGTCTTTCCATCAGGAAGACTCGAGTCACAAACTATGAATAGGAATGTAGGAATAAGCAGCCTTGCATTGTTGTAGAACTGTTTTCAATCAACTTAGTAGATAATTCCTGAGGAAATAGTATCAATTTCCCAATATTTGTCAGTTGACAGATAATCGAAAGTCGGCTTCGGCACATTCACAAGTTAATTAGCTCTATAGCTTCTAAAGCAATCGCTGATGACAAGAATGCTGCGATTGCTAAATCAGAAGTAGGGACTGTAAACAATTTGATTGATTTTAAAATGTCCAATATATTTGGCCGTGGGATAAGTTATTATTTCACAAAATAGAAATTTGTATTTTATTAAACAAGAAAAATTATTTAATTGTTTCAAATTCCAACGCTATCAAAACCTCAGTTTTATTTTAAAATCTATCTTTCATTTCAAGTCTCGAAATAATGTTTCTTAACAACACCTCTTTCCTAAGCTCTACACATCCATAAACGAAAGAACAAGTCTGAACAATCCCACGAGGCTGCTACCCAAGCTCCGGAGTAAAATTACACCATTCGCCTCCCATTGCCAGCAAATTCCCCGCCGTATACGGTATGGTTCCTGCCCCACATAAGAGTGTAAATCAAAATAACGCGCTATAAAATATGGCCTGGGATCCAGGGTGCTGCGGTAGTCCGCTTGGAGAACCTAATACTGCGGCACCCGCACTTTGAGGCGTTAATCCACTTTTAGCAACCGCTACTTGATCACCTGGCCTAGCCCATTTTCAGCACCTAAGCATATTATTGGCTTGCTAAAAACATCAAAAACGGCAAGATCAAGGTAAGATTGTCCACTTTGAGCAACAATTGATATTTATGGGCATGCCTGTTTGATATTTTTGGTATGACGAACATGAATAGGTGCTCAAAGTGGACTAGGCCAGATGCTCATGTGCCGGTGCTCAAACCAAGGTTTTCAAGGTAGTCCCCTAACTATCTCATGATGTTAAACTACTTTTAAACCGATAGAATCGCGGCATGAGTAACAGCCGCGTAAACCTAAGAAAACATTATGGGACTACCTCATATTTTTGGTCAGCCCATTATGAATAGTTTCTCTAAGTAGTCCAGGCCACGACCTCAAGTAATCGATGCTCAAAAATGGGGTGCTCAATGTGGAGCTTCGTGCGGATAATCGCGAACCTGTTCTTGCCTTGTAAATAATAGTCTGTGTTGTGCATTAGTCAGATATAGAGGCTGCGTGGGCGACGGTGACGGGGAAATGGGCACGCTAATCGGACTGGATTCAACTGCTAGTAGTGTTTATGGTGCTTTCTTTTTTTTAGTTTAAGAGAAGCAAAGCACTCTTGACTACTGACTAAACGGGACGAAACACAATATAAATAATGAATATGTATAGTATACAACTTACTTACAAGTAGTGTTAGTGTTAATAAGGAAACATAAAAGTTTAAAAGCAAAGAACTGCAGCGGTCCATTCACATGAGTAAGAAATATTAGATTAGCCCTTAGGAACTAAACCTTAACAAAAATATACTTTTCTGTATAACGGATCACAAAGCGGCCAATTTTTTAATCATATTTAACTAGGTCGTTTTGGAAATAGTCTAATTGAACAACAAAAAAAGATATTACCTTTTTATTACCACAACAAAACGGCTAGCAACATCAACAACCGTCCACTGGAAATAATTGAATATTTAATTAATCCCATGCACATTCCATTGCCGCTGTTTGCTTTGTACAGACAGACATTAAATAAATTAATGTGCAGTTCATAACATTAGAAATCAACGAAGGCGTAGCGGTTGCATTATAGAGAACATTGTCTATGATTCTTACGGAGTATTGTCGTTCAGAACAACCGTAAGTAAAAGTAAGTAAGTTTTAAGATACCATGGACAAACATTTAGCATTGCTTCATAAACTAGTACAAAGGTAAGCTACTAGTAAATCCAGGATTAGAATAAGATTATGATTTCGTCATCGCAGTACAGTAATCCTGGTTTACACAAGTAAAACAGTATTAATGTAATAAGACAGAAGTTTTCGTTTATGCTGCTGGTTTCGTTGACTTTTAAAACCTTACTCTATTAATCTATAAATCATATTTTCATTGCTCTTTATATCATGTAGAGCGCAGTCGCAGCAGTACAATATCATCGTAGATAAACGTGGTGTTGGCTTTAAAATATATTTTTTATAATTTCCCGATGGCACTTGCTTTCTGCCAGCGGCCGCTCACGACTTCGTCCGCGTGGATTTCAGATACCTTTTTTTCGCAATGAAAGGAAGCCTATGCTCTTTCTCAGGGTATAAGAATTTCATCAAAATCAGTTCAGAGGTTTAAGCAGGAAGCGCAACAGACACACAGACAGACTTACTTTTTTATATTTGTAAGGATTTTTTAGCATTAACAACTGACCTATAATATGTCGGAATTTTATGGTCCACACAAATAACTAGAGAAAGATGTATCCCCGTAATTACATTAGCTGGTCAAAACCCGCTGGAAGCTTGCGTCGCCCAATATTTACGCAGCTCCGGCCATTCTCACGGCATACCGTGCTGAGTCAATACAACAAGTGTGTGTTTATTGTAGCAATTTCACTTAAGCATGTGATGACGACCGACTTTACGTCCACATAGTTTTCTCATGACGGCGGTGTTTGGATTACCAACTTGGGCTTCATGAGAACGGAGTAATGATCGCAAATAGAAGAGATAAGAATTATGAATGGATATTATCGGATATTGCGTCTAGCAGTGATGTTATAATAATTAGTAAACTTTATTTTAATGTTACACTAATACACTAAACTCTTAAAGTGTGCGCTAAAATGAAGAAACTAGATATTCATAAAAAAATAAATTAACAGATAAAAACATATTATCTTAAAGACAAAAAGAGGCCCAGACATGCACAGTCGCCAAGGCTCCTGGTTTCCTACGATGACTAATTATTGTATTTTTTCCACGAAAGAATCATTGCTCCACAAGAAAAAATAAAATACGCAAAATTCTTCAACTTTCGCATCTGCTGACAATGATTTAACTAATGAAGTGAAGTCCAACGTCATCCCTGCTCAAAGTGCGTCAAAACCTAATTTTAGAATCTCGGGATCGTCCGCGCGATTCGCCCCGGCATGCACCGTACTCTTATGCACATGCACCGAGTCAAAAATAACTGCAGTCTGTGCATTCGCATGACTCATGAACGTTAGCGCCACAACTTTTTTTTCCTCGGACCAGATTGTTTCTCTTTGAAGTTTAATGCGGGCTGCTGCGAGCGCATGCCTCAGGAAATTGCCTTGTCATACCAGTAAGAAATGTGTTACATTAAGCGTTATGCTTCGCCATTGTGCTTTAAGTGTTTTAATTAGAGAAATGATTACGAAGTCCTTTAGTCGCTTATACGAGTGTTTGTTAATATAAAACTCAAGACGGATTTCAGCCTTAAATTACTTATATTATGTTACTTTCCAGGCGGTCAAATTGTTTACGAGCATTTTTTTAAATTTATTATAGTCATCGTAAAGGCTTATCAAACGAAACTTCTAAAAATCTCATAGACCTTAATTTTATCACAACTAAAGTGCACATAAATCTGGTTTCCTTGCAATTTATTTCGAAACTCGTTCATGTTTCAAGCAGTCATGATCATAATACTGTCCAGTCTACTTAGCTCCCTATTAGATCACACAACCATTACTTACTCACTAACTGATTTAATATACCATGATAAATTAAAACTGCGACGCACATTTTTATCCCACAACTATTAAAATAGTTAAACAGTATCTAATTCATCGTTGTTTAAAACTAGGTCGAGAGCAAACCCGGTCATACAGATAAAGCTAACCTTGAACTAGCGGTGCCGGAGAAGGAAGCTCCAATTGACCGAATTAATCACCACGGATACAAATATCTGTGCGTTGACAGATGCCAACGACTGATAGAGCACGTGTGAACTAAGCCACTGTTTGTCCTCTCATACTTCAAAACAAGTATGAATAACGGACTACAGTTCTATTTCTTATGTAGTAAAAGGATAAAACTATAGGTATCTTAAGCTCGCACATCTTCAATCAATTGAAGAATTGATTAAATAATTGATTTACGATCGGTCGTTATCAGTCACTTCGACCTGATGCATTGAGAGATAATCGTATTTTAAAGAAGCGTCTCTAAAACAGACGCTCACACAGACACAGTTCGGCAGCAAGACCCACGAGTCAAAAGCAGCTAAAACACTTTTCCAATGAGACGTTCAGAGACAAAATTTTTGGACAACATTTCCCAAGATATACATTGACTTGCTGTTTTTTTAATTTTGTCGGTCTGTAGGGCTTGGGAAATGTTTCTAACACTTCCCAAGCCATACATCGAATTCCTGATTTATTAATTCCGAAGTATAACTATACGTAAGTATTAGCCTTGAGTCCACTTACAGGAAACACCAAGTGAACAAATTAGCAGCCGCGGATAAACGTCAGCCGGTTGTCATGTCAACCGGGCAGATCAATCGCGTGTGAACTAGGCCATTAGCTGTCGCTAACTGCGCTCGTCTGACGCCCGTCTCAAGATGCTACAATTAATATAATGGCTAATCATTGAACTGTCTGAATTGTTTTTGTGGATCTTATGCTCAATTGTGGAGATTGTTTTACCGACAGGAGCAACGCTCCTAAATTTTGATAGTATACCTACTTCTTTTTTTACTCCACTACAGCAATTTTTACTTGCCTAAGGCTGCTTGCGGAGCCCTAACTAACGGCAAGTCTGATGGTAAGTGATTGCTTGTAACATCAATGGAAACACCCGCACATCGGCCCTTCACAATTATAACCTCTGGTATCTTTTCCCTCTGGGCTCCGACAAATACCAAATATAGGTACTCGTTTATACCAAATCCTGAAAATTACCACGGTATTTATTAATGCAACTATCATTTTAAAGAGGGTAGCAGATGCGCAACCGCCGGAATTGGGCGTGGAGTTTCGGTCAATGCGTTATTAACCACATGACGGCCATGACCATGCTGCTAGAGCTCAACAACCAAGAAGATGTCATAGATAATGTAATTTGAAACCTTCGGCTATTTTGCGATGAAACAAAAATTTATACGAAATACAAATAGCCCTCCTCTACAATTCATGTCAATGACCTCTCTAGTGTAGAATAGTTCATCTGAACAGCACGCGACCTTGAGCTAGCAACATTGTCATGCAGGAAGGGCCAATTGAGCGAATGACTCGGCGGGGATCTAAATAGTTCGCTGGTCGAGCCCACTGCGCGACTGATCGCCAATCACGTGTGAACTGGGGCATTGGCGCGAGTCACTGACCGCGTCCGTCTAGGATATGTCCGATAAGATAGTAATGTGCAGAAACAAAGTTATTTACTTTTGTTGCAATACCCAATATGTACAAAAGGCTCCAATCGTTTTCTTAACGCACACATTCAATCCGACACTAAATCAAAGTTCCTTATCAGATTTGGCAAGTACACTCTACAAAATCAGAAAATATCGCAACCACCAGGTTATAAAGCAAATAAATGGACCACTTTTGCATTTCAGAATATTTTTGCACTCCCAAAATCTCTTAGGCATTGGACAAATAAAGCAAGCTTTACGAGTATATTTAGATTTAGAACATTTGTGTCTCTTGATTCTTGGAAAAAACTCTCAATAACCACAAGTCGCTGATGTCAGATATTACAACTCTCATTTCAAACGCATGAACCATGGTCCATGACTAACACACAAGTAGTCTATAGCAAAAACGTACCACAAAACACAATCCTTCCATGTATTTCTAACAATATTCACACCAACGTATCGGACATCATAACGACCGGTGCCAATCTGACCATTTGAAAAACTGACAGGAGACTATCATAAACACCGTCTTCCCGAGATGGTCGGATAGTCGATACCATCGATCATTTCCAATATAATATGACGTTTCTGCCAATTAGCGGATGTTTTGTGAGCGCTGGCGGTATTACCTGCAGCCTTATAAGGCGCTACCATATCGGGAGAAATTTAAACTGATCGGCCAATGCCGTGACTGAACAATACTGAGCCCAGAATTAGCCCTTAGGCGCTTGCTGCCTCTAATTGGAGCCTAAAATGGATTCGTCGTCCTAGCGTCCGAAGAAACAATTATTTCAGAAATGGTGCATCATTATAATGGAAGCATTAATCTCGTTGTAGTTTTAGACAGCGAGTCATAATTTCTCCAAGAGTAGGTAAACAATTTTAATGCTAGGAAGGAGAACATTCCGTACGAACTTAAAAAACTTTCTTTTTTGATGGGTTTTTATTCTTTATTCGATAAAAATCAAAATATTATTATCCTCGCATAAAACGAACATTCATTCGATTGAAATCTATTGATGCGAGATGGTACGTACTACGTCGATGGAAACCAGCATAAAGTCATTTAGTATTAAATTACTATTATTATGTAGCGAACGAACAAACATAAAAAAGTAGTTATTATGAAGTTAGGATTTTATAACATGTTATACTATCTTCAACATAAATGTAAACATAAAAGGGACACGAGTGTAAAAGTTTCTCACAATCTATCAAAAAGGTTTTTCGAATTTCTCAAATTATTCGATAATCTTACAAAGATCTAATACATCACAGGGGTGTTTGTCGGTGTTAACCGAATCCCCCGCGTGGCGTATCCGTCACGTCGGTGTTTACCATAACAATGGCAGGTACAAAACTTTTACTTTACCACCAAACCCTTTTAGATAGCCATTCAAATCTAACCCTAATTGCCATTGTAATATGAGTAAGATAACTTGCGCTCTTCGTTCGGCTCAAGTCTTCACCGACTCGTCTTCACTACACAAACCGGTGCCAACCTCTATAATTTATGGAAATGACCGCGAACAAAAACACATGACAAAGGTGTCTACCCGAAATTAAGTAGATGGGACGGATCGTGTTCCATTGTTTAACCGTTGTTCCCTGGGGTTGGTATCGTAAATATCAGCCTTTGACCTACAAAAGCTGTAATAGACTATTAAATTTTATTGATTTAACCGGACAAAACCATTTTAAATGTTTTTTTTTCTGTGTAGTTTAAAACATGTGGTCTGGAAAAACTGATGAACAAAATTGGTTTAGGAGAAAATATTTTATCATATTGAGGATAAAAATTATAGTGTTAAAAACCGCGACTAATTTGATCTAATGATAGAGAAGTCCATGTTGTCTAGTTTAAATGTTCTGCTTGATAAATATTTCATCTTAACGACTGACGTTATCACAACCGTCTACTATGTCTGTAATCAAAGTTATAGAAAGTCTGGTGTCCACAGAAGGCTTTCTTAAATGTTGCAATAAATAAGTGCACCTAGATAATCGCATCGTAAGCGTAAACCAGAAAGTTATATTTTTAGCTGATGCATATCAGTGATAGAACATGGCAGTAACTGCAATGGTAGTGAACTCGATAAAATTGGCATGGCTGTCTCTTTCTCTCGTTTCGGGTGGGTGGAGGAGTGAGCAGGACGGGACGATTTTGAAATTCCCTAGGTATAGAGCAAATGGGGTGCTAGCCTTGTTAGGCAGCTCGGCAGTAGTCCGAGGGCTATTCTAAGTGGCCGGCGATCGCTTTGTCGCGAGATAACGGCTGTGCGCTAATTGGACACGATTTATTGCGCATACGCATTCTGCAATATCGTCTGCGAGCAGTCGCTCCGCGAGTTCATATAATACATATATGGATAGCACTTACTATCCTTAACACACAGACAAAAGGTTTTGTAAATGCATAAAACTAAGCATGCCAGTAACTGCTTATTTGGAATTTAAAAGTACTAGTAATAAGGCAAGTATTTTTCTTTTTTTAATACATATTCAGAGGCTGAGAATAGTTGGAAACTATTATAATGTTCAAAATTTTAAACATAAAAAATACTTTCGTTCGTAAAAGCACTTCGTCCATGGTTTGATTATCTTAATCGCTAGACAATCAATGCGCAAAGTATATACCTACATATAATCCCTATCAACCCCTTACTTTTTACAAGAGGCTCGTTATTTCGGCCGAGTAGTACTCGTAAGTGGCATCGCTTTGTCGCGAGATAGCGGGCTTGCTAATTGGACACGATTTATTGCGCGCACGCATGCGTTCAGTAGCCCTCTCGAAGCGCTTTTGTTTATGATCTTTTTAAGCCGTAAATTATTGTGCTGGTATTAAAAATATTAACCAAAGTTATAAATTACTTAAGTACATAATATAAAGCTATATTGCGATGACGAAACACGAATCTCTTCACCTCAAATGGATATGTTCTGTCTTGTAACCAGTTTGACTTATCATATGATCGATTGGTTAAGATGGCTTCATCTTAAAAGGAATTTAATATGTTCAGAATTGGGGAATTCTTATAACTTTTATGTGTGTTTTTGTTAAAGTGTTAAGAATAGTTAAAAACAAAATTACCTACCTACTAGACCTTGATGAATGATCAGCACTAATAATGCAACACAAACTATCTATGTTGAATCTTATGTGTGTATGCTTAAGGATTGGTAATGATCTGCCTACATCCTTATGAAGGCAGATCATTACCAATCCAAAATATGATTAACCAAAGCGATTTAAAGATGAAATGATGTCGACCGGAGTCATACTATCGCCATCACGAAATGTTTAAAATCGTGTTACGTTAAGAGTCATTCATAAATAAAAACATAACTGTTTTCGTTTCTATTGTCACTAGTAAGAATGCGACCGAACTCAACATCGCGAAGGGCACCCATTACGACCCATCCCAGGTTTGACTCTCGCTGCGGTTTACGAAACATGATCGCCCACGTCCGAATATCGAATCGAGTTCGCTGTCGAAAAATAGAAAGCCATCAATTACCTAAGGGCCGCTTTCACACTAACTGGGTTAACGCAGCCTGTGTAAATAAAGTAAATATTTCGCAATCACCATTAAATAACGTATCGTATCGTAAACCTTTGTACGTGTAATTTAAAACTACACTGGGATCTTCGACTCCAAGAGCCTTAATGGCCATCGTACAGCGTGGGTTTCGTATGCTATAAAAGTTTTAATTATTCAATTTTATTTTCTGTTAAACTTTTTCTCTGATTATTAATTTTTCAAAGTTTGTATTGTTTTGAAAATCTTATTATGTATGTAAGTACACTTTTTCGTCGAAAATCAAATCACCTCCACGATCTTGCCAAACATCAACATCATTAATTACAACTTTACACAAACTCCCATTCACTAGACCAACCAAATTAAAATAATCCAGCGTTCGGCTCGAAAAAGCATCATCGGATATCGCCGATGTAACGCATGTTGCAACTAGCAATCGATTGATTGAAGAACCTTGTACAAACACGACACAAATACCTAACCGTGTTGTAAGTGTAAGGTAACTTGTGAAAAAAGACGTAATTGCTATGCATCGACCTATTTATAATTAGGTCGAGTTTTGTTGCGACAAAAATAAACAACGTGCAGAGTGCACGCGTGGGTGAAAATAACTGCGGTGCGAGTAGACGTTTCTGCCGTGATACACTCTCGGAATAGTTTTGTAACGTTTAGAGATCTGGCTAGGGTTATCAACGATAATGTCACTGTCTGTCAAGAGCGCATATTTTTTTGATAAATTCTTTGGACTAAGTGTTATAAACATCCATGACTCCTGTACAAATGCCAATGTTCAAACATTTTCCTCTAGCGGGATTCGAGCCATTAGTAGCCAGGGTCTCTGACCACTAGACAAACCAGCCGGCCGAATTATTTAATTAAACTATACTTTGGCAACGCGTTACAATGATTCTTAGAGTACCGAAAATTCGAGGCAGTAACGATGAAACCATCAAATGCATAAAAATAACCGTAAATACATTAAATCGAAACTTCATAAAACAAAACTTACGAAACTTTTTCGACTTTTGATAGAGCTTCATTAGTTTCTTTGGGGCGCCACATGCATTTCCAACTTAACCTTTAAATATCACGTTGCTATTTCGGGAACAATGACTTTAAATGCCGTGGATTAAGCACAACTACCATCTTGTTTATGGCGTATACCCAATTTCTAAACAAAGCCATGGATTTGTAACAAAGTAAAAAACAAAACAATCAACCTCCTTCGTATAGTTCAAAAATTAAAACTTATTTATTATCGTTCGTTGTCGAAATTCGTCATTTAGAAATAAAATTGTTACTGGCCAGCGACAAACTATGAAATCGGACCAAAGAGGTGATAATATATATATTATACGTAATTTGTTTTCGATCAGATAACGTCATACATTTCATGAAACCGTCTCATAAATCTCCTGTTCGCTCGATGCCGTCTTTGAGTTGATCAGATAGGAACAAGAACGAGTATATACGAGTATAGAAGCATTTTCGCACGCAATATCGATTTATAGTACCGGTAAAAGAGATGTAAGTAAATGTACTAAATGAATAATTTATAACTCGATTTAAAGGACATCAAAAAGGCCACATTTTTCCACATTAAGTTTTATTTATAAATTTCATTCTTCTGCAACATCGTTTATCTTTATCATTGTAATTCCTATATTATTTTGAAATATAACACCATCCATTTTAGATTTTATCGCTCAATTAACCTAGCTTCTCTCTAAAATATCCAAGTGATACAAATAATTCGATGAAAGAGAAATAAATTACTTCAACACGAAATTATTTATCGTCAGTTAACCACCAAAAAAAGAAATTAACATGATATAATTGGTTCCTCGTTTTCTCTTTGATTTGGTATTAACACCATTAATGGAATCCGGTTTAAGTATTTGGGCTTTATTTACAACCAATGAAGGGTACAAAGGTACCGCAGTCAGAAATATGTATTTGAATTGTAAAACTACGGTAGGCTCAGCGCCCTTTGACCTGCCTTGTTCGACTGGAGTCATACTGCGTCGCGGACCATCGTAAAAATGCAAATCCGACCTAAATCCTTATTCTTATTACAACAGAATTCAAAATCGCCTAAACTTCGGCTCATAGTGCACATCCTATACAGATGTTAATCACCTCTCTCTTTATGGTCGTTTAATACGGCCGCCGTAAAGCTTTGTTTTGATGTCATGTAAATAGTTGATTATGACTTCCATTAAGCGGATATCTGAGGAGTTATGGAGATAATTCGTGTCAGTTCCGCGTCGGGCGCGCCTTTGCTTCGTGACCATCCGCTCTAAATTGGAACAGGATGATGTAATCCATAGTCCGTATGCACTAATTCTGGCGTAAAGGGAATATTCAAAATCCGTTCCTTGTCATAAAACACGTTTATATATCTTTTGTTGCATCTTTGAATATTTTATTAGGGTTAATTTTAAAGATAGTTTATTAAAACGTAACAGTGCAGCACAATAAGTTTCAGATACCTCCAAAAACTTCACAAAACCATCACATGAGTGAAGAAGCTACGTGGTTCCTAAATTAACATCAGTTTTGCTACAGCATCTATACTAATAAACAAAACTAATATAATAAAGCTGAAGAGTTTGTTTGTGTGTTTGCACGTGCTTATCTCAGGAACTTACTCTCCTATCGAGGAAGGCTTTAGGCTATAGTATAACACTATGTGTGCGGAAACCGAAATCCACGCGGACGGAGTCGCGGACGGCCGCTACTATCTAATATTTATTTCTTACTAGCGGCCGCCCGCGACTCCGTCCGCGTGGATTTCTTTTTTTCGAAATAAAAAGTAGCCTATGTTCTGTCTCAGGGTCTAAAGATTGTCTGTACCAAATTTCATCAAAATCGGTTGCGAGGTTTAAGCGGGAAAGCGTAACAGACAGACAGACAGACAGACAGAGTTACTTTCGCATTTATAATATTAGATGGGATTGCAAATGCACGGCTTTTTTTCTGGAAATATGTTAAGTAGATCATTATGCACATGATTAATTTACCCACAACCAAATTCACATCACTATTTAACAAAACGATTAAAAACGCCTTCAAAATCCAACCAGAACATCCCTAATAAGAGACAAAAGACAACTTGCAGAATGTGTACTTTGTTTTTTTACAGCGTTCTTGCAATATTTCACGTGTGTCGAGCCCTCACATTTCTTTAACGAGTATTTATTCTCTGTTGTCGTCTCGTCCTTGCGAACGACCGCGTTCATGGCTGTCCGGCCGTCTTTAAAATGCCCTCCGTCATTGCATCTGTTTAAGTTATTTAATTTATATGCGAAGACCTTATTCGTAATTTAATTACACGGTGGTATGCAGGACATTGGAATTTTAGTCTGACATGCTTGTTTTTGCATCGAGTCGTTTTAAAATTCTTGTGATTGGAGTTAAATATTCTTTGAATGTCATTGATTTATGATTTAGTTTATTGCATTGTAAATAATGTAATCCACATCATAAATTCTATTTTCTGGAAGATTTTGAACCTGCCAAAAACACTCGTTTTTCAGTAACATTACCACATGTAAATACTCGTACTTCCTTGTATATCATGTTCTCTATGAGATAATATTGATCCGATCATGGCTTTAATTTCTTTGTACTTTTTCGTACAATTTTAACACAATGATTGTGAAACACCAGGTGGGCACACTGCGGCTTCCAAGTTTACCAAAAGAAGCAGTACAATAACCATTTAAAGGTGTTACAAAAACAAATGACGAAAACGCAACTTCAAAATTTCACTCAATCATGACATTTACAACAACCAAAACAGCATCGACCATTACTCTTCATTCATCGCACGCGGTGGTGTTCGAAACATATTTCAAATAAATCCTCCAATTGGCTTGCATTAATCAATCATGCGCAACTGGTGCTCCCGTTGACTCACGGTTCAATTAAAAGGAGCATCACTGCATCACAGACTGCCGCTCTCCCCAAATGAATCACGATGTGAGAAAATGCAATTACGCTCATTATTGTTCCTGCACGCATTTGACTCACGGAGGAAGCGTTGGGTAGGACACATGTTGCGGATGCAAGGATGAGAAGATGACGTAATCCCCTAGACGGACATGTGTATGATATTAATTGTGGATTACTGAGTATAATACTGTGAATCATAATGAGTAGAGACCCTTGACTAGCGCCTCTCGAAAGCTTGTAAGTTGGTCATACAATCTGATTTGTAATAAACTAAGCATTCCATAAAATCATAAATAAGTAAACACAACGCTTACAGCAAAAACAATAATATAACTATACAATAATATAAATACAAAAAAGAAAGGGACATAAATGCAGTTCTTCCAAATGCGTGAAATGTATAACAACAAATATTATTTGAACCAGTTTTCGTTACTTTTATTATATCTAAGTTGATTTTTTTGTTTACTGACTGACTAAGGACTACTTTGAAAAAAGAAAAGAAATGTTTCTGTCATCAATTAAGAAAAAGTTCACCAACAGTTGAATTACTCCGGCAAAACCAACCATTCCATTATGATACTCGTATAAATAACGCCGCAGTTATGTTTGCCGCCCATAAGAACCTATATTTCAGTCGTCAGTGAGTTACCGTAGGAATTTCCTTCTAATTACGCGCTCATGTTCTTATAGTGTTGTGTTTGTTCCGCTATAAGTTTAAACTGTAACTGTTTACTTCTGTAATTAAATTGGCGCTTACGTCTCATATGTAAATCCACAATGGTATATGAACTAGTACTCTTAGTTAAGACATAGTGATATATGTAGTTTTATAAAATAGTAGGGAAGCAGCTTATAGATTTATTTATATGTGTTATCTATATTTTTTTTCTAATCTACATCTCCACTTATATGTATTACTAGCGGCCGCCAGTGACTCCGTCCGCGTGGGTTACGATTTCCGCACACAGTCTTACTAAAAATAGCTGAATAAAAAAAAGGTCCATATGCATGCAGTTAACTTGCATGCACGCTTTTATGAGACTAATTAAAAATTATTTAATTAACAATAATCTGAAGATCTTATACATTTGAGAAATCATCTGTTCACCGCGATTCAGATCCACGGCCGCGCCTCTAGCGAGATGCGCCATCTATCGGCACATTTTAGAACTAAATAGTTCGCTAGCACAATTTACAATGATAAAATAAAGGAATATACAATAGCTTAAAGCCTACCTCGACAAATGGTACGTGGTAAGTGGACTATCCAACACAAAATGTTTTGTCAATTCGAACCAGTAGTTCCTGAGCTTAGCGCGTTCAAACCAATTTGGATCTTGAGTTGCACGTGTTATTGTGAGTCAACCATAAAAGATAGACATATGCTGTTGGGGGATATTTTTTAGGCAATTTTATGTAGAATATTTCCGTCATACATGATTTCTATGTGACTTTAACCATTAAGGCTGCACACGCGACTGAAGCTTAAGAAATGGAGTAAATTCTCCCGTTTTCCCCACATTTCCCTTCACTACGCTACTCCTGTTGATTGTAGCGTGATGAAAAGTATCCTATAATATGCCCAGGAGTATGAAAAATAATGGTACCAAGTTTCGTCAAAATCCGTCCAGTAGTTTTTGTTTCTATAAGGAACATACAGACAGACAGACAGACAGACAGACAGACAGACAGACAGACAAAAATTTTACTGATTGCATTTTTGGTATCAGTATCGATCACTAAACACCCCCTGATAGTTATTTTGGAAAAATATTTAATGTACAGAATTGACCTCTCTACAGATTTATTATAAGTATAGATGAAGAGGAAAGATTTGTATTTTTGTATGTAACGAATAAACTCAAAAACAACTGGACCGATTTGAATAATTCTTTTACTGTTGGCTAGCTAAACTATCCCCGGTGAACATCCCCTGAGGGATATTAGAAAAAATAAATTACGCGCGGGTGAAACCGCGACGGAAGGCTAGTCATATATACATAAGTACGAGTAGTAAATGTACTATGTACACATAATGGTGTGTTATAGGTTAGATGAGGATATTGCACTGCAGGACCACACTCTTGCATTAACATGGACTATTTCATTTCTATTTAGAAATTTAGAAAAGAATCAGTCTTCAATTTCTATTATCTAGTAGTAATCTTTATTCAATTTCTTTCTAAACCAAGAATTACCTTTATAGTTTTAGAAAAACTCACAACACTAGCTCTAGAGGCGGACGCTAGACCGATCGCAGCGGATATGAATAGCGACGGACACACAAACAGCCGTAATCACTAAAGCATACAATACAATGCATTTGTTTATTTCGACGATCGGACGCGGAAACTGTGACCGGCTGGGTGGTCGACATACGCGTGAGTTTTTAAACAAACCCGAAACAATTTTTGTTGACATTGTACATTACTTTTGATTAAACCTAGGTGTTCGTGAGATAAAATTATTAGGATTGTTTAGTTAATTATTTTTGAGAGGAACAGCATACCATGTACGTGGCATTTTTGATATCAGATTCTTTTTTATCACTATGCTTGAGCTAGTGACGAATCCGAGTAGATCGAAACTGTGTGTTAGAAGTTTGACTTTGCTAGACCTGCCCCATTAGATAAAGTCAGCCACTAATTTTTACGACGAATGCACCTTTTTAGTTACACCATATTTCCTCTTGCGAAAATGTGGTAATTTTCCAGGCGTACCTTCTCATTACCAAGCACTAGACCATGCTTATTTCAGATCAGTAATTTTCTACAAATAGCTCGCCAGAATGCCTGGCCGGAAGCTCTCGACCCTATCTCTAACCGATAACCGATCCTCGAAATAGATCAAACCTCGATCGATTTCAAGTTATTTGATCTTGCCACTTGAAAGACGCGTTCCTAGAGGAACCAGAGGTTTTACAATTAAGATGTTACTATCCAGAACCTGAACATAGAGATAACCATTCCATCTAGTTTCTCTATTAATAATTACAACATGAGCAGTAGAGCTACTACACTGAGAAATAACAAGTATTGTTGATAATGCGTATCTTGAGAGCCTTTAACTCGCTACAGAAATTAATCGGTTTTCTTTAAAGATGAATGCGGGCCCTACTCATAAAATTTTACCTTTTCTAGTAGCTTTTCTCGACAATAAAATATATTATTCGTACATCGCTGTCTTCTACCTTTCATAATATCGATGCCATAAACAAACTATCAAAATATTTATACAAAACCTTCCAAACAATTCAGGAGCAAATAATTTGGTGACTTGAATTTTGAAGGCAAATTTGGCATATGAACTCATGAATTTTGATTGAGGAAGGAAGGAAACTATTACACGTCATCGATTCACTGGATTGTTATTCGTCTAAAGCTCGTAAACAACTCCTAACATGACTATAATTTGCTTCTGCATTTTTAACAGGAATGCTTGTTAAGCGCATTACGACAAAGGCCCCTCGCTTACTTACGAGTGCATCATAAATATAATTATTGCTGTGTCCGCGCACTAGGGCCCACTGAATCAATATTCCGTCTACTCAGCAGATATATCTGATATCTGTAATGCAGCATTGTTCGCAGCGGGCGGCTTATTTATATGTATCTCATTACTTTTGTGCGTCCGACTCCGTGGAATCGCGGCGCCTAGCGCCTCCGTGATACAAACTAACCATAATAATCTGAACTCTGAGATGGAATTTTTCTTTCAAATATCAGCTTAATCTAAGAACGAGTGTGAGATCTTGTGAAATTGGATGATAGTGCAATGAAATATGTTGTAGATATGGAGATCAATGTCAATATCATAGCGTTGGTTATAGATAATATTGTAATATTATTCACTAATGCAATTTTAACACTAATGTTACTTTCTTTGAGTTTCTTTCTATTATAAAATTAATGTGGGAAGCAACATATATTGCCAAAATGTTTTATCGATTTGTCCCTCTTACCATAATTTTAATTTGACGCCTCGCCTTCAACGAAGTGATACAAACAAATGACATTCTTGCTCCCTCCATCTCATGTTATAATACTTTGTAACAATATTACCATTTTTAGTTGAGTTTTCCATATTTCAGCGTTCTTCGACGACTTACCTGTAAAGATAAAGGGTAGAATTAGTACTTGTTAGTAAATAAACAATTTATAGAAAAGCCTTAGATCTGTATTCTTCTCTTATTATTATATAATTTATAAAAAAAACATATTATATTTTTATAAATCCACTTATTAAACGTATAACATCTTCGTATTTAATTTTATTTTATAGTGTTCATATTGATAAACTGTAAAAAGCATTTTAATTAATTATGTAGTACCTTAATATGTAGGTACATTTTCAGTGTAACTTACAAACTAGACGAAATAAGTGTACCTCAATAGTTTATACCTATCTAGTAACTTCCTCGATGCCTACAGCAATTAATAACGTCGGCACTAACATGTGGCCCACTTGGTTAATTTGAAGACTAAGCAAATTCATGCTAATGATATTTTACGCAACTCAAACGATCGGTAATAAAATACCTAACGAACGTTTACTTAGAAGTACGTGGCTAATAGATCCAACCTCGAAACTATCGTTGCAAGTCGATCGTGTTTGATAAAGCGCACTGTTTAGTAACTTAGAATGTTAGCGATAACATTTATTGATAATTTATACGTGAAACCTTATATATTAAGGGCAGTATGTAACAGTTTTCGGAACAATGTGAAGTGTTCTATATACATAGTAGAGTAATAAGTCAGGAATCTACTTAATTACCACTTTAATTCGGTTAACAATTTTTATTGTTACACAGTGCAATTATTTAACATTCCAGAATAACAATTCCTTTGTCAGCTGTCGTTTGAAGTGTCGATGTTCATGGTACATAGTCGACATTATTAGCCTTACAGTTTTACTGTGAGTAAAAGGAATAGTATAGGCGCGTTCACTATATTTGACATTTGTTTTCCACCCAAACCTCTTACGACACCCATTTACCAGTAGTTGAGTCTCACGCTTCTCTTTGAATCAAATGGAATGCCTTTGAACGACGTGACCAGCTCATTGTCACTTTAGCTCGCTAATTTCCGAAGGTACACCGATGACCAGTCTGCTACAGATTTCCACATTCTTAATTGAACGAAGGTGGAAAAAATATGAGTAGCAATATTCTCTATTTTTTTATTCTACGGAAATTGACACAGCTGATTCCTTGCTTGTACTAAATTGTATGATTACTTAATAATGCTAAACACAATGTGATGAGTTAGAAGAGGTTTGGTCTGAACTATTAAAATTGTAAACTTGTTATGAATTTATGATATATGATTTGTATGCTTTGCAAGCAGGACACGGTGAAACTTAAAATGTATTAATATTTTGTTAACATCTCTATGTACCTGTGTGCCACAAATAAAAATATTGATTGATTGATTGATTGATTGATTGAATTTTAATTAATGGTAATTGTAATATGTGATTACATTAATCAGTCGGTATCAAAACTAAAGGCTGCCCTGTATACGAATATCAATAGGGTGATTATTCATAGCAAAATAGAAAAAAGGTAACATAGAAAAGAGCATCCATCAAAAACTCTTCCAGTTAAAAATCGTAGGTTGAACTTGATTCATTTCTCAATAGCGGTCGTCCGAACTTTAGTATAGCGTCTGGCCCTTCTATTTTAATCTTAAGTGTTCTGCCTTTATCATAGGGCTATTAATTATATCTGAGTCGAGACGCCTACACAAGTACCGGCCGGACTCAACAAATATAATTACAGCAATTGATTTAAATGTAATAATGGTTGGGCCGCGATCCTATCGGGAAATTTGTTGTGTGTAAACAGCTTTATCGAAATAGATCTACGTTGATATAATAACAATGTAAGCGTCAGTTTAACAATTTAAAACTATGGCGATCAATCTTGTTTTTTAGTCATCTAATATCTTTTGAAGTATGACATAAGGTTTACTGAATTAGTTAGAACTATTCCTGACTCGGTCACCATGACCCTAATTGTTACGTGGATTAATTATGCAATTGAAAGTGTTAACTAAGGCAAATTAAGTATAATAGCCCTATTTATAATGTTAGTACTTGACCTAGATATGAAGTCTTTTTAGGGTTCCGTAGCCAAATGGCAAAAACGGAACCCTTATAGTTTCGTCATGTCTGTCTGTCTGTCTGTCTGTCTGTCTGTCTGTCCTGGCTCGTTCTCCGCCGTTTCTGAACCGATTGCCACGAAAATTGGTGGAGAGATGCATAGTGATAATTCAAGAATTGGTTTTTAAAATAATCGAAAAATAATTATTTTTTACCCCCCCTACCATACATCGAAAAGTAAATTCGAAAAAAAAATTCGACTTACCCCATCGTGTGGGGTATCGTTAAAAAGGTATTTTTAAATACAATAAAACTTGCCTTGAAACCATGGGGATCAAACAACCCAGTCTCGAGATATATTAATACAAAGTTAAAATTAACTTAACTTTTGAAATACTGTTAAAATAATTCTGAAAAAAATGTCCTGTATACCTCCAAGTAAGTACTTTCAACGAAAACTATAGCGAACTCTGTATCATACATAGTTATTTTTATACAACTCGACCAACTTATGACGTGCAGTTGCCCGTACTAAATGGTGTCTTAAGCGGTCGGGCCATCTTTTAGCTACGGAACCCTTTCATGGGCGTGTCCGACACGCTCTTGGCCGGTTTTTTTCTATGTGCTTATGTTTGTTATTTCAAAATTAATTTTACAACGAAATCTTATATGAAGCTCTCTTAAGTTCAACAATAGCGATAGTCGTTGATCTTCAAGAAAAGACTAAGAATCATTAGATTTCTATTGAGTGTTACAATTGTTTGACAGAGAAATTTCACACCACAATCTTCAAATTTAGTTTTGAGATTGTCCTCAGATTTTTAAAGTACGCTACCAAAACTCTCTCTAAAGTAGAATTGAAACAGACGCAGTCAAATAAAGCGATAAATCAAGTAGATTGAGGAAAATTTGGTGGGCACGGGAAAGCAGATAAGTTTTGTTTCGTTGTAAACCTACAAACAGCTCGAGCGAGTCGCGATACGCGGCGAACCGTTCTATGTCGATGCTTATCTTAACTTTTATTGTTATTTTTCTTTCCCTTTCCTGTTTTATTGATAACTTTAACTTCTCCAGACTATCGCATCGTAACAATATCTTTTAATAGAAAACTACGTTTTACTGCAGATCGAATATAAACTTTATTCTAACACGAATAGCTGTATTAATCGATATCTCGATTCGATCTTAACAGCGTAGTCATAAATAGTATAATTCCGATATTATTGTATTTTACGGTTTTGAATAAGATGGTCTTCCATTTCTTTTAACAATGGCTCTATTGTACGGGCGGTCGGAGAATGTAAGTCGTGATTATTATAACAGATCAAAGTTTAGGTATCGTGTTACAGTAGCCTGTTTGTTTAGGATCATCCGGGATCATCCTGTGTGGGAGATGTTTAAGGAATTCGTCGGTATCCAAATCAGGACTGTTTTCGTTTATGAAATTAAGGGCAATCATAATTTTAGATAGAACAATAAAGAATCAAAATTTTATCCTATGATCACTATATTTACGTCATTAGAAATATTTAGTTTTCCATAGTTAAAATGTTAGATATAGGTTCATGTAGAATTAAATAGAACACAAGGTCTTCTTAATAAGGAGACAGCTAAGCTAATCACATACATATACCTACTTAACGCTACAAAACCTAGTTGCAGCACGGTCCCCTGCCACCTCATAGATATTTAAAAATATTCCTTTTATATTTATATGCTAAGCATAAAACTCTGTCTTGACCATTCCATCTTCACTTACAGCTCTTAGCTATGCTCGCAGCGTAATGAAGAAGGCGGGATGAAAGACGCCGCGGTATCGAGTTACAGGGGAGCCGCCCACTTGTTTTTATTGGAGCCAATTTAAATAACCAAGGGTATTTGTAGCAAACAAATGATAAATGTGGTTGACGTGGGAAGTTGTAAGTATAAGTTTTGCAGCTAGTTAATGTCGGGTAGCTGGAAAATAATACGCTAGAGATTATAACATTCAATGAGTAAAGCATCTATTAGGGGTGTAAACAATGGTTTACTATATTATATTAAGACTGTAGAATATGGTTTGGTAATTCATTATTTTGAATCATCATTGTGATAAACTATTCCTAGTTATTTTATAGAGTACTAGCGGCCCGTCACGCGGTTTCACCCGCGTCCCGGGGGAACTACTTCCCGCACCGGGATGAAATATAGCCTATGTTACTCTGGGTGAATGTAGCTTTCCAGCAGTGAAAGAATTTTTCAAATCTGCCTAGTAGTTTCGGAGCCTATTCAATTCATACAAAAAATCAAACCTTCTCTCTTTATAATATTAGTATAGAAGACATAAAACGAACATTGACCCTTTAAACAAAACCTTTTTCCAAATAATGACATCTAAATTAGCATGATAAGGAAAATACGAGCAGAAACAAGCGTGAAGAATTTACCACATTGTAAGAATTCGCGCGAACAGTTTTTCTTTCAACACCGCATTTGCAAAAACATTGACATTCAAAACACGGAAAACTCCATTTACATCCATTTCTCGACGGATAACAAATCACCTGAAGGCGAGTGGTTTCAGGGATGACGTCAAGAGTACATCGACCTCTCCACAGCTCGAACGAAACTTTACGAATTCGCAGTCAAAACAAACCAGACGTCGTCAAAGGGAAAAATACTCAAACCTGCACGGAATAAGATTCATTTTGCAGTGTGACGTTTGGTAATATATTAGCTGATACTACCCCATGAATGTTGGAGAAGTTCATTGTTTTCTACCAAGTTTGTGACTGTTTCCACCGCAAGTAAATTAATGGAACTTTTTGCGCGCGATTCCCGGTGCAACGATCGATCAATGCATTTTGTTACACCCACGTCCCCCTTACTCATTTTGGTAAATGTCAAGGTGCGTAGGAGGGCAATCATATTCCACTTATTGTTTATTATTGTTTATGGTTATTTATAACGGCTTAAATACATCTATGACCGGACACGTATAATTTAGCAATACGAGATTTGATTGAAGAAACCACGATTGGACGTGGTAAATTTATTTACCAATTTTCAGTTCTTGCAATAAACATAACTTCTCTAGAAATTCAAGGCTTTTCATTTAATGAAACAACCACGAAAGCATTAGACACAACTATACTTTCTCAAAATTTAAATATATTATAACACCACATAACATTGCTCTGATCAATCCCATAAATATAACATGTAAATTAGCACTTTAGTCACGGGTGTTAGAACCAAAAATGTATTACTGAAATAAAAGCTCCAGATAACTTAATAATTCGTACTGGCATATATCAGAACAACATTGAAATCATTATCCTGTTTTTTAAACCCCTTATGCCGTTGACATAACGATTTATAATTACCGTATTTCCTGTAGGCATATTAAGGAAATGCCTGTCATAAATAAGCCTATTAGGGTCATCAAAGTGCCACTGAACACTGACTCTTGACTTGAGAGTAATCTGATTATAGGCAATGTACCCACAAATCGAACACAATGCATGGCCTATTGTTATTCAAAGAATATGATCTGAACGTGAGATCAATATCTTATGTTATGGGCCTCATATCATGACGTTTAAGTTTTACGATCACGACGGTTATTGCGTATAGTGACTGCCTCATGTTTGCAAATGTTACGATGAAAAGTTTTGTATGAAGAACTTATTTTGCATTCAAGGGTACGGTACCTAAACGTAAGTGTTCAAAAGAAGCTTAACTACACTTATGGGTCTGTAAATCCATGATAAGCTCAAAATAAACTGGAAAAGAACTTATTTATATTTAAGGAAAAGTATAAATTTTAAAGGAGCTCGATAAGAAAAAATTACAAAGTAAATACCGACTCCATAAAATTGTTCGAAGGAACTAATTAAAAACTTGGTTAATTCGCATGTGGATTTCCGATAATTTCCTCCAAACATCTCATTAACAACGAACAAGCCGCCAAACTTAAGAGAAAGCAAAGTCTTGTACATTTTATTTCCACTTTCGAATCCCAATTAATTGAAAACGTGAGTGTATTTCTTATTCTTTAATTGCAAGGTTTGCCTTTTTACAATACGATGTGCTTATTAACTGTTAATGTAAATTAAAGCATAGCGTAGGGCTGGTGCATTTGTTAAATTAATGCAATTCTGTAAAATATACCCTGGCCTCGGAAACTATCGATAAATTTAGTGTTGTGCTCGTTGCTATTGGAGATCTTTCAGAAATTGTAGGTTATATTATGATCGTCGATCACTACATCAAAACACGATTTGTACCTATAGTATGTCCATTGCTTAGCTGACTTTTAATTAAACTAGGGTTGAAAATACTTAAAAACATAAGAGGAAAATACTCCTTCGAAAGCTTAAATACTTCAGCAAAGCACATTGCTACAAAATGTTAACTACATCTTGTGCATCTGAAATAAACAAATGACAAAATAATTACCGTTTATGTTACAAATCAGAGTATGAGTGTAGTTTATACAATATTTTACTTATACGACCTTAAGATCATTTAACAACCCTACTTGCGTGCTGCAGCTAATTGCACTTGACCACACATGAGGCTTTATTCTACTCGTAAAGGCGTAGGTTCCTCCGCCTCGAGGGAGCAGCTCTGATTCTGCTAATAAACGGTTTTATGTGAATGTTCAATGGCCTTGTATATTTAAAATGTGGATATGCTTCCTTTGTTTTATAGACATCTGCATAGGTAAGGGTTATACAAATAGTTATGCGGTAAAATGTAACTTATTAAATATGTATTTCATTTTGACTTCTCACTTTCTAATTTAGACTTGTTTACTATAATTATACCATGCACACATTACTATTACTCGTGTGAGCATTATTATCAATGTGCTCATCATATTTTTGTAATATCTAAACATGTAATATGTATCTAGAGAATTTTCGCATAATTCACTGCTATCGACGAATATATAAACAGCACAACTATTTAACTGCACCTACACATCAATGCAGTTTTTCTATTAAATGTTATACCCGGAAACTAAACTTCCTACTACATACACCACCACACCAGCAGAACCGCAGGACTCAATATCCACACATAAAGAGCGTTTACTATGATGCTCCCGCGCACCCGTAAAGTCGATTTCGCGGCTCGCTGCCCGCGGTAATTGCCATGCGTAAGGCCCTATTACAAATTCATACACCTCCATTCATGCCAATGATAATAACCTGTTGATTTGATGAGTCAACCGCGGTACGTTTCGCCACTTATTTTATACGGCTTTTGAACATAATTTTAAATCGCCAGAAATGCCCTGGCCACACTTCGATTTGCTCTGAATTTGTCCCTTAAATTTTAAGCGACTGTCGCTGCTTATCGCAGTAACAGCAAGGTGAAACGAACGTCATGTTCAACAATATAATGCCACAGTTTTCTGTAGTCAGGGCACATCTATCGATTTAAATATACGTTTTGAATCTTTTGTGCGGCAGCTGTTGGATCGTCGTGACCCATGGGAGATGGAGTTGTTCTGCTGTGGTCGTTTTCAATAGGTGTGTTGATTTAGTATTGTTTGTCGACATTTGTGCATACTATACTTCCGCTCGTGTTCAAGTTTTTGGTGGAAGCATAATGGATGTTACCGCAATAATAACTATCTTTAATATAGTCCAAACAGCGTTACTTAGCCAAAACTACCGAAAAGCTTTTACTAAGTGCTCCCATGATGGATAAACAAAAAAAATAATTTGCTGTTATATCAATTGTAGAATATTTGTTTAGTATGTGATGCAGGCCAATAAACAGAATAGTCAAAATACAATAAAAAATATTTTTTACAGTTAATTGCAGCCATTAAAACTGTTTCCTTATTGATTTTCTCCGTCAATTAAAACTTCAACCGACCCGTTAAAATACCGATCTGAATCATTAAATAATAAATAGTCGAAGTGGTGATTCTGGCCGGCTATTAACTTACCAAAAATTTCCTTTAAAGGCCTGTAACAGTGTATCCTGTCTATTAACAGTTAAATTACAAGCGATACCAATCAGCGATCATAAACAAATCGTCCACAGTGTGGTCTGGGACTATTAACATGTAATCGAAACTATCGACAAATCAAACACGATAAAGGTTGTAAGACTCGATGGAAAATAAATATAAAATATTAAATAAGTTGTCAATACTATTTACTAAGAGGTACTAGGTATTATAACTTATAAATCAGATTTCAATACCATAGAATAGTATCCATTTGACAATATTTTAACGGAAGGGGAGGGATCCGGAGAATAAATTATTTTATTTGATAGAATTTGCACCCAATGTTTTTAACATAACGACTGACTGTTGCACATAATTATCAATACAATGAAAGAATATAAAGAAGTAGCATTACAATAAAATCTAAGTTTAACAACACGGTAAACAAGTCAGTATTAATTACTTATCAAAGTACGTAGGCGCATTTGGGAATGTCATGTTATCTACGTAGCCCAAAGTTAATTTAATTACTGCTATTGTTCAAAGTGAGACAATAGTGTGAGTTAAGTGTGGGGTACCGGACCGAACACCTGTGTTGATATCGAGTCATCTTGCTGCACTTTAGATAGAGTAATTCAAGGTAGAATCGAGGTAGTGTTAACCACTAATGAAACAATGGTGATGCATCGATTCTTAGGCATCAGTTCTCACAGTGTAGGGTTATGAAAGGGTTACTACGGAAGAGTAAATAAAAACTTAAAATTCGCCTTGTGGACAATTTGTGCGTTCGTAAGTAAATAACGTGTCTGATTGTTTTCTGTGTCGAGAGTATTTATGTTATTCCTAGCCACAAATATTTAAAGAAGCTACTTAACTTTTCAAAGAGCGAAATAATCATATTTCAATGATAACAAAGCACGTCCTAATTTGAAACTTCGAAGTGCCAACAACATGAACAACCATGGAAATATTGTTCTAAAAACTTAATTGCACAAATATTTTTTATATTAATACATTACACGTCAGCGCAAAACAAACCTACAATTAAAACGTCTCTTTTTATAATAATTTCACGATCATTAATCATGTTTAGACAATACCCCAGACTCAACATATGGCGGCCATGTTTGCATCTTCAGTAATTGGCCGAGGTCGTCGCTCCCGCCACTGATCTAGCCAGAGAGTTGCTAATCTAGTTTTACTTTGCATATCTTAATCCCCGGATAGGTCCACAAAGTGCATGCTACTGTAAAAGCTCGGACTCTGGTAAGACCTAAGAATGACCAACCACGTTTGGTAAAAGAGCGAAATTGACTAATTACGATGTTTTACCGCCAAGTTAATCTTAGGACTTAATATATGTATGTATAGACCCGGTGAATGAAAGTTTACATTATTACAACGTTGGCAATATTTCGGCAAAATACATGGCGGTAAAAGTCAGAAATTATTAATTTCTTGTCGTTAATCTAGTATTTGATAACCAACGAGAGGTGTGGTAGATGTAAATCTTAGGTTTTTCTAACAAATCCTAGGATCTGCTTAGTTTCGGGACTTTACAGTAATATGCATGCATCCATATAAAGTGTTATCTGGGCTCTTCAACGATTTGACGGGTGTAAGAAGGCGTTTATGTATCGTGGGAGTGGGAGTGATAATTCGTTGGCTATTTGTAAACAAAACGTTTATATCTATGAATTTGAATGCAAATATATGGAAATGGTTGTAATATAAATTTGTCACAATTGATATGGCTCTTGCTTGGTGTTTCGAATAGAAAAAGAAATCGGTAATATAAGAATCCCTACAAATACCAGTTTCCTTGGGATATGGCCTGATAAAATAATGGAACTCAGAATAGAGGACACAATGATAAATCAGTGTTATTTATGAAAAGAAACAAAAATCTGGTTCGAACTTCTATCTTACTGTACATTTTCCCCTTGTTTTCGTTTATTTTTGGTACTTCCGTAACGAGCACCAGTTACGCGTAGTTAACGCTATTTACAACACCTACTAGAGCATAAAACTCTTGCATTCTTAACGAGCTCATTCATATACGACTATACGGTAAAAACAACAGATTTTCCTCTTACGTAACGTGTGTAACAGGTATTTTTTAAACATTTTCATTCTTTTTTATTCACACCAAAGCCATTCATAAAAATCACAGGCCATTCGTCAGTGAATAAACTGGTTTCCAAGCATTCTTAAGATGGCGATTTAAAAGTTTAATGTTTTCTGTACCGAGCAGCGCGCGGCCGGAGTATTGAAATATTTATTCTGATAAATAAATATTCCAGGCATTGACAATTTTCTTGGAGTGACAGCTGTATCCTGTGTGGCTGATGCTATACGATATCATACAGATAAGCTAACACGAGGAGTTAACAGGATGGTCGACCGTTAATTCAAATATACAATAATAAATGCCGGTGCGATGTATGCTTAGGTTTTATATCTATTTAATGTAATAGGGAGGCAAACAAAGAAGAGAGTCATCTGATGGTAAGTGATCACCGCTGCCTATGGACATCAACAACCATACAAGGGTTGGAGATGCGTTGCTTAACTTTAAAAGCCCTATACCCTCCCCAACTGAGCGACCATCCGGCGAGCGATTAATCACGAGCAGAAGAGAAGTATTGTTAAATATCAATGTTACATTTCTGCGGGCAAATAATAATTCAAAATTCAATCCTAGCTTGGTTTACGTACTTGTCGATATTAAGCTTTAAGTCACCTACTTTAAATATAACCGACAAGAGAAGGCCACTTGTAATCATTTGTATAATATAAACATTATGATGCCTGGGTTCTTATCGGTTACAATTTTCACACTTCTTATCTTAAACTTGAACGCACCGGTAGTAATGAAACGTACAATAAGGGAGCCCAATATGAAATTTAAATAAGCGAAAATTTAAAAAGCTTAGTAGATTTTTTAAGGTAGGTACTGTTGGTTGTTAAGTTTTTATTTTCATCAAGAAATTGAAAGAATTAGGATTAAGAATCAGGATCAGAAAATTCTTAGCAGGTAATAAGTGAATATATTGTAAGAATTAGGATTAAGAGTCAGGATCGGAACATTCTCAGCATGTTTTAATTGAATATTGAAAAATGTTGCATAGTAGGTACATATTGTCCTGCTCAAGAAACATCTAATGAATTATTTAACACCCACTTACTGAGTTACGACTATTTTGATCAATAAATATAACAAATCAAAACAATGCAGTGACCAAACCATAATTCATTAGAGGCATAAATCATGACCATCATGAATTTTCATAACAACTTTGAATTGTATTTACAAGGACATAAAGGATTCTATTTCGGAGGTTGGTTGCGTGCGGTTCGGCCAAGCCTTTTAGTCGCGCCCAGTAGCAGACAGTAAATAAATACATTGTAAAATCAGATGGTCATGCGAAATGGGTTTAGGTCGTGCTTAACACGCGACCGTTGCTATCTCAAAGATGAACTGAAATTAGTTTCATTATTTATGGTTTTCCGCTAAAATGTTTTTTAATGTTGCTCGAGCACGAATGCAAATTAATTTTAAAAATATTGAAATATTCGCTCCCTCAATCTGCTTAAAATTTGGTTTTTCCCTAGCACCATCTAGAAAAAAATTTATCGAGGAGAAATATTTAGCTTTTATTTGGTTCGTTACTTGTTCGTTTAGATTAGAAACTCGTACATTATTTTACTAAATGGCTGGACTTAAATAACTCGTAAATGACTCGCCAAACGTTTATTTTACGATAGAAAACACACTCCGTACCGATAGAAATTCGCCATTCGAAAGCGCTAGGCTTTTCTTGCTAACTTTATGGCCAACGTATCAGTCACTTGTATCTTTAATGAACTCCGACTACGCGACAAACGCACAGTTGTAATTTCCATTAGCGAGGCAATTCCATTTACTTACACTAAGGACGGTAATTGAAATCGGAATTAGATGCTCATTTTACAAGTTCATGGGCTGTAAAATAACTATAAAACTAATTTGTGACCATCTCGTTTTATTGAACTCGTTCGCTTCTAATATTACAAGCATTTACTTGGGCAGATGCAGCTTTCTAATGCCTTTATCGAAAAATGGTGCTACATACGATAGGGCGGAATGGATTCAAATGACATGTTAACTAAGTCAGAAACACGACGAAAACTCACGTATAAATTCTGTTAGTTATAAATATTGACATCATACGTCGGCAAGTAAAATATTGAAGCGCCATCAGAATAGTTAAGTCACAATCTGTCCAAATTTTAAGATATCATAGTTTTCATGGTTCCAAATGGAGGTCGATTGGAGGATGTCTTTTAAGGGTTTAAATAAATCATAATAGCTCCTAAACATCGTGTCTCGGCAAAAATAATAAAGCAGCCAAAAATAACTAGACCTAGATAGCTTAGAAAAGCTTATCATAAAGTAGCACTTCCTGATTAACGTGTCCTTTAAAGGAGTTGGTCGCATTGCCTGTCTGCATGTGGTCTGCTTGGATAACCGACAACTGAACATACAAAAAAAATATCTTATACTATAGAGTTGCACTCGGTAAGAATGGTTCGAACAAGCTGCGCAAATAAGAGTACAGAAAAATACGCAGACTGTGAGGAACGCATTGAAAACAATTACACAGTTAGTCAGATACATACAACCTAATTTAATACACTGTCAATTTGTGTTATTTACATGCAATAACTAATAACAGCTTACTGTTAATGAACTATCTGGCATGGCTTTGCCAGCTACACAAAAACAATGCTAACGCTTGCTTATTGTTACTATAGCCCCAGGTTTATGATATTGACATAAGAACTAACATTTATCTCACGGGAAAGTTTAAAAACGATTAAATTATTCTGCCCTATAAATTGTGTTAAACCACGCTTCTGGTATTCAACCAGCACTTCTAAAACATGTCATTTCCAATCCTATATCCCGTTAAGCTGGGCTGTAACATGAGCCCTCGCAAACCTGTCCGCACATTAGCTTGGCTGGTCGCTGGCCATAATTGCCCCTATTGCCGCGAGGTGCTCCACTTTGCGCACCTAATTTCGACCACCCGCAACTTGACCACCGGCCTTGTCTGCTTTGAGCACCTATTAATTTTATTAACTTGCAAAAAATATCAATAAGGCCTGCCAAAAAATCATTCAGTGTTCAAAGTCGACCAAGGCCAGGTGCACAAAAATTGGGTGCTCAAAGTGGAGTACCTCATAGCCTGTATACTGCTAAACGTAATTAATAACACGGCCCAGCAGGCGACAACTCAAATAACCTTATTCGGAAAGGAAAAACAAAAGAATTTTACGATGCACTCGTAAACCAGTTGTGCCTGTTAAAAATAAACCAAAACAATCGCTTTAGCTTGAAATAAAGTGCAGGAATGGCATATGCGTTAAAAGCTAGATCGATGCATAATGTTTTATTTCGAGCCCCGTTTTAATATAAGTATGTAGTTTCTTTGTTTACATTTACGTGCTTTTTGTTTACTGTGAGATGCGTCTCCTTCCATGTCATAAATTGACCGTTACTTTACATAGGCTTTAAACAGCCTTATTAAGTGAACATAGCGTAGAGCCAACACTCGACAAGCCGTCTTCAGTTTGTCGTCCCGAAACCAACTGACAATAGAACCGGGCGAGATGGGAATATTGGTCAAACACATTAATGATAGTAAATATTCAGCTTAACATTAATTAAGGTCATTCTTATAGACACAGCCTCGCTGTTGTTTAAAAACATTTGAATACCAGTAGAGTGGCAATGCATTAAACAAAATAGAAAAATGCTAAGAACAATGAACTACTGAGTTCTGTGTATATTGTTTTGTAAACATTACAAAGTGAGTAGAAGATGATTTATTTGATTAGGTACTTTGCGATTTACTGTAAAATATATTTTCTCATGAAAAGAAAATTTGTCGATACCCAATTTTCACCAGATTACTCGAGTCGATTTCTCGATAACCTACATAATGTAAATTAAGTGTAAGGTAGTGTAGTGTGTAAGTGTAAGCTCGTGATTAGTATATAGTATTAAAACGATTAAAATAAGTCTTAAATCTTAATTTATATACATAAAGGTAATAATATAAAATTTGTGTCTAACAAGAGTCTATAACCTGTGTAGGCAACGCATGACAAGCCTTTGGGAGACGACATACACAACATTATCTCTGTTACATTGCACGCTAATCCTTCGCCAATTATGACTAAACACCACCACAAAAGTAAGCACAGTGACCAATTATCCAACAAGTTAGTCATCTCACCTAATTCGAGGCTAGGAAGCGTTCGCTCCGTGCCGTCCGGTCACGTCGCATGAAATATTGACGAGGCTACCCGCGAATGTCAATAAGTTGCGACGTCCATCAAAGTACGGCATGTAAATTATGTGCCGCTGAATCGACGACTTTGTCAATTTTGAATCTGCGTTCAAGTATGACTCCTAATCCTAACGTAATGTTTGGATGAACATCGGAAAAATCAATCATTTGATTTCATCAGCTACAATTTTTTTTTTGTTATATCGAAACCTTTGCCACGGCTCGTCGACATTAGCAACACCGGCGGACTCACAAATGCGTTGTCAGCCCTTTGTATAGGAAAGAATACACATATTTTTTAAGACTATGACATAAGTCTAGCTTACTGACTGGGAATAATAGAATATCATGTAAAATTATTTTCATAAAGCTTTAATAAAGGTACAAGTAATATTTAATTTACGAATTTTTATTTTAACATCTGTAGTTATAAAACCAGTGGGTCACTTGAAAAAAACATTTTATCGCCTTTTGATACAAATAATGTACTCGGGTTCTTTTCTCTTTCGTCACTACATCACCAAAAGAATATCCCTAAACACGCTCCAACATCGACAAATGTGCTACAACAGCGACAAAGGTATGATCGCCGGCAGAAGTCACTTAAATTTTACGATCTTTTATATGGCAAACACGAGGCGAAAATTATTCACTTACTTTTGTGGTTAGTCGTAAAGGGAGTGAATAGCTACGTCAAGTAGGACGATGCATTGTTCGGTTTATTGCCCGCACCTAAATATCGACCGGGAAGTCTTAATAGTTATAAAACTTGCTTTAAAAAATATAATCTATTTAAGTACAGCTGTTCAGTTGAAAAAGAAAAAAAAATACTTTCTGTACTAGTACTAGTATGCACTTTTGTACGAGGTAATTTTCACAAAAGGCCTTTAATTAATTACAGATTGTATCCATAGGTGCAAATAATTTAATTTTTTCTATATTTGGTATGCACGAGCAATTGATTTTAAATATCTCTCAATGAAGTTAGAACTATTAAGTAAATTTTCTATCTGTAAAAAAAGGTTTGTTCTAGAATCCCAACACTGCTAATACATTTTAGCTTCTGTTTTTTAATTTCCTTTAGCTACGCCATAAATGAGTTTGAAATCGCAACTGGAATGAAAACCCTCCGAACCTACTCAATGTTTACCAGTAACACCGTCATAAAATTGCACCACTTGACCGGTTCCCTAAACTATAACATGCAATTCTAAATAAGGATCGAATTCACTGGAAAACCATTTTCCTCTCTGTTTTATGTTTTCGTTGAAAGTTACATATAGCGATTTGCTGATTTTATCACTTTACTCTAGTTTTTTAGTTTTGCCGGACCATTGTCGTGGTGCTTATGAACTATGTATATGTTACGGGCAACGTGATTAATCGGGAATTATGAATAAGGGCCGGCCTTTATTAATAATTCCCAAGAGCGTTGGGCAAAGTGATTAATTTATCACTTTGACCGGCCCGTATTAATAATTCCCGACGCCTCTTGGTCCATGTAATAAATCAGTGTTTGAGATGGCTTGTATTTATCACTTGGACCGGGCATTATGATAAGAAATGTTTAAGGGTCACAAAAAAAAATAACCCTAACCTATTTTAGACCACCTAAGAAGCGAAAGACTAATGGATGGATATAGGTTAGGGTTATTTTTTTTTTATGACCTTTTAAAATTTCCCTAGTCTCCAACATAACACATGGTAACGACTTTTCATGTTATGTAATATTTTTATCTAAATAAAAGTAGGAAGTTAATTATATCAATAATTGCTTTTTTTAGTGTTTATTTTTAAATGTTCAATTGATGTGTCCTTTAACTTTTCATGTTAATATTGTAAGTTTAATAAGATTATTAGCAAAAACACTTCAAATAACCTATTTTATCACTTTGCCCAATATGGGTTGGGAATTATTCATAATGGCCGGGAAAAGTGATTAATTTCGCTATTTTTATCACATTGCCCAATTGAGTAGGGAATTATTAATACAGACCGGGAATTATTAATACGGCCCGGGCTTATCACATGGCCCGTAACATATATATTATATCATTACGTTTAAATTATTAGAGTAATTGTATTTTTCATTATTTTGATCGGACTATACTTCGATTTTGTCCAACGAAAAATTGATGACGATAAAAGAAGCCGACAAGGCGGCATTTCTAGCTACGACAGAATGAAAATTGAAATATCCAATACAAAAAGCAATAATGAAGGCGAAGTACGAACATGCAGACAAAACTGCATAGTCAACTACATTCAATCAGAGAGACGCAACAAAAGGTGTAAAACAATGAAGGGACAAGCAATCAAAATTCTAAATTGAAGCGGGCACAATTACGCCGCATTCACGCCCTGTCGCTTGTATTCAAATTTCGAACACGCCGGGACATTATGATGAGTGTTTTTTTTTACTTTTTTTCTATCGTCCTTTGTTTTCGTTGGTTTTTTGTTGTCACCAGAGGGCGCGGCGGCCCCCGACAATAAAAACACAATAAAGTTCGCCACGCAACCTTTTGAAAAAGTCATATTCCTTCAGAAGTGCTACTTGTTTTCTATTTTTTAAGTACTGATGTTGACTTCTGCAATATTATGGGTTGTAGTATTTGACCTAAAGACTACTTGACGGAGTAAATATTCCTTTCAATATGTACTACGAATACAGCACATTACAAAACTTATGTTTAAGGTCCCCTAATTTATTGTACTCATAGCCTGGGGAGGGTCTAACAGGAGAAATATTCGTGTGTAGAATATATTTGTGTTCGTAACTTTGTACATTTTTGTGTTGAAATTTTCAACACACAATATTAATTCAATACTTCAAATGTTTGATAGATCCATAAGAGATGCTTTTCTGACTTCTATTATTATTTTTAACGAAGGAAACATATTCTCATAAAAAATTAATGACGTGAACTCAACCTTTACATGATTCAAACGTCTATTCGCACATCACGCGGTCGAAACGGCAATAAATTTCACCAGTCATACAAGTCAGGCATGTTCCGTCGCTCATTCAATACACACGTGTCGATAATTCACTCGGGACAAGTTATGGGACATCGAACACTGCGCCTGTCGAGATAGCCTAGTACGGATGTATCCGGCTTCGTGTAGGACCAATTGTGACCATCGCTCTTGAGTTAACGCGGGGACATTGAGGCGTCTTCATCAACAACAAGTTTTATCACTAAGAGTGTCGTTTCCACTCAGAGCTAACATTTTCCACAATAATTCAAATAGCTTATAAACGATCTGGTAGGCATTCAAAATCATTGCAGTGTAAAGAATAAAACCATACTCGCAATCTCACGTATTCGTAGCATCGCTGATCATTTGAGTAATTAATAAGTTTCTTTACGTAACCGGTGGCCAGGCCGTGATGATCAAGAAAAGATCAATCTACTAGATATAATAAACAAAGCAGCACCAAATGCTCCTTGTGGCCTTTTGCCAGCAATTAACGACAATCGGTAGAGGTGAGACGATGATTTTGATGATGGTATTCGGCAAAACAAGCATATGTTAGGAAATTAACTCGACTATCGCAAGGATTAATTCTGTTTACACAACTGCATAGAAATCCATCAACCTCTCGAAATTAGGCCACACTACTCAGACGGTATCTCAGCCGTCTAGTGCTAACGGAGAATTAACTCGTTTTCCGCTATGATTGCTCTGCGGCTAACATATGTTGCTATTACCTGCCATTCTGCCATTTGTGTCTATTCCGGACTGTTAGGCCGTGGATCAGAGGTAATTAAAGTAGTTCATGCTGTGATTGTACACAAATCTTTGAATATAATTAATATGTCGGTACATATTACGATTAATCGTGAAAGTGTTTGCTATTTATACGAGTATTTACATCGATAGCTATAAATGTGACTTCCTCAATTCAGTATAGGAATGAAGTCTGATGACATCGATGTGACTAACTTGAACTAATAGGAACATACTAGGCCCCACCCAGAAATTAAATCTACATAGGAATCACGGCAAGACTCTTAACCCATTTGACCCACGCATCATAAATCATACCTAAATAATGTTATCATTCACATTTCGAATGTCTCAACACCCAACACAATCGATTTTGCATTAACTTTAAACCAACACTGCTTCCCTGCCCCACGAAATGCAAAGGTAAAGAAAGAATAAAGATTGATTGTTACAACGGAATCGTGACGGTAGCCAGAATGGATCGGACCTCTGTCGGTGGTAGTCCACTTTGACCACCCAATTTTTGAGCACACGCATTTGGCCTAGTCCCCTTTGAGCACCTATTCATATTATTTACACGCAGCTACATAGAAGTAGTAGTCAAGAAGTTGACAATTAGACCAAGAGTCCGCGGTTTTGATCCCCGCACAGAAAAAAACATTTGTGCGCATGAACGAACATGTCTGTATGTCCTAGCCTGGGTGTTAATGTTACTATGAAAGTTTATTTGTAATACCACTGTTGATTCGGGTATCTGTTATACAAGTGCTTAAGCTACCTTACACGGAGTCAGATTAATGTTTGTATTTAATATTGTGAGATATTTATTTATTTATTAACTTGCGAAAAATATCAATCCGTGCTTGAAGTGGACCAGGATATTGGTGCTCGAAATTGGGTGCTCTAATACGACCTCCTCTGTCGTGTCGGGGTGTCATAGATAATGGGCAGGGCCGCTTTCCTCCATATCTAGGCCACAATAACAAGCGACCAGTGAAATTAAACGGCTCGGTGACGACGAGACGTCGTGGTTTACGACTTATGACTTCGCGAGTTATGATCGCCTGAGCGCGATATAAGTTTATCGAACACAGCACAAGCATTTAGCTTAGAAACTCCTCTGCATCTTCTTATATCTAATGCATGCTATGTAATAAGCGTCCTTTAATGATTTGCAGGTAAATCCATTCTAAGCAAAGAATCTACAAACTAATTTAGACACTAAAATTAATTGCACAAATGTCTAATGAGGACACAGGAGAATGGCAAAATCCGAGTTCATAGTCAGATTACCCTTAAACGGTTGTTGCAACACAATTTGCTTACTAAATGATAAAATAGCGTTTAATCCCGTTTATATTTCACGATCCAAATACTACGAATAAAAAGACAACTGATTCTCTCTCCAAAGATCCGCACTAAGTAGGTCTTACAAACAAACATCTCTGTTACGTGTGTACTCTGCGGATGTGATTCGGAACACTCAATCACGGTTCGCAAGCAGTATATAAACAAGACTACATTGAATAGGCCAAGAAAAACGCTGCACAGAGCCAAATGTGTTGCGAAAGTATCAGTACGATGACCGAGGTCAAGCCGGCTTTTACTATTTTATTTATATTGACGAATGTTAGAAGATATATTTTCGTTGATATGCGATTAACGTAAGTAATTCTGCTATTTGTAGCTCTTTCAAGAGAGTTAAAGGAGTGAATGCTTTGTTTACCCTGTTAAACTTTAGTAAAGTTCTCCCATTTTACAGCATCTAAAAACACATTTAGTTTATAAGTAGGTTAATGATTCAATGAAAGATTTCGACTCAATTTGAAGTGTGACTTGTGAGTGATGCCAATGAAACGATAAAATTGTTTAAACCTATTTGGAATGATTGTAGGTACCAGAATCGTAATCGCTACGTCACATATGGCTATGCTACGAGTAGGTGCAAGTAAAAATTCATTTTATGATACTAAGAAAAGCAAAGACAGTTTGGGGTTTTGAAAAAAACATAGTTAATGAATCACCACTGAACCTAATGTAGCAAATAAAATAAACATTAAAACGTATCAAAATTAACTTTACGTTTGCTCCAATTATCTAATTCTATGAATACCGCCATTCATTTCCAGGCAACTTAAAATTGATAGCCGGCCTAATAAGAATCTGTGCACGTACTAACAACTGATTGACCAATGATTCTCAGTATTTCGATTAGCAGCATACCTAGAATAAAACGGCGGGGGGTTACGGAGAACCGTGTAGTCACACCGACCAGTTGCTCGCATATGTCAACGTGTGGCAATATCGTGCGAGACTAGAGTTAAAGTTAGAAGCTAAATAAAATTATAGAAGGCTGCATAGATTTAATACGTTAGATTTGCCCTCGCCATACTTCAAAATAACTACTTTTGACACTAAAATAAGAGCGAAAGTCGCTTCTCTGAGCGACACAGCACGTTGACTCGTTTAAATTAGCGACTGTCGCTTTTATTTCAGTGCCGATTTCGAAGTAGGCGAGGGCAAATTTAACGATTTAAATCTATGGAAGGTTAGGATGATGTGACATGTTGCCAGACAATTTGATAAAAAAGTTGACGTATCATGTCGGATTTCAGAATTAGACTTAAAAATTATTTGAGTCAGCTTTAAACGATTGTTAGTCTTATAACACGGCTCTTTTCAGAAACAGCAATGAAAATAGAGCCTCTTATCTAAACCAGCTATCAATCTGAAACTAAACAAAGCATGCATTGATTCTACAAAAGCTAAAAATCAAAAATCTTTATTATTTTACGGCTTTAGTCAAATCCGCTATTCACAGGCATTGGACTTGGTCGAAGCTGTAATGCAGAATGCAGATATTTACCTCAACATAATAAACAATAATATGAATTATTAAAGTGTTTTCGTTTACTTTATTCAATAATTTTACTTATGCAGTCGCATAAAATAAATGTGCACTAGATATTCTGAGCAGTTTCCGATAAATATTAATGTTTTGGCGCGAAGCGGGACAACAATAAACAATATTTATCATAATACTAAATCATTGAATAGATCTTAACTGTTTATTTAGAAAGGTATAATATACCGGTTTCTTTAAAACTCGCCGGTGTTAGTGTTCCATTATAAAAGCATGATAATTGTGCCTAGGCATAATTGTTTTTTTTTTCAGTGATAGCAAAAGCGCTCGTTTGAATAAGAACTCCTTTACTTCTTCTATGAATCACAACGATAAAAAAAGATATGCTCAGTCGATGAATTCCAAATTCAAAAATCCAGGCCACTCCTGACTCAACCTATTTCGTGCCGTATCAATTCGAACTGAACTATTCTAGAATCTGACAAAAGACGATCGCTATTCGAACGTGAGGTTCGATAGTACGATGGCACTCGAGACTTCGAGAGTAATAGATTACACACTCGATAGACTCCAGTGGAAGGCGGCACGCGCCGTACCACACGTGATCGTATGGATCAGTCAAAGATTTAAAACGTTAGATATGCCTTCGCCATACTTCAATTTAATGAAATTGACACCCAAATTTGAAGCGACCGCCGCTTCTTATCTCAGTGACAGCATTTTGAAAAGTACGTCATGTCAAACAAAATAATGCCTCAGTTTTCAGGTGTCTGGGCATATCTAGCGATTTAAATCTATGAGATCAGTACAATAAGTTACTCTGGTATAGATGTGTAGCGAGCCGTAACTGGGCCGCGATGTGGGAGAGACCGATCTGTCCCGATGCGATGCGAAAACTATTCATATTGCAAATTATAGTGTGGAGCGTGTGCCGGAAGATGATTTGATTTTGAAGTACATAAATAAGACCAGTTTTTACAGTTGAGAGCACGGTAGAAGGCAAAAAATAAGAACTGGTAGAAAGTTTGCGGTCTTGGAGTAGTAATTATGCTCTCATGGTCATTTCTTATAATTGATTTGTTAACATATTAATTTCTTAAACAGCTAATCATATTTTAATAGTTCTAAAAAACACCGAAATATTGATAATATTGATGAATACTTTGCAGTTCAATTATTTGAGGGAAACAACTCGTTGAATATAATTAGCGAATGAACAAATATAAAAAAAACTTTTTTTTATAAATGATCAGTCCGTCCCCACATAATTTACGTTCAAACACATTAATCACTCCCTGTCAAACAAAACACTTCAAAAACGGTCCAACAAACAGACCTATGAACCCACGGAATTTCGAACATTCAGAAATCCGCACCGAGACTCGGAATGTGTTTTGTTTATTTAGGTCTACATAGCTATTGTGGATCTCAAGTGAGGTTCTCATTGCTTCCCCTACTAAATAGGGACGTGATGACTCTTCTGGCACACTTGAACGGTTCAAGTGGCTATTACTCAACGTATTTAGAGCCAGATTTATGGTACCCTGTATGAATCTTCGCATATATGTTTCTTTCAATGTAAGGAATTATTTGACAGAGTAAATGGATTTTTACGAGTATGTGTTCGGAATCGATAGATTGGTGGTTGCCATTTTTTTGGCCATCTTATTTGATCAGTTTATATGAGAACATGTTACTAATTATCTCCTACTACAATATTTATGTAACATTTTTACTTACTTATATTTTTTTATTATATTTTTTTTATGATTTTTGATCTTGAGATATGCCATCCTCCCATCCCACTATAAACAGGTAACGCCCGCATTATATTATGTTCTTCATCTGTATGTTCTTGTATAGGTACATTTTTGCAGCATTTCAATACGTTGTTTTATTGACTGGTTAGAACGTGACGAAGTATCTTGGAACATTACTTAGATACTAAAACTCACAAAAAACCTGCATGCACTATAAACAATTATAAATATAAAAACACTTATTCAAAAAGCCTCTCATTGCTTCCGCACAGTAATAGCCTCTTCACGGCCAACCGTTCAACCATTCACGGTTCACTTCACAATTGAATTCGATAATGTTCAAGGATTATAGTGAACACCTTTCATGGTCTGATGTTGGCGAATCTTTTGTATAATCCCCTTTATTGTGGATCAAAGCCATCGGGCCAGAGATCGGAAGTATTGTGTTACTGAACGACTGTTATTTCAAATCAAATGTGCGATTTTAGACGTTCGTGTAAAAATATTAAGTGTCATATTCCTATGATGGTGAGCTACACTGAACTGATCTGCAATCTGATATTTGTACACAACATCGTGTTTATGTTGAAGAGAAATGTGAATTAGTGAAATAACTTTGTGTATCTCTCGATTCTCATATTTCAATAGAGTTATCAGACGAACCACGGGTCAAAGATATTATCGTTTGTCCATCTGTTTATTCAACTAAAAACTTCCTGTATGCTTGTGAAATAACTATGACAAAAAAACTACAAGTTTTTTTGTTGGAAGTTGGAAGAGTTAAAATTAAAAACAGAACATTGTTAATAGAGACTGTAGATAATTACATAGTTAAAATCAGAACATAATGCTTAGTTCTTGATACACAAACCTAGGTTAGAATCCAAACTAACTCTAAACCGTATGATTGTTCGATTAAGAAACGAATACTTTTTTACTGATCGAGTTAGTTAGAGCATTAATTAGAGATAAGACAGTTAAAGAACACCCAAGTTCTTTAACTGCCTTATCACGAATGTCCATTTTATTAAGATTAGATAATTGGGCACGCCCTTGGCATTAACAATTATAATTTAACCATCAAACTACAATTATAAGTACTCGTAGTACACTATACTATACATATTGATATCAATGGCCTTTAATTAAAACATCAATCTCTCTTACCCTTTTGCCGTATACAGTAACTATTTATATCATTTTCTCATCTTCTGAGAGACAGGACTCATCTACCTTCTATCTTGCCCTTACATCAAATTGTTTTATCATATAATTTGCTAGCATTACATCCAATGGTCTGCAAAGGAATGCAGTTATCCATTACTGGGTACAATTTACTTGTCAAACTCTATGTGATCTGGGTACTTATTAAAACAATGCGTGGTGTGGCCAGTTAGGAGTGAATTATAAACTATGAATATTAATGGTATAGCTGCTAACACGTGGGTTTGACTCAAGGATAAATATTGACGTCATCTCATTTAGGGTTGTAAGGAGAGTCCTTTACATTGTTATTAGTAAAAAGTAAAAAGCGAGTTTGCGCTTAAAATAAATAAATATTTCACAACATCACATACATTGATCTGACCCCGTGTTAAGTAGCTTAAGCACTTGTGTTACAGGCATCAGAATCAACAGTGGTATTACAAATATACTTAAATAGATACATATAACACCCAGACCAGGACAAACAGACATGTTCATGCACACAAATGTTTGTCCTGTGCGGGGATCGAACCCGCGACCTCTTGCGTAATAGGCAACATCTTGACCATTACACCAAGCGGGTCGTCAAAAAAGATGATCAATGACAGTTAATCGAGTATATATTATAAAAAATCACCATAAAATGTACATATATGTGGCAAACAGTATATACGTACATTATTATAAGCGGCGGGCAATAATAAGAAGTATTCGGCTTATTATAATAATAATTATTGAAGCAGCATTTATTAAAAATTGGTTTTACCTTACCACAGATCTGTAGTGTTTACTTATAGAACCTAAATACAGCTGTCGACATCCTTAAAGTGAAGTATCCCTTGGCAGCACTTACCTAAAACAAAGGAAGCAAAAGTCAGAACATTTGAATGTTCACAATAACGATTCGAATATTAAGAACATTTCCAATGTAAACGGTTTTAAAAGCGAAGTAAGGGATCCGGTCAACACTAAGATATTCTTTACACTCCATATAGCCTCTTCAATATAGATTACAACACTTATAGGCACTCCATTTTGGGATTAACTCTGATGACACCATAAAGGAGAGTCGTTTCATAATTTTTTTGAGTTTGTATACAGTTACGCATTGGTTTGCAAGTGTAGAAACCAGTGGTTATAATGATTTGAGGCTGTAGGTAAAGCAATTTAAAAACCAAGGTCTTAACTACAATTGTATGAATTATAAGGTAAATCAATAATTTATGCAAAATATTTGACATAATAACCAAGAATAAACACAATTGAAATGCACGACGCATTTCAAACGCACGCGGAGTTGCATCGCAGTTTGCGGTTAGATGAATTAAGCCGTAGTGGTTTATTAAAACAATATTAATTTTGAGTATGCAATCATTCACCACAAACGCCACGGCACAAGAAGAACAATACTTATCATATTGAGTCGCCATTGAGGTTATTCTAAGAATTGTATCATATTGAAGTTACTGTCTTTTTCGTGGGGATTGATTGAATACTACTTATGGTAACGTAAGTAACGTAGTATGTAGTAGCATTTGGCAATCGTGGTGATTAAGTCAAACCCCATCTTTGTAACGAAAACATGATTTCAAATGATGGAGGCCTTTACCCTGCAGTGGGACGTAATAGGCTAATACTTACTATTTTTTATAGTAACATTTCTATTTCTCCCCATTTCACCCGCACATTGATAATCCAAAAATAATCAATATTTAATTACGAAAAGTGTATTCGTAAAACCAGAATAGAAGCAAAATGCCATCCATTACCTCAAAAATAGGGTAGAAGTAACGTAATTAAAAGCGTATTCATTACTATCTGTCACTCCGATGGACAATCTATGTGGTGTGGCCGCCCTAGCCTATTGTGTTCCACTCTCCAGTCAATCTACGGACGTGACTGGGGGAATCTATACCCGGTATTGTCCAGACCATTAATAGATTCTTTGTTCTGCCCTTTTGTGAGTATTCTTATAAACTGTTTTTGTATTCACTTTGGTAAATTTTCCATGCACATTATAGTAACCTCCTGTGGTATTTGGTGTCTCCCAATTTGATTCAAGTAGACGAGCTTTCTGATGCCTGATTGAAAGTTTTCAACTACTAGAGAAACCTGCAAAATGGTGATTTGATTTATTTTGTATGTATGTACTTTTAATATGCAAATAACTTATTGCACCTTAAATATGATTGACAAGTAACTACAATTTTCTTTGGGATTACGAATACATTCACATTAAGTGTATTTTAATGTTTGTAACATTTTACAAAAATATTTTTCTCGATATGATGGTACCTATAAGTTTGAGAACCCCGCCTGCTTTAAACTGTACCACCGGCTAATCATTAAAACATTAATATTTAAATCTTTAAACATCTCATCTATCTATAAATAACCAAAGAGGGCTACCAATTAATAGCGTTTAAATTGCTTTATTAAAGCTTCCAAACTAATTGACTGTTTTAAAACTCTATATATTCCTGTTCGGAGATAGTCTGGTCATTGTGGACCAGAAATAGTCCGGCGGTAGACGAGTCGTAAATTAGAGAACATTCACGCGGCCCGGGAACAATGAAGTCATGTTCGACTAGAGATCAGGAACAGGGCGCACGGTAGAGGCGGGCCAAGTCACGTACTAATGAATTAATTTATCAAAGTTGATACAATTTATGTATTTTAGCTATTATTTCAGTATTTGTTGTGGGTGATACCAATAAATCTTTCATTTTCTAAAAGTAGGTAATAGTGTTTTCATATTATAGAATTTCATTCTGCACAATAACATTAATTGAAACATATTTTTTTTATTTTTGAATAATTTTATGTTACAGCCCATTAAAAAGTTAAGTGAATAAGTAGGAAGTAGTATGTTTTAAATATGTTTTGTATTTTATATAACTCATAAGATTGTGTATTTTAATATTGACTGACAAATTATTATCTTTTAATTATTATTAGAAACGGACTCATTATAGATAGAGGTTTCAAGTGGAATGGGTTTTTAATCCGGATGCCATCCCGTCTTAATCACTTGGCACCCCATCTTTACAATACTCTGTCCGAACCGAAACAACGTGAATGGGCAGCCGGAAAAAACAAAAAACAACCGACTTCTCTGTAACAGGAATGCATCTCGTTACGTTTCCCTCAAAAGGATTAAGCTCTCTGTTAAGAAGAGAAATTATTTTGTACTCGGAATTCTTTCTTTGCGTTTCACGTACGCTTTATGAAGACACAGTATATTATACTGCCTGTGCTTTCATTACAGAGGCATCTCTTCCTTATATAGACTCGATGAATTACAGACGTGATCATTTTAAACAGCCCTCGTGGTGTTAATTTTATAAAAAACCATCGATTAAATTCGAATGACGAAACTTTTTGTAAACTTTTCCCAAGATTTCGCCATGGTTGTGTCAGCGTCCCAGTATATCAAATGAACGTCAGGATTAAAATAATTATGTCAATTTGTAGATGGGATTTATTTAGTCTGCTTTTAGAATTAGAATCGAATATTTCTATTAATGAAACAGTAGTGACGACATCTTTTGACAACATATTAGTGTTATGAAATTTATTTAAAGTCAACGCTAAAAACTTTAATGAATTGCACTTATGGCTGTAAATTATGACATGAAAGTGATCTGTGCCCGCGTTCTACGGATATCAAGCGTAATAAAAATAATATGTGCTCGTCGTAAGCCGCAGTAAAAATATGTAATAAATATAGTTTATGATGCTGACACTGGAATTACGTAAACACAATAAAGAAAATTATTTGAGGCCAGAAGTAGGAAGAGCTTTGGTAGCGGAAATATTTTTAATACCACTACTTTCCTACATGGCTATGCATTTCTGAATATCTGCAAGCCTTTGTAGTTAACTACAAACCTTTTGTAAACGACATTTATTTATTATTTTTCCTCTGAACAGCATAGAAACCAGCAATTTCCACGATTAATTTAATTTATATAAACCTGCAATATCAGCCTGTCATGTCATACAGTCTCCAACAATATAATGTGGCGAGGCGATTACATTAGCTTGAACAAATGTTTACCCCTCAACCAGGTCTGCGTTATAATTAAATCCATTGATGTCGAAATCAAGACAAAACCGAAAAAGAAAAAGTTTTAAATTGAACGTTTTCGAAGTCACATTTCGATTCGGACGTTTCCTCCTCGATCTGAATACAAAAACGACCTACACGGAGTTAATTAAGCTTATATTTAAACATGCCGATGGAGGCCAGATATCGAGTTGCAGGACAACGACGTACCAAAAGTAAGTCAGTTTAAACTTTGTTGTTTTCAAATAATATTGTGAACAAATGTTCCTTCATATCTATAAAAGTTTGAACTTCTGAAAATGGTTTTAGACAAATGTTCCTTAATATCTTTGTATTGTTGTAAGTTTGCATTACTTTCATTATATTTGATACCTAATAGAAAAACTTATTTATGGCCTATGTTCACCTGTTGTAATGTTACAAATAATATCCAAAACGCAGCAATTTTCAAACATCCAAAACCTTTCAACGACGACCGTGCATAATGATTTCATTCTTCTTAAAAAGATTTTAGCATCGTTTACCTAATATTATGAGCACCTTTGGAAAGCATACAACTGGCACGACGAGAAATAAATTATCCATAGCACAAACTTTCAAACAGGAGAACAAGAGGCCAGGTTCATCACTAATAGCAAAACTGGTTAGCGATAATAATCTAAAGACAAAGCTGAATAAATCAAATTAAACCATGCCAGAGCTGTTACTTATGCAGTAGCATGCATAAGAATTCGTCAATAACTTAACGACCTATCTGCTATTTTGCATGTTTAAACTACCTTTCTTGTTTTACCATTATTCCGTGTAATTAGTATACAGCATATACAAACATCATTCATTGGTAAGGCCAGATTTTTCATATCGCGAGGTCCCCATTTCCGAGTGACAACTTTCTTGTGTAACAAAAAGGAAAGAAAATGTAGCGGTCTTTTTTCGTTCAACGTGAAGGGAAGGAACAAGAAATTAAGCGCACTATTTGCTTCTTTATGACTTTAAAATGACAAAAAATAGCTTTACCATTTTGATGACAAACGGGACCGTTACCAGTCTCGCATTACAAGTAAATATTTACTATAAAATATAAAAGATTAATTCAAGTCGCATCCGAAACACCGTAATCATGTCCGAAATCACGTACTGGCAGATTCTTCACTGCCATTTTACGAGTTTTTACTCGAAAAAAATTGCCGGTACCGCTCATTTCACAAAACGGCATATTATATTGGTAATAAATCGCTGTCTGTACCTTATTGGCGGTTTAATATCATACTTGAGCCCGTATAGGGCGTTGATTAATTATCCGATATCGCACCCGTGCATCCTCAACTACCGGTAGGTTGATGGGTAAGACGGCCGTAATAAGCATTCTTATTTTAAAACTTATCGAGTTTAATAATCGACCTCTTTATTTAATGTGCAAGGAGTATCGTTCTTCATTTTATACGCATACAACATGCATTATCAACGTTTCGAAGCAGTTTAACATCTCTGTTATGTCATGCAAATCAAAACTTATTAAGGGAACGAATGTTTTTTAAGATACAAAACAACTACTTTAAATCAGATACACTAAGATGTCTTTCGCCAAAGATCTAGTTCCCATAGATAAGTAATGCTATAGTAAAAGAGTAAGCTTTCATTTAGAACCGGAGTCAAACATATTATTTGTATAATACTCAAATAAGCTTGAGAATCTTATTTGCTTATGTAGAGTGGAACATCGTCTACTATGATGCTTATCCTGGTCATCCAGAACATGTTGATAAACAATAAGGTAAATTACGCGTGTTTATGCATTTATTGTATAACTAGGAGGTCGCCCGCGACTTCGTCCGTGTTGAATTCTGTTTTGGCACACATAGGGTTGTACTATAGCTTAAGCCATCCTTATTAACAAATGGACCATACAACACAAAAATATTTTTCCATTCGAACCAATAGTCTAGCGCGTTCAAACAAACAAATTAACATAATCTTCAGCTTTATTATTTTAGTAGAGCTAGAGAAATTAAAGTGTATTGCCGATTTGATAGTGTGATTTCAATGTAATTGTAAGAAACGCCAGGCAATGAGGCAATGCTGAAGGGACAACAAAAAGCGAGTGTCTGTCTCCCACGCGAATTCCAACCGAAGCCGCGGCAGACGACAGATTATCTCTCAGGGCTGGCATTTGTGAGGTGTTGAAGAATCCTTACTGAATAATGAATAAATATCACGCGATGATTAGTTCAATGGTGCAGTTGATAGTGCATAGCAGCAAAGCAGGCCCCAGGTAAAACGAATTTAAGGATCAAAGCCAAACACTTAGGTATTTGTGTTTTGGTAGTTGTGTGGTGTGGCAAATTTCGCTTATTTTAATAACCATATTACATGATGCTTATACATTGCTTTGGGATCAAATCAATTTAGCGTGGAAATCTTATCACAAAACATGTTAATCTTTTTATAATAAATGTCTTGATAGGGAGAGAAGCGTGATGCATAAGTTAGATATCGGTATGGTCTTCATCTCTGCGAAGACGTTATTTACATAAATCACTTTATTTACTAAATAGTAACTATTACTAATAGGATTATTTTCACTCCCATGTTGCAACATTATGTAGATATAAGGAAATTCGCTCTCTTTGTCTAGTTGAGTTAGTGCGAATTTGCACGAATTTGCTTTAAACCTTTAAGTGTCATTTGGACATTTACACTTAGTTAAGAGGCAGCCCTAAATCATGCGGACTGGTTGGAAGACCGCTCGCACCTCGTCACACCTGCCCGACAATTAACATGAATGCTGGCCCATAACCTTACACTATCTACTCACAACTGTATTATGTTTATTACTTCCATTTCAGGCAAATTAGTTCACGTTTCATCTTTATTACTTCGTTGCTACATACAACTATATATCAGCTATGAAATTAAACAGTTCAGCTGGTTTTCTTACCAAATTATATCATCACAACAACATGACTATAAAAATTCTCAAATATATTTAGCACTAAAAAGTATAAGTTAGGCATGTACCTACCTACTAATATTCGACTGCAAGACATTTAAGGCATTCATGTCTCTGACTGACTGATTAATTTCAATTTAGTACAGATTTCCTCTCCAATGCATATGAGATAGATAAAAAATTAACCTTGCCCGTGACTTAAATGATTGTAGCCATCTGAACTCAACCTCTTTATAAATGCATGTTTGCGTGAGTAACAAATCAGAATTCACGACTCGGACTGTATCTTATCTATGACTAATGTATTGTTTTAACATTTAGGCAGTCCCAATTCACTCTTGATGCATGCATGCATAAATTACACATTAAAAATCACGAATCGAGTTTTAATCGATTTAAATGTAAAGTCGTAAAAGTGAAAAAGAATTTCCAAGGCATGTTTCTAAGCTTGCGTTTTAATTACTACTATTAAGACGACGGATTTGTATTCAATCGCATTTCAAAAGCTAATTAACGCGTGGAAGCCCGATAAACTTTGCGATTGAGGTTGATTTCAAAGGTAGCATCTTTACCAGATAATTTATATTTGAATTGTAATGCACATATTAAAACAAGATTAAGCGTGATAGCCGAAATGAGGATTAAAACCGTCGACACAAAAAAAACGTTCATTTCTTTTACCGACTTACCCACTTTTTAAAATGTACGATTTCATCAGGTGGCCTAATATTAAAGTCATTTGAAATTGAAATTGTCACTAAGCTGTTAACCACCGAAATCTCCGAAACTACGGATATTTTAAGACCAAATGACTAAACCATAACGTGTTTGTTAAGTCATCGTTCTAAAAAGCAAACAGTATTTTAAGGATATATTTTACCTCTTCTGAGAACGATGACAGTATAGTCAAAATTAAACCGTTAATTAAAATTATAACAATAACAAAGCAATACCTTGTGAATAATTTATTGACTCATATGCTCAAAATATTGGTTATTAGTAATGATAAATTTAGCTAAATTAGTTAAATCCAAATGAACTTGTAATGTTCCACAAAAACAAACAGATAACCTGAAACCATAATAACTTAAGTCATACGTATAAATCCTCCACTTTGAAAGTAGGTAATTTAATTATTATTGTTCAACATTGTCTTGGCCCTAGAAGCAACTACCGTTAATAAACCCAATTTCTAAAAAATGCTGTGTAAAAATGGTTCAGTGAAATAAAAAAGATTTCTATGAAAATTAAAAACAGCCTTATCAGCTAATTAAAATATCTCCTACACCACTTAAACAGTTAACTGTTTATTTTCAATACTCCTACGAGTAATAAATACAATCATCTCCATTACCATGTGTTATTATCGGTTTCTGCAAATGTTCTAACTGCGACCGAGCAGGTTTGCTCGCTGCAAACGACATTCCAGTCGTTGACCACTTTATGTTCGCCTGTTATTCCACTAAATCACCGGACACCATCTCATTGCATACGTTATCATCTCATTTGCAGAGCTAAAAATATCACATATTGATTGCATTAAGAACTCTTTCACCGCGTAATAAATATGAGTGATCGTTATCAAAATGAGAGCAGGATTATGATAGACGTCTCTCGTCACACTTCAAGGTGTAATTGAATCAATCTTTTCTAACAAAATCGTGCCTAACATGAAGATTACACGATTTTCAATTCTTTAAGTTGTTTCTTTCTATACAGTTTAATTTTAACAGGTACAATTAGGGCGTCCTTAAAATGTATTACATATGTATATTATGCTTTACAAACAAGGAATTTAACGTTCCTCAATACTTTCTACTTCATACCCATAGATCGTGTCTTGTTATTTATCCAGCACCTTAAATCATGCTTTTTCCATGTAACAGGTAGCACAAGAATACCAGCAATTGTCGCAACAAATCATACACTTTCATTAATCATATTTAAACCTAAGTAATAGTTTCGTGTGTAGAACTACATATTTTTCGTGTAATGCGAGCATTAAAGTAATAATCCCAAATATTGCGTGTGATAACAGCTTTAACATCACGCAATCTCAAACCTAAGAATCGGCCTTGACCATAGAAAATAGTGATGTATGTTGTGACAATATGTGAGGCTTAAAGAATTATTAAAAGAAGATTTAAAGCTTTCTAGATTAAGTGGGCGTACACACGATATCATTTACTGTTCTTTGATCTCCCTATAGTTTTCAGAATGTTAGGTTTTCCTATGACATTCCTATGTATGAGAGAATCGAATGGTAAGCAGTGTAAGCTCGCAATAACATGGTGTTTAATGAGCTTAACCAACCCATTTTTAAAAAACGATACTCTATGAATATAGATAGATAGATAGATAAATTATTTATTCGCAAAAACATACAGGCACACAACATAGTACACAATATAGTTATCAAATGTCTTGCTTAAGTCTATATACTAAAGTGGACTTGCTTCTTAGTTCATTTAAGCAGGTCCTATTTACTGAATAGATTAATTCCAATACTCGATAGTCCTAAATCTCGATAACGTGTGACAGTAGTAACAGTCCGTGACAGAATTAAAATGAGATCATAAGATACCTGACGTTGAATTCTGTGGACTGTGTTGGTGTTTAATGCGTCTACTCAATCAATCAACAGAATACCAATAAACTAGTAAACAAGTAGCTGGTTTAAGATATTTCAATCAATAAACAGTATCCTGTTGTAGATATTTTCAAATGTCTAGAATGAGAAACTGTATTAATTATTTCAATTGTCACTGTCCAACTAATAATTAAATTGCTAATCCTAAGTTGCACTAAGTGTGACTATTTTTTTCTGAAGAAATGGGGGCTACCTTCAACTACAACGTATCTTACAAATTATTTTTAAACGCAAAGGGTTACTCAAGACTTTTTTTTAAAGAAGACCGTAAACAGCGGAGTAGAATAAGTATAAAAAATATTGAATATGTATTTGAACCGGCAGACGCAGTTACAAATAGACTGCAACCGTAACGTCCAACATTTAAAAAGCAAATGCGAACGATTTACTGAATGAAATGGACTGCTAACGGTGTTCGCAGGCCAGCCCTTGCTCTGTACACTCGACATTAATTATAGATGTCTCTCGATACTCGGAAAAACTTAGAGCCATTAGAAGCACAGTTACGTAAAGCATACTAGCGAAAGAACTGGTCGGACGGTATTGCGCGTAACGGACTGGTCAATGGTTTTGAAAAACTCGTCGCGGGTCGTGATTCTGCTAAATTATACTAAATGTTGAGAATTTCTAACGTGTTAACTTTGCTGTGCGCCTGCATTATACTGATCTTTACTGCATTTTCTGATGGAAATTAACTTGTTAAGCGTGCTTTAGTCCTCAGTGCAGTAACCACTTTAAAGAAATAGCAAATGGAGAGAACGATGGTAGTTTGGTGACATAATCAATTCTAGAAGACACCTAATGAGAACATCGTTAATGCAGTTAGATGACGTACTCGATTTTTATCGAATGAAAATCTTTGAGCCATTGAGTGCGGAACTTAGTAGATTTGTTTTCTTCATTCACCAACGCCTCTTTCGTAAAAAGATCACTGACCTTCAATGGTTGTCGGGAGCTCACTCTAACAACCGTTCAACGCGATATCTGCTGAGACTAACAAGGTTTCAGTTAGCATTCGAGGTCAGCACTCAGCCGATAGCGATTACAGGCTCTTTTTTCTCAAGCTCACAGCGGAGATGATCGCCGATCGTCTGACCGTTAGCGCCACTAACTGTACATAATGAGTGGAAGTCACAATGCCACCGGTTAGGAACACCTCGCCTTACGGAGCAGACTTTGCAATTCGCACGTCTATACCTCGTCTGTCGATAACTGTAGGTGATAGCAATTACAAAATATTGATAGTGATTGCGGAGCGTTTCCTATCGATCTAGGCGATTTGATTCGATGATCGTCTCATTCTCCCGAGGTGCCTCTGTGGCGCAGTGGCTGTACGAAGAACATTAAAGCTGCCGGAGGGCCTGGGTTCGAATTTCGGGATGAAAACTTTTATGTAAGTGTGAACTTGAGATTCGAACCTGTGCTCGAATATACCTGGTTGCCCAAAAGGATAAGCCGAAACACCTAGGAGGGACTTATTATTCGCCTAATCGCGAATAGACGAGCAACGATACGACACATTACCCGTTTGGGAGCATAATCTACTTCCCTCCAGCTTAGACCATAAAACATATTTTAACTATAATCCGTATTACCGATTACGCACAAGCGGATATGCACGTTTTACGATTCACTCCAAGACATATCCTGACTTACGTCATGAAAACAGAGTTCCGTATAACTAGTACATATAGTTAAATACAGATTTAGTAACTTCCGCGGAGTTATAATGTGGGTCACGTGCTACATACGAGTAGATAAGTGATATTTTAGTACCGGACACTCAGTTGAACTGGATTGAACTTAAACCGTTGAAACCCAATGTTATGCGGAAGTTCTATTTTTAGGTCTTATTTATTATGACTAATGCAAACTTTAGGCAAGCGTATTAAGCATTTATTAAGAATGACAACTAGACCTTTTTTCTTGGTGGTCCTGTTTATTGAATCAATTAATGACATCAAGATAAGAGTATTTTTTTTAAGATAGTAAATAGCTTTTACGCAACACTGTGTGCCAAACAACTGAGTATATGACCCGTATGTATTTTCGGGCAAGATAGCATATTTGTAAAGTAGGTTCAAAGGTCAAGAAGAAGCCTTAATTTATCAATGTTTCCTGATTCGTGCAAATACCCCTAGGTAGTCTATGAACGTAAATGCCAACTGAAATAATGTAAAAAACATAAGAAAATAACATTTATATTTGCACATAAATAACATGATCTCTTCTTTAGTAACACAGCTTTTTTGTATCACGTACGAATAAGTTTATATTTTCCCTCGTAATTTAAAGACTGGTGAATGTAAATTTTACTCCGATCACCATAAATGGATTTTTGTCTTCCGGCAAAACGATAAGCATTCACTTATTAAAATTCCGATTTTTTGGTATAACAGCATTAACTACAGCTTTTAAAGTCTCGTTATATGTGAAAACTTCTTTTAGTAATAACCGAAGATATGAATATTGGTACGTGAGGCCTCGAGCATTACTTATTTCGGTAAAAATAAGTACTTACCAATAATATGCATATTTAATAAACCGTCTTACATGATCACCGATGGGTAATGAAGAGAAACCGTCGTTCGAATATAGAATACGTACCTGAAAAAAAAAAATATTGGTTAGGATGTTAATAAAACCTCATTTATGACATAACCTAACATAACAGTTTACAGTCATGTGATTACTATGTTCAATACCATGATCAAAAATTTCCTCGGTTTCAGAAGAAGTTAAGTGCATAAGACACCAGATCCCTCTTTTCCACTGGGCACAACCGGCGATCGATTGGGGCCCCCAGACCAGGTTCTATGGGCCCCACGATTACCAAACAAGAGGTTTAAAGGCCTATGTACCCAGGATCTCTAAAAGGTGAAAGAAGGCCCTGCATAAGATGTAAAAAAAATCACCCAAATGATGAATTCGTATGAGGACAAGAAAACTTTACATGCCATCGCAAATTCATAATAATACGGAGAAATTCTCTGCTATCTGATAAACGTCCTTGATAACCACCATGTTGAATCTAAATATTTACATACATATAAGCAGGGTTGATACTTCGTAATATAATTTAAAAAAATCGTAAATTAATATTTTTTATAAGCAGAAAACGGGATGAGCGTTTTATTTAAATAACATTCTCCCATTTAATCGTAAGGAAAATATCAATAAAGTTAGTTTAAATAAAATTATTTCCATGCGGATACACTTAACATATTCGATGCAATGATCTCTTACATGTTTGTTGCATACGTAGGTATAATTTTAATCATTTAATAAAAATATGTATTAGAAGTTTGCAATTTACAATAACATAATTATAATACTAGCGACCCATCCCGACTTCGCACGGGTGCAGCTAAGTTTATTAGTATTAGTGTTTCTCTACTATATTATGCATGTATTAAACATAAAAACCTTCCTCTTGAATCACTCTATCCATTAAAAAAAACCGCATCAATGCGTAGTTTCAAAGATTTAAGCATACAAAGGGACATAGGGACAGAGAAAGCGACTTTGTTTTATACTATGTAGTGATTTAGTCTTATCAAAAAATAATTGGCAACCCTGTTACGATGACGCCATCGCAGAGTTTATCCTTACAGGAAACGAGGATTCATTTATTATTTGTACAGTATGAGATGTTTCTGTTAATTAATCGTCTTGGTGATACAGTTGACTCATTTGGTGATAACCTTTACACCTACTCCATATACGGTGCTATTACTGTTGCAAATGCATTCGGATATCAGCATGCTTTGTATTCCGAGAAATATTCCTTTTTAGGATATATCATATGTTATCATGGAATGTAGTGATCCAATCTGTCCAGTTCCCCTCTATCTGACGTCTGATGGCAGTCGCTTTACTGTAATAACCAGACTAGCCAAATCATCATGATCAAAGCGGACCCCGTATAGAAACGGGATAAACGCTAGGAAGAAGAAGTTATTATGAAATGTAGCTATAAGGTAACTAAATAACTTTCCTCCTACAGAGCAAAGTTCTACATAATTTAATAAAAATGTCATAACTATCATAGGCTTCATGACTCAATAATTATAACCATAATTACCAAATATGATTTGATGACAATAACATGCTAAATTAAAATCTTACTTTACAAGTCAGACTCATGAAAGATGTAAATCAGACCGACTACATTTACAATATTTGCAGACTAAATACCTACCAGAGCTAAGATTCCTGAAAACTATAGCATAATATCTTAGTGTGAATACAGAACATACAATTAGTACTACATGCAGTTAAATTTAACGGCATACCTAACTAAATCGCCAACAACCGCATTACGGACCAGTCCAACACAAATAGCCAGCATTTGAATACTATCATTAAAACAGAACTAAGTGTGCTGTAATACGCCTTGATGCGATATAAATTAGTAAGATAATAATAATCGTTTGTCTCTAATATTCATGTGAACATGGCTTTGTTTGTCATCTGAAAAGTTATAGTAAGTATGAAGTATGAGGCATTGTAAAATAAAGTTAAGTATAATATAATATATTCGGGTGGGACGCCGAAGCTGTGCATTCATGAGTAAAATTGACAAACAAAATAATACTTTCTTCAGTTTGATTTTCGGATAGGTTTTGACAGTCAATATAAAATTAAGGAAATACATTTTATTAAACTTAAAATAATTTTAACAAGATTATGTTTTTTTATTATGTCTTTTTAAACATTACTTGATTTGAGAAATTCTTCCTGCAAAAGGTAGTTTTGAACTTTTGCCGTTTGGGAAAATGAATATCCATTCCCTCAAATCACTATTGTTTTATCTGCGATCAAGGTTCGACCAAAGACCAGAAAAGCCTAGCAAAAACATATAAGTCGGACTCAATCCCTGTCACATATCGAGACGACAGGTCGTTATAAATAATTGGACGCGAGCCGTCTAACCTTTACGACATCGGTACAACTACGGCCAGCAGCTTTGACCTACGGTTATCTTGCGAATCTGGGCATTATTTCTATTGTAATTGGCTTGGTACGTGTATTTCTAAGTTGGGTTTACTATCAAGGTTTTTGGAATAATATTTTAAAATTTAATATAGCTGGAGATTTTGTTTGTTTGTTTTTTTGAACGTGCTAATCTCAAGAACTATTGGTTAAAAATAAAAAAAATCATTTTATGTGTTGGATAGTCAATTTGTCGAGGAAGGCTTCAAGCTATAGTATGCTATGTGCAAATCGAAAACCACGCGGACGGAGTCGCAGGCAGCTACTAGTTGAATTGTATGCTTACGTGGATAATATTAAGATAATGGTCATCACACGATTTTTTTGTCGAAAATATCCTACCTCAAACAAGTTGTCAACATAATATCCATCAACTGAGTGCTCCTTGCAGGAAAAATGATACTTCCACACACTTGTCACAGACAGGCATATGTAGCTACATTACCTACTATGTTCGATTTTTTTAACAGCTTTACTAAAGCACTGAATGACGGTTTTAAAAGAAAGTATTGGCGCCATCTTTAGAATGATTTCAATATCGAATTCTATAAAAAAAATCGTGCCCTATTCAATACTGACTAAGTCCCCAAGCTACTACTATATACTTATTCGAACAAATACTTGAACTAAGCCAACCTGCGTTAGCGGTGAAGTCGGCAAAATAAAACCTTTGCTATAGTAGCCACTCGGAATTCTCAGAAGTCACGTTTAAGATTCGTTTGCACCTTTAAAACGTATTGTTCGGAAATCGTTGTTAAAGCCTGTAGGTAATTCTGTACAAAGCATTACACTGACTTTTTAAAATTTATTGTTGATTGTTAGTCAACGTTTGGTCACGATGTTTAATTATTTAGCTCGCCTTAACCTACTTAAAGTATCCGTGTTTATAAATCTCAATCTAGCTGTAATATTGACAGCTATAGGATAATGAAAAATCGAAAAAAAAAACGAAGTGTAAATCAAAAATATCTATGCTTACATTTTCATTTTTACACAAGCAATTGATTTTGTCCAGAAGTGAGATATCTCTGTATTTTTTTATTCACTTCGTCTTTTCTATGGTTATTAGGTAACATATTTAGCTTGCAAAGTTGACTGTTAGAACATGATCTGACACATTCTTCATAACTATGACATCAAATGAATTCCAAACAAGTATCTATTCATTGGTAGGAATAGGATAGGTCGTATAGAATTAACATTACAAAGAAACTAAGTTTGCTGTAATCAGATACACAGAACATAGGCGGCCGACAGGAAGCGAAGCAAGCAGAATGCATGCAATAATATGTGGGTAAATAAATTAGCTTATAATAATGCGTATCTGAAAATATCTCGAGTAACACAAGGTCTCCTAACGAGCAACAATAATCCCATTGAAACACTAACACTGCGCAGGCGAATATGGTGTAGGGTTACCAACACTTGTTAAGTTTTTGGGACTGGCTACTGTATAGAGATAGACGATCTTTTTTCTGCCAGCTTATAACTATGGAGGTTTATTATGCCAGTTTAGCTAGCGAGTCACTCCGAAGTTTTACACTTTTTTGTCAATGCATCTGTTTAAGATTCAACATAGCCACAAAAAGTTATTTAATACAGCTTAGGGTAATTCTTTCTAAAGGTTGGTTGTGTACCTACATACCGTTTGGTAAGTATGCGTTGTAGGCAACCACGAATCTTAGTGTCAGATTTGGTAACTTTTTGGTAAACTTTAGAACCGTTCGGTATATGAATTTTGTGTTGTAAAATTCTTAAAAGATACAATGGCTATGCAATTTCGTATGTGCATTTATCGTTTATACTTGTTTTTTCTTCGTAACTTTTTGATATTTAATTAATGATCAACAAAACGTTTATATACTTTATGACTGTAAAGATTTCCTTTCAAAGTGCATTTATCGCCTATTCCCGAACCATCCCAGCCCACGCCGAAGAAATTAATAAGTCCCATAACAATGTGACTTATGGCGAACATATCTCAAGCGACTCGCAGCCGCAGGGCGCGTATTTACCATAACAAGGGGCCACAATACAGGCCTGTGGCCGGAGAAGCGCGCCTAACTAGGTGTAAAACGAGCAGGCCGCGGCCTTTGTGGCAGACATCCAGGCGATTATGCCCGTACCTAGCTAACGAGCCAGAACCGAACACGTGTTGTTAACTACCAGCCCATGCCAAAGAAATTAATAAGTCCCATAACAATGTGACTTATGGCGAACATATCTCAAGCAACTCGCAGCCGCAGGGCGCGTATTTACCATAACAAGAGGCCACAATAGAGGCCTGTGGCCGGAGAAGCGCCTAACTAGGTGTAAAACGAGCAGGCGGCGGCCTTTGTGGCAGACATACAGGCGATTATGCCCGTACCTAGCTAACGAGCCAGAACCGAACACGTGTTGTTAACTACCAGCCCATGCCAAAGAAATTAATAAGTCCCATAACAATGTGACTTATGGTGAACATATCTCAAGCAACTCGCAGCCGCAGGGCGAGTATTTACCATAACAAGGGGCCACAATAGGGGCCTGTGGCCGGAGAAGCGCGCCTAACTAGGTGTAAAACGAGCAGGCCGCGGCCTTTGTGGCAGACATCCAGGCGATTATGCCCGTACCTAGCTAACGAGCCAGAACCGAACACGTGTTGTTAACTACCAGCCCATGCCAAAGAAATTAATAAGTCCCATAACAATGTGACTTATGGCGAACATATCTCAAGCGACTCGCAGCCGCAGGGCGGGTATTTACCATAACAAGGGGGCACAATAGAGGCCTGTGGCCGGAGAAGCGCGCCTAACTAGGTGTAAAACGAGCAGGCCGCGGCCTTTGTGGCAGACATCCAGGCGATTATGCCTGTTATGATTATGAACTGCCTCCGTGGTGTAGTGGTTAGAGCGCTGTGCTCAAAAACTACGAACTCGGAGGTCGTGGGTTCGAATCCCGCGGGGAACACTTCCACTTTGTGTTGGTTTTCCCAGTTTGGTTAGGACATTGCAGGCTTGAATCACCTGATTGTCCGATAAGAACGATGATTCCGTGCTTCGGAAGGCACGTTAAGCCGTTGGTCCCGACCATGATCCAACTGGTCTGGTTTCCCTTGTGGTTACGGAGGTCAGACGACAGTCGCTCCATTGTAATAACCAGGCATGTCATTTCAGGATCATAGTCGCAGCGTACCCTGGGCTCCAAGGCAATGGCCGAGGATGCAACCGGGAGAGGCGCTAGGATGATGATGATGATGATGATGATGATCCAGGCGATTATGCCCGTACCTAGCTAACGAGCCAGAACCGAACACGTGTTGTTAACTACCAGCCCATGCCAAAGAAATTAATAAGTCCCATAACAATGTTACTTATGGCGAACATATCTCAAGCTCGCAGCCGCAGGGCGCGTATTTACCATAACAAGGGGCCACAATAGAGGCCTGTGGCCGGAGAAGCGCGCCTAACTAGGTGTAAAACGAGCAGGCCGCGGCCTTTGTGGCAGACATCCAGGCGATTATGCCCGTACCTAGCTAACGAGCCAGAACCGAACACGTGTTGTTAACTACCAGCCCATGCCAAAGAAATTAATAAATCCCATAACCATGTGACTCATGGCGACCATATCTCAAGCAACTCGCAGCCGCAGGGCGCGTATTTACCATAACAAGGGGCCACAATAGAGGCCTGTGGCCGGAGAAGCGCGCCTAACTAGGTGTAAAACGAGCAGGCGGCCTTTGTGGCAGACATCCAGGCGATTATGCCCGTACCTAGCTAACGAGCCAGAACCGAACACGTGTTGTTAACTAGATGTGCGTCACTTTGTTCCGCAGCGGTTTTCAAATTGAAAAGCTTGGTTGGCTTGGTGGTAAGCTAAATTATATCGAATGAGGACTGGAGACGGATATTATTTTCATTGTTTGGAATAAGCCAAAGGGGAGGTTATAATAAACAGAGTCTTAGGCTCGCTCAACTGAATTGAATAAATGATACAAAAGTGGGCTATGATATGAGGCTTAAGTTCCAGTTTGCAAGATAAACAGCATTTTATGTTTTGGTTACTTTTAAAAAACTACTGTTTAATAATTTTAATTTAAACACGAAGATAATAAGGTAAAATGTTCCCTGAAATTACGTGTCTTGCTAGATAGCAGCGTTACAAATAGCCTCTAAATGACAATGCAAGATCTACCCCTGACTATGATTTGCAATGACGCAACGGGTCATTAGTCTTCCCTGTGGTAAGACATCCTAATGTTAAGTCCATAAATGGGAAACAAATATTCGTACATAATTATACTCGTAAATATGGACAGTTATTGCTAAAATCCAGAATTTTAACGACGACGAAACATAAAAAGTAACATCCCAAAATAACTTCTCGGATTAATTAACTAAAATGCTCAGTTATTTTTCAAAAAGGCAGCTTTAAGAATATAATTGGAATATTTTCGCAAAAGAACGACCGGCGGACGAGTGAAAGTGGCCGCGGCGTGGTCCCATACCAAATCGGGCGTTGAGGTGCGCAGACGCAGACGTCCAATTAGACGGAATGCGCACCCCTGCGTCGCCTTCGCTTCACAGGGAGTAGCTTTACACCGCTCATAATCTGGTGTTAGAAAACTTGAAGGGACTTGACTAGGCTTGATAGAGCAGCTTGGGTTAGTAAAAATCATTTGTTTTTTTTCAATCGGCAAATACCTCAACTGCTAATTAACAACCTCGTGTGTCCTTCATAAAAAAAAACAAGATGATTGCTAACACTCATAAGGTGTGACAAACACTACAGCCAGTAGAATCCTGAAAAAGTCTTTCTGTAGAAATAAGGCAATCGAGCCCATAAAGTGGCTTTAATATAAAGATTGAAATATGAACAACCAAATTATCCTACTCCTACCATAAAACATGAGAGCAAACACCACGACCTCCTGTTTTAATAGATTGATTCAATCTCAATAATCGAGTACAATTTTCAATCCAATTAAAACAATCAAAGACTTCAGTCCTTGGAATCCACAACATATAGTAAGTATAATACCAAGCCTACATCCGGTCTAAAGCAATGATATAAAATATTGGATGCCACAGACTGATTGACGGTCGTAACAGACAGTACAAATAAAAATCACTCGTTTTATGCACTTTGTAATTCAATGTATGTCAATGGACTTCCACTGGCTTCAAGCGCAGACCTTGAGATCACTACCTTATTATGCTTAATGCAAAATGATACTACAGAAGAAGAAAACTTTATAAAATCCAAACAAATGATAAAACTAGAATTTCAAATACTAAAATGATACTACGTAGGTATGCAGTCCAGTCACGCTTAGAAATATTAAACGACAAATATTTCATGTCACATACCTACATATAATAGTTGTGTTACTTGTCGTTTCTTGTATCTTTTATTAACAATCAAACTCGTAAAAGCACGAAAATATTCGATTTAAAATCGTGTCCCTAAAAATTTATTTGGTACTTCAAAACTTTACATCGCAATAAAAAAATCATAAGGCATAAAACGTGTCCATCCAAATAATGACAATAACACTTTTATCAGAGCAGCTTACGTGATGCACTTCACACAGGATCAAAGAATCTGGTTTGAGATCCGCCTGTAGCCGCCGCGCCGTACAAGGAGACTCGACAATGGCATGGGAACCCAGCTCATTTGAGGAGAAAATATTATGTCGTCGACCAGACTCGCTAAATCGCTTTTTAAACTGAACACAGTCGATATGACGGCGATCATCCAAACTGAACATTATATAAATAACAACCCATCGAAAGAAACACTTTGCCGAATTGCCGATTCTCATTTTTGGTAGTAACCAATTTACACCAATCATTGCAAGAAATTTCTCAGGTAACCGATATGGTGAGGTGTAATGAAAAATGTCCGAATATCATAAATAAATGGAAGGATCACGCTTACGTTGGCTGACGGGCGGTGAGCTATCGTAATTAAGTGTAGTATTTATATCACAGCATTGTAGTTTTCTTTTTTGGTAAGGAAGTGAAAAAGAAGATAAATGGTATACCAACTCAAGTAACAAGTCATATAAAATTCCTTCAAAACGGACAAAGTTTTTTGTATTTGTTTTCGGCATGCCTGTAGAAAAAACTTCAAAAACTCACTTAAAAGTTATTAAAGTAAAGTTTAAGTAAAGCTACGGCATGTCCATTGATCCCAGAGAAATGTTTCTATCCAATCATTTGACAAAGTTTGTTTCTAAGAACATAATAAACATCCAAGATCAAAGCTTGATTTCGTTTGCAGACAAAAGCAAATTGCTTAGCCTTTGTTATCATTTAACACAATATCGTGGCGCCACCGGCCCATTAGTCCAACATTGACTCCACCTTAATAACAACGCTAATAATAACTAGCCCTTTTAATATTAATAAGTGTATGAAGTACGGCAGCCAGTGATGTCTCTATCAGTCGATTTACCGGCGCTATCAGATATACAAACAGTGGTATGATAAGGCTGATAGCCAGCATATATCACGCCCGCACCTCACTGCTATGTCGCTTCAAGGTGAATCTACTGATGTAAAATTATGCGAATGTATTCAGATAGCCACATTTCCTAACCGGTTGATTGTCGTTCAGCCCACGCAGATTTTGATTTTGGATTGTTACCTAATAATGAAACAGTGAAAGTTTTTCATCCGAATGATGTGAATGACCAATGATCCGACGTAGAATAGTATACCTACAACTATTTTCCTCGTGGGCGTCTTAGGAAGCGTCTAAGGGACTTTCCATTTCCATTTCCATTTTCTCTTTTAAAATTCAGATAATATTTATATTAGAAATAAAAATGTGAATGCAACGTTGTGTTTCTTGAATAACCAGTGTCATCATTTTATAAGTCGATATTCTGCGAGTATGTTGCAGATTACAAAGTAAGTAACAAGCTTATGTCGGACATCACTGCTTAGTTTATTAATATTAACCCGCCGGTTATTATTAGCATCGCAATAACGATTAATGACCCAAGTATCGCAATGTTGATCGATGGAATCAATAACACACTTAACTTACCTGTTGCATTTAAATCATGTTGATTCCATATTCATACATAGTTGAAGCCAGAACAAGATACAATTAAAATTGTCTACAGTAAAGATTAGAAATAATGAGACCGTCTCTGTTTTTTAATAAAAGTTCATAATTCTTTGCAAACTTTAGGCAAATCTAATCAAAATCAACAAAATTCTACAAGATGAGATCAGAGAGAAGTTACCAAAAAAAATCGCGTTAGCTACGGTCATTAGCCAGCCTACGGATATAAACACTGAATTTGTTAGACAAAAAGCCTATATATCGGTCGAGATCTTAAATATAACATTGTGGCTTTCCTCAAAAACTTAACAAACAAAAACTCGCTTCACCAACTCACTTATTAACCGGCCGCGTTTTAACCGCGCCGAGCTGTGGTCGCGAGTCGGTTCGTTTATTTTTTGTGGCAGGTCTTTGCTCGCGGTTTATTTTGTCGTGGCTCCTTCTACGGACAGCCTTCGTTAGCGCAAGGTCACAGTTTTGCTCCCTTTTTAGGCCTCGTACTCGCCTCTTCGCGGATCACAAATTTCGCAATCGGGTTTCCTAGGTTGTTTTATGTTTGGGTTTTAGCGCAAACTTTTCTTTGTTACATTTACTCGAAAGCAGACACCGTAACTGTTGTGTATTTTGTTATTGTTAACTTTTTTATGTCGATTGCTAAGACTATATCTAAATGTTGTAGTCTCAAATTACATTTGAAATCTTATTACCTAATTAATAAAATTATTATAGCATTTACTTGTTGATTTTCATTTCAAACGTTAATTATATTTTACCAAACGCCTTAATGCCGTTTTTAAAGATAACCTTCATGATATAATCAGGGCAATTTTTCTGTCTTTCTTTAGCTTCAAGGATGCCAAACATTATAACGTTCAGTGTATGCATTACCGAGTAAACGACCACGGTCACAAAGATTAGAAATGGCGAGGTAAGACATCTTGCGATTTATTATATTTGACCGGATCAGATTAAGAATTGGGCTATGCCATCAGATGGCAATTCCACTGTCATTACCGTTGGTAAACAAATTTATACGTAAGTAATATATTTTGGTTGTTGTCGGTGACGCTCTGTAACAATTCAGGGATTTCTTGCAGAATATTGCTCATATTTTACTTATTGCAGATTTTGTTTACAGTATTTCTATTCGCTTGAGGAGTCATACACATACATATTCTTAAACAAAAAGAGCATTAAGTTAACTTGAACTAACTCAAACTGCGTCGCTATTTCGTATCATAATTATAATCCAACTGATTCACAACACCAAGGTGCGAGTATCATGCCATACACCAAGGCTATCCCTTTTATTTTAATTAATTCAAACCTGTTCTAACTAATCTCTAGCATCTTGTATGAATAGGTAATCAGAGGTTAGAGTATTTCAAAGCTCAATAATTCTGTCCCCAGAACGCCCCCCAACTAATACAGCTACAATAACAAACAGATATACTGCTATCTGTGGGATGTGTAGCAGATGTGAACGAATTGGGTTACGGTGATAACATTATCGAACGGCGAATCTATAGCAGGCACAGATTTGGAGCATTTTTTATATGCTAAAGAGTTATTTTTTTATACAGAAATTAGCGGCCGCCCGCGACTCCGTCCGCGTGGATTTCTTTTTTTCGAAATAAAAAGTAGCCTATGTTCTGTCTCAGGGTCTAAAGATTGTTTGTACCAAATTTCATCAAAATCGGTTGCGAGGTTTAAGCGGGAAAGCGTAACAGACAGACAGACAGACAGACAGAGTTACTTTCGCATTTATAATATTAGTTGGGATTAGCGGCCGCCCGCGACTCCGTCCACGTTGATTTCGGTTTATCATACACCACATACCTACATAGTGTTATATCATAGCTTAACGCCGTCCTCGACAAATAGACCATCCTTAACACAAAAATGTTTTTTTCAATTTGAAGCTGTAGTTCCTGAGATTAGCGCGTTCGAACAAACAAACTCTTCATCTTTTTTTTATATTAGAATAGATTAAATCCCAACCATGATAAAATTACGTAATACGAATAAATAGGGATATTTCGAAGTAGATAAAATCAACTGTTAAATGTACTGGTACAAATATACATGTACGTACATTAACGTAAACAAAACTGACTCTATTCTATAACCTCCGAACTTTAATTACCAAGCTTCAATCACAAAACCTACACAGCTCAGATAGACATCGCGTTCTAACGTTCAGCTTTATTCGCCATTGAACTGTACCTCACAAAGTTCAATCGGATATAAATTATCAAAATGTGAACTGTTAATACTGTTATTATACTAATAACACCAGCGAATGGGTAATAACTGGCAAAATGGCTTAGTGAGCAGCGGGTCATAGATCGAGTAAACATAGACGATAGCACCCACGTAGTTGCGAAACTTAAGATAATAATAATAATATGAACGCTGTGAATGAAATCTAGGTAACTGGCTACTTGTAGATAAAGGATAACACAAGTCCATTTTGAGATATCACGGATTAGTTTATCAATTGTTGTTAAGTATGTGTTGAAAATTGGCGCCGCCCGTCTTTACAATACTTCACAAGAGCAATTCGATTTGGTGATGCTTATCGTAAATGTAACGGAATCTGTCAAGAAACTGTAGGGATATTTGAAATACCTACTCATTCGTTTGTACTGAAATTTATATGTATTACTGTGAATATATAGTATTATATAAGATAGTATTCTGTAAACTATCCCTTTGTCCTAACCGAATAGAGAAATCACTCAAAGGCCATTTTCGCTATTGCCGCCCCTCAAGGTTTTCTGGGGGAAATTAATGCAAGCCTGTTTTATTCTCAGCCTTATTAGTACTCACATAAGTAATTCTCCATGTTGGCATCAATATTATAAATTAAGGTTTTAAGTTTATAAGATTGTTATTAACGTCAACAATACTGTTGTGTTAGTTATGTCTTGCATTGCCCGATTCACGTACATTGCAATGCACTGAATATAATTTAAAATGACCTTATCATCCAAGATATAACGAACATAAACACATAATTTATAAAGCGATTGATCGACCCAGTCAATAATTACATTGTTCAACCGCGACAAAACATCGTTATGCAAACGGTACTACTCGTATAATCGTCTGATTGATTTATTCAATCAAAGGTCGTGGTCGCCGTCCGCTCAGCATTTCAATCAAGTTGATACGTCGTCTAACATGTCGGGTCGGCCCTTTGTACTGTCGTCAGGGTTTCCAATAGGGCTTTCTTATTTCGTAAGAAATTGGTTTGATACTAGAGATTGGCTTTAGATTTGCCAGTGTGATTGGCGTTCGGCGTAAAGGAGAAAAAAATTGGCAAAATTAAATATGGTATTGACTATCTACGAGTATGCCTATCATTGATATGCTGGAGTTTCAGAATTACAAATATTACTTTTTCTTTTATGTGAAAGGGTGGCAAACGAACAAGAGAGTAACCTGATGGTAAATGACTAATCATTAACCATGCCACCGCATCACCGCTGCCCGTAAACGTCAACAACCGCACAAGTGTCGCTGATTCGTTGCCTGCCTTTAAACCTTCTCCAACTGAGAAATGCTTCCAAAATATATACAATTTACAGACATTAAAATAAAGAATGTCCAGTGTGACCAATGGTAATGAAGGCATCAGCGCTATGGGATATGTGTCGAATTTAATCGTCATATTATAACGTATGAGGCGTACTAAGAAATGGTGAGTCACGCACGTAATATTATGCAGTTATTTTTCATTCAGCGATGATGGATTAATGTCCAAGATTATCAAGAAGATTATAGAGGGAGTATTTCGTTTCCTGTCATGTTTACTTCGTGGAACTACTTAAGTTCGATGGTAAGTTTTCTCCGAAGTTTTGCATGAAGTAAGTCATTACATATTGCTGCTTACGAACAGAATATGAATCCTATCGTAGGTCTTTGAAGTATCAGAAACGTATCAAAACTAAATGGAATTCATAAATACTATAATTTTATAGCTTAAAATAAAAACGTACATACATAGCTACAGACAAGAGTAAGCGAATTAGTTTTATACTGTGTAGGGATATCAACTGCAAAGAGTTTGGCGACCAGGAAAACTTTAGCCCTCAAAAGAGACAAGTGTTGAAGTGTTCCACGAAAAAGTTAAGCATGATTAATTAACCGTCACATTGCGATATTAAACGTTACGCTATTCCGTGTCGGCAGTTAATTCGTATCAACGGGCGGTGTTGAGTTACATAGCAATGCTCATTGTGCTCGTGAGGACTGGTTGAGCAGCGGTCTCGGCGCCTACGCCTGGCGTGGGCGACGGTGCTGCATCTAGGGCTGGTAAGCGGGCGAGTACATTGAACAGTAACTAACTATTACGATTACGAATACTTCTAAATAAGACCCAAAGGACTGACTGACTGACTGACTGACTGACTGTTCATGAGCACCGACATGTATACAAACACATTCAAATATGAAATTTACTTCTTTGATATAAGAGACGATGTGTATGTCGATGTGTATACATGTTGGTGCTCATGACTGTACAGCCCAAACCACTGGACGGGTCGGGCTGAAATTTGGCATTCGAGTAGATGTTATGCCTATGACGTAATCATCCGCTAAGATAAGATTTTGTTCAATCATTCCCCTTAGAGGGGATAAAGTAGACCACGCGGATGAAGACCCGGGCGGCCGCTATTCAGTCTCTGCTCTTGTGTGAAGCAAGAGTAAAGGCGCTATCATAATAAACTGCAAAAGATTATCACGAAGTGCGGCTGACTGCGGTATGTGTCCAATTGAAGTATGTAGGTATCTAATTGGTTTCAGTTATCGGCAAAAATAATGTTAAATCGTTTGCCTGTTATCTCTATCGAGTAAACGTATTTTATAAAAAAAAAAAAATAAGCTTTTCCTTATTTGCGTTGCGGAAAATTTATTATGCACCATCTTTCCCTGATTGGAGGGGAGTGTGAGTCACCTAAAAGGTATCCCGTTTAACCCCGTAATGTGTCTAGTGGTTTCACTGAAGCATACAACCTGAGTTAGCACGCCATCGCGAAATTTCAAAATCCAAATTCAAATTTATTATTTCACCCCTACGAACCTTGAAAAAACAGCCGTACCTAAAGTGAAAGTGAAAAATATATGAAGTGCATCAATATCAGCACTCTGCCTTTACCTCTTTCGTAAACTACGAGTAGTAGAATAACCATAAAAATATTTGCGCCGAACCGCCAGTAGGAAGTTATCGGGATAATATTTCGTTCATTTCTGCAACCCTAGCCGTTTCTCCACGCGATCTTGAACCGTCGTCTTCGAGTTTTAGTACTGCATTACTTTGCTTGACTTATTCCTTAAGCCTAGACTTTATACTAACAGTTTAACATGTTTTTTATGCACCATGTTCTGGTTCTAGATAGAAAATGGAATGTCTATAAAGTGTTTATCATATCTAGTACGTAAAAGTTTTATTGAGATTACTCACCTATTATAGTGTGGGAGGTCAAGAGGTTTCGTCATAAAATAAATTTAATTAACGTTATAAACCCTAGTATCAGCTTTTCCTCAATTTTAGCAGTAACGTTTTTATGTAAATCTTTGCTGCTCATTATAATTATCGGCATAATCAGTACTTCCGCTACACCGCCTTTTTAACTAACTCTAGTTTTTTCTATGGTCATTGTCGAATCCATTTCGTTGATGTTCATAAATATGTATCGGGTTAGTTCATTCATTTATTTCTGTTGCGTGTATTAAAGCAAAATGAAACAATAGAATAGATTATACATTATCATTATCGTTTGCATTTTTATACGATATATAAACTATATATATTTAAACTCGTATATTAAGAACATTTTCTTGGACCTAACGATTACTACTTATTATGAATAGTAGAATTTGTGGACGAAAAAGCACTTTAATTTTTAGGTGCATGGTTAGAAAACTGTAAATCGTTACTATTTCGTGCAACTTTGATAAACGAATGAAAAGTTTCCAGATCGGATACCTACCGCTTATAAACAATAATCGAAGGTCGGACGAAGGTAAACCAACAACGTGGTGAGTCAAGCGGCCAATAAAATAAAACGACTGAGTTCTTTGGTAGATGCATAAATATCTGAAGCTGCGGAATCCGGTTAAATGCGGTTGACTTTGTCATAGAATTTCAGTTGAGTGGTACAATTTATATTGCCAGAGTGCTTCTAAAGAAATCTGATAAAATACTTTTTTCAATTTAAGTGCAAGCTACTATTCCTTCGAACACAATCTTTAAAATACGCCTTACTTCAGGCCTAGTCCCTAGTCCCTGTCTCTTAGTAATTTCTCTTTCGACTTATTTTTTCCGAAATCAAGCCCCTTAGTAAGTAAGTTAGGAAGTTGTGTTATTTAGACAATCTTTTCTAGTTATTAAATCTTACTATTTATCTCAAATATCTTACAAACCCTTGCTTTCGAGCGAGGTTAAGCACCTTTGTATAAAGCCTGTAAAACATTATCTCAAATGAAATCTTCACTCGACATACGTAAGCGCTATCTCCTACAATCTGCTACAAGCATTATCTCAGTATTGTTCATAGCTTCATACTTATTAGATTTCGCGTTAGATCGTAGGCGATTCTATTCAGAATTTACTCGCAAGTTACATTGGTCAATAGGAAATGCCAGTTAGCTTTATTGGAGCTGTAATAATAAATTGAATATGTCAAACAGATAATAATCGGTGCTATTTGGAACCTAATAATTGCTGAGCTTAAATGGTACGAGATAGGACTGGGGAACAACGATATTGCGAGTATAATGTATCTGTGGAATTATTGTAATGAGATTTGATTGTACCATGCGATATAATGCATTGAGCCTTGACAACTTGGTACCAATTCGATCATTTCATTTCGTTAAGGGTCACGAGTTTGAACCCCGGCTGATTTGATAATTTAATATGTTGCCTTTATAAAAATTTTGATATCCAGGACTTTAATTAAATTCGGGATATATGATAAAATTCATTGAATAAATATAAGAAGGAAAATATACGAACTATGGCGGAAAAGTAGTAACTACAAACTTACTACATACTATATTCAATGACTTACCTACTACTTATTTAGATTAGAATGAAGGTACACTTTCAGATAAAACTGATTAAGATTTATTTGTATTTTATGTAACATTCATGTCAAATAAAACAGTCAACGTCAAAAGTGCTATTAGTTTTCCACAACGACGTAAATCAGTCGGATCAGGCCTAATATAGACGACTATAAACTGATCAGCGATAAACGTCACCATAATTCGGTACTGTCGAAACAAAAAGATAAATTAATACCATGCTTGTACCGCATTTTTAAAATAGCTTACACCAAAAATATTCCCGTCAAGTCGTAAGACAGACTGTTTATTATCGACATAAACGTTTCTGAAAAGGGTGTTGCGACGTCAGCGTACGCGCCTTTATAAATAACAGCAATAAATAAACACGACTGGAAATGCTGCAAAGCTACCGTGATGTCCAATAATTGGAACACGGTTTCATGTGTCAAGGAGAAAGGCTTGGGCACACGGACAGCGGCGCGAGAGCGGAATAAGAGATTTATGCTACAAGGGTGCTGAGAGTTGATAGCTTATGCAATTGAGCTGCGGCTGGTAAAGTTTGTGTCTCCTCTCATGTGTCCGAGTAGTTTTAAAAGGCTCATGATGCAGTCACCTGCGGTAGGCAGTTGATGATAATTAGGTATAATTATTCCTCACCTTAGGACTCTCTTTAAGAATGTATGTGAGTATATGAAGTTTATGTTTAAAAAAAATTGTTTTCATCATGATTATCATGATTAAATTATAATGTCACAGTTATTTATATGTATTTATTATACAACAATAAACTTGGGTCATTAGAACAGTACCTAATATGAAATAATGACAACTAATCAGAGGCAAATGGTGGACTTCAGAGAATATGAAAATGTAATTTTTATGTCATCAGCGCAATAATTTAACCCGACCTGTGCCACAGAACAAGATTGATGTTAGAAAACACATAATAAACTCGATTAAGATACCTAGATGTAATACGTTTTTAATATGGAACTATAATAAAAAATATGGCTATCGTTCCAGATGGGAGGCTAATCATAAAAATTTCACATATTATACTAGATTTCTGGGGGCATGGCAGTGCCCCCGCTAAGTCTCGAGCAAAGGGGGCACGGCCGTAACCATGTTTTCTCCAAGCGTTTCGCGGTCTTTCTAACATAAAGGTATTGGAGTGTTAGTTCACACCAAGCGTTACAAGTAGTGTGCCGCAGCCTTTACCAGTCCTATTACCAGGCATCTCGCGGAGATCCCGCGACGAGACCAAATACAAACATTATGTTAACTCAATGGATTAATAAATCAAGACGCTGGAGATGAGTTTATGGTGGCCATCCGTCACCACGCCTCTTCGTGCGAGTCCATACAAGGGCATTGTTGAGACATCGCGAGATTGAAACTCACGCTTTTAACTTCAACTTTTTTTACCGCCTCGATGGCCTAGTCATCTGGTGGATTAAGTACCGGGCTGTGTAGGTACTCGAGGACCTGCATTAAATTTCTGGGTCAGACAAAATTTGTGTCGGTTTATTTTTAATATACAGCCAAGGCATGTTGATCACCAACGGTGGTGAATAAAACAAAACCCATTTTTTGTAACTAAAACGCGATTTAGTTAATAAAAGTGATGGTGGCCTTTGCCCTGCAGTGGGACATTAATAGGCTGATACTCCTTACTTCTGAATCGTGTGAATCTCGTGTTTTCAAGCCAGTAATTGATATAAACGATCTGTATTCTACCAGTTCTACTGTTATTGGCTATGTCATGCAATTTAGGGTAGAAATGCCCTGTTGTGATGGACCCGCATCGCGGTTAACAATTAGGCATCGCGCCAAATACCGGGCTTACAAATCTAACTGGAACGAATCTCGATTCGGGACAGATTACAGGACTTACGATTCCGCTAATAATACTACGACTACTACGAGAAGCAAAAACCGTCTTAGTAGTCATTATTTGTCACTTAAATATACGCAATAGTTTGCAAAGTTATAAAATACAGTTCAATGCAGGGTGCATTCAATGAAACAATTTATTTTAATGAAAATCTAACGAATTCGTCAAAATTATGTAAATTATGTATATATTTCAAGTGCTGTAAATCTGGTTTCGTCTTCTCTGCGCTCAAAAGGTAAAAACAGCAATAAATTTTAAACTAAAATGTTTTTTTTTCTACCAATATCAAATACAATCAAGCACTATAGGATTGCTTCAAAAGGATGATTCGTCCACATTACGGGTAAACACGCTCATTGAATTCGTTCTAATAGCCAAAGATGTCCCACGGGCGACTGCGTGTGACACTGCTCCCCGCTGCGACCGATGTGTGAACATTTTAATTGGACGTCGTCTAGGGGACAACCCTACACACTACACACACTCAAATAGGATTATTGAAACGACCGACTACACTATTTACATACAAACTAGTTACCTAATATCCGATCGTAAAATAAAATTGAGTGTCAAACTTTGACTCGAAAACTTATGCGAGCGAGTCGATACCCTTTTTAGTCGAGAAGGCTGTTTTTCAACCGAACACAATAAAACAGCTCCGAGTTTATTGCCTTCGGAACGGTGAAAAAACTGTTCGAGTAAACAAACATTACGAAACGGTGTCAAACTGTGAGAAAATGTCTCTATTTGTAGGCAAACTCCCAAAGTTACGCGTGACGCCCACGGGCTATTTTTGTGCCGTTTGCTTGTAACATATGCAACTCAGACTGTTAACTACAGTTAAAGCTAATATAGCTGTACGACGCAATACTATGAAACACTATGAACTATTACTATGAACACACTGTTAGAAAATATAAATATGTCTATCTATATACATAATATCTATGTTTGAGACGAAAACGACACCATCGATAGTCCAGGTAGGTACCTACACCTATGATAAATTTATTCAGAGAAAATGGTAATACTTACCTACTTAGGTACACTAAATTCTATTATACTCGTATTACATAAAAACTAGTATATTGTTTTTCGTTGCAAAACATATTTATTGATATGTTGATTTGTAATAGGTTAGTTCTATTTCAATCAATCACCCAGCGATATAATTAAATATCAAAGCAATATTTTTTTATTAAATAAATGCTATAATAAAATAAATCTCCACTGGACCTAATTATTAGCATATCCTCTAATGTGGAAATAAACTAAACCAGTTTTGATGCGAAGGTCAATGGCACTACGGTCGTGCGAGGATCGCAAAAAAACTAACAACTTTCGGCACGGTCTGTACTCTGATGGATCGTCAAAATTAGATTACTTTTTCAAAATGGTTTAAACTAAAACAAAAAAGTTAGTGTTGTGGATGAGACATGGAAGATTTTTTACAGTTAATTGTAGTTTTTTTAACTGGTTAGGGATCAAAGGCCTGAAAACGCTGCTCAGTCTTTTGGTAGACCCAACCATAATAACAGTTTTTCGAGACTATCCGACTCTATCAGAGATTTTGATTAATTTTCTATTTTTGATGTAAAAATTTTCAATTCTCATTTGTACACAAATATCAGAGATTTTGATTAATTTTCTATTTTTGATGTAAAAATTTTCAATTCTCATTTGTACACAAATAACTTCTTTCTTCATTTATTTGCATCACGGACAACTTTATTTATATGTAACTCAAATGGAACTAGTAAACTAAACCAGATGTCCTAAACTAGAGAGCAAAGACCTCTATCACAGAAATAAAGTCATCACGTCACGTTGACAGAATCATGGGTGACTTGACTTGAGACTTGACTGTACAATTATCATAAATAATAAACACTAGCTGTACCCTGTACCAATCAGGAGACAGGACGCCACTATATTATCCAGTAAAAGTAGACAACCAATCTGAACGAGGCAGTTCCACTTTGAGCACCCAATGATTGATCACACGTAACTTGATCATCAGCTCGAGTCTACTATGAGCACCTAGGTATTCATATTATTATTGGATTAGCAAAAATCTGTACTTATTTAATAAAGCTGAGGACATTGTAGTACTAGTTAGACTAGTAAAAAAAAAATAGCTATTGGTACCTAGAATGATTGTCAAAGTGTTATACTGTTAGCACTATGTGTGCGTTAACCGAAATCCAAGCGAACAGAGTCGCTGGCGGCAGCTCGTACCAAATATGCCTGCCAAAAAATCAGTTGGTGGTGCGAAATGGATAAAGCTTAGGTGCTCAAGTTGCGGGTGTTCAAAACTGGGTGCTCAAAGTGGAGTATCTCATCTAAACGCATTACTCCGTTTCCGAGAGTACGGCCATTTATCAGCACCGCGTAATCCACGAGATCATTATAACTGTTTATGGGCAAAATAACTCTTCCCTCGGCAAGATTTATTGCGTACTCTTATTCATTCATGAACACTAAGTTATCATTGACACTTCAATATATAGCTGCATTCAGTTTCGAGCTAAAACAAGCGTCGTCTTTGACAAATGTAGCAAAGGAAATATTTTTAAATGTTACTACGATAAGGGGATAGTAAGATTCACTCGATATTCGCTATCTTTGTCGTTAGATAAAAAAAAAATATAGATTAACTATTGTATTAGGTATTTTTCATATACAGAATTCGATAAGTATCAAAGGGCTCTCGAAATCATAAAAATATTAATTCATAGTGGCTGAATTCCATAATATAAGGATAAGTTGCAATAATCTTGTAAATAAGTTCTGTATTTTATACGAGTATTTATCACCAATACCACAAAATATGAAGATATTTACAGTTAAGAAGTTTATTTAAGCTTACATTCCATCAGGGAGAGTCAAGTAACCGTACGCATACTACGAATCGTCGCCTTGTGTCAATAAAGTAACATTTGTATAAAGACGTTTCCCTCCAAGCGTTCGATAAATATACCAGGTCCTAAATAAAGGTTACAGACAGCTGCAACAGTTAGATAGAGCGTTATCTACGCAAACTGCAGTATTTGCACATCGATGTCGCCAGAGAAGTATTATTTACGATGTACCGCGTTATGATAATGATAATGATCAGCGTAAGGTGAGCTTAAAGGCTGATTCGTTGATCGAAAGTTCAAATTATTCCCATAATCCTCCATAGAAAATTTACTGACATCATCCTCCTAGCGTTTCTGTGCGGGGTCCGCTTTGACCATGATCCAGGATTTGGCGAGTCTTGTTATTACAGTGAAGCGACTGCCATCAGACTTTCGTCACCCTTAGAGGGGGGAACCAGACAGATTGGATCATTCAGGTGTAATTGACCTAAAGTCAATAACTATCTGAATGTGCAGGTTTCCTCACGGTGTTTCCTCTTACCGCCGAGCCAATGGCACAAATCCACACATAGATTTTTTGAAAAATCTAGAATATAGACATGTAGTCATTAAATAACGCATGAGAATTTACTTCTACAACTGGCATTCAATCCCTGCAAACGACGTTACATCTTGCAAATGACGCGAAACAAAATCTATTCAGTTCCTTAAAAATGGGTCAATATCTCTATATCAATTCATCTTAGTTTCTACATGTTGAAAGACAAGTCTAGACATAAGTATTTAGGTCGTAATCTTCCTCATTGTGCATTCAAATTCCGAAGACTGTGAGAAATGTGTTTCATCACTCGTAAACTATCTAGTGTAGTACGAGTACGACTTGGCGGAAGCACAATATATCAGTTGTATTTGCGATTGGCGAAAGTGTCAAAGTGCACCTTATCACAAAACCTTAAAGATTAAGTTTAAGTAGTTTCAATTTAAAACGAGGCAGTAACGTTAGACAGCGAGTGGGTTGAGGATCATAAGCCACCCGCGGGGACGTTGGACGCAATCCAGATCTCAATGCGATGTTCTATTTACCCAGGTCGTCAGATACAAGAAAGCGGTGACTCATTCATGGGGTTGCAGTTACAGGAAAGTTTCACATGAATCACAATCTGCGAGTGGCTGAATTTGCGAACAAAATCGATGAATGATTTTCTCGATTATCGTTCTGTGAAAAGTTACTTTGAGTCATGTTGTTCAGTCATACAGCCTTTTGATCGATCTAGTTTCACGCACGTTTTAAGAATATTACTCACTACATTTGATTCAGCATAAACTAAGATTATTAAATAACGGCAAATATCGTTTTTGCTAATTCAGTTGCCATCAGCATTTAAAGCGAAAAAGATATAAATAAAGTAAACAAAAATTATATAAGTGAAACTCCACAAATAACTCTAAGCCAAAATTATTTCCCCCTGCACTACAGTGCGGTAGGTCAAGACTTCATGATCGACGGCGAATTGAAGTTTACAAACTTGCACTCAACATGGCACTTCAGACTTTCTTTGCATCAAATGAAAGTTTGAATTCGCTTGTAACGCTAGAATTCTTGGCTCCGTTGCAGCGCCAGTAGGTCGCTAGTAATCCCAGTTTAATCCTGGGAATTGCAGGAAACAGACTCCTGTTGAAGTTTGTGAAGATGCACTAAGAAGCGTTTGTAAGGTACGCACGTAAATGCGTAAAACTAACATTTCTTAATTATTCATACAAATTCATAGCTAAGCTAAAATTTTACCAAAATGCCGATTCAACACAATGCGATGACATAAGATTTATTCAAATAGCCTAGATTTAATTAATAGGTATAGAAGTATAGATTTGCATCAATACTAACCTATTGAAAAATTAAAGATCGCTAACGCACGCTCAGATGAAACCCAGGAAAAGACAAGTCAGAAATCATTTTTAAAGTGAAGATTTGAAAATAATATGATCTCTTCATCCTCGTTTTAGATAAACCTGCTTCACAGAACGAAGTTTAATGTTTTATCCTACTATTTCCCGAATAACTGTTCTCCCTAGCCGGCACTTCCTGGCGCCTCGTATAATGCATTTATCCAATGCTGGATGCAGAAGCATCCTACAGCATATTACGCATCTGATGGATGGAGCTTGCCAAAGTTCGTTCACACCATTCCGCAATGTGTAACGTCGAATGAAATATTTATAGCTTAAAGATAATCGATGCCAAACAAAACAAACTAATGAGCATTCAGTTTACATCATCTTATGAAAACAAGAGTCCTAGTTAATTCTATAGACTAATATCAACAAAAAGAAACTAAGAGTTTAAGTATTTATTTTTATGGATTTTAAAACTCTTTCACCCAAAATGATTGCATCAGCGTTAAACATTATTAGTTTGTTTTCCAAATAGGTATTAACCTAATAAATCATCACCTTACTCATTCCTACTCGAAATGATTTTCGAGAAATAAATTATATGAGTCAAATGAATATTTTCAAATGATGATTCTTGCATCTTCAATTTCCTTATTCCTGTTTATTACTTCTGATGATTCATTTCATTTTAATTATTTTAATTAATTAAAGCCAATATTTTAGTCCATCAAGGCGTACTCGAATCATTGATTAGATTTAAAAAAATGGATCATCATGATCATACAATCCCTCGGAAATTATCAAGATTTTTTAAAGGGAATTATTTTTTTAAAATTGCTTTATCGTGTCCATGTCTCCCGGCAGTTATTCGCTACACCAAAATTACTGAGTGATTTATTACAGAAGTATGCTAATGTAAGTGCTGTTCAGCTAATTCCACTGTTGAGTTGCACAACTACGGCTTGAGTGCAGTACTTGTAGGTAACTGGTAGTAAGTATTTACTACAACATTGTAGCTTCAAGTAAAGAAAAGAACAAAACATAAATTATTTAGGAATATTATAAGTTATAAGTCACCATAGAAGACATAGGTAAGTACCTAATAGTTTTTTTTACCGCGGTTTTCCGAAAACGCAATCAAGTTTGTAGGTAGGTATCTGATTGATTTTCAGATTTTGCTAAGGATTTATAAATAGGAATTCATTAGAAACATGCGTTATATGAATTTATCTCAACAGAACTCGCGATTTCACCAATGTCAATTGCTGCAAGACATGTTTAAAATTATCCGAATGAATGTGTCCGGAAATTATGCACGCAACAAAAATAGGTCTGCCAAATCGGTCAATGCCGCAATTGTGTGTAATTTATAAAGTTAAAACATCGTGCATTTTATAAATGCTGCTGAAAATGTTCATAAATCTCATTAAATTGAACATTATAACCGAAGCGTTTGACCGTAAGAAATTCCAGGGGAGATCGACAAAAAGTTTAATGAACACAGGTACTTTTTGTTGGACGTCTCGAATCGTGTGCGTTGACGCAGTCAAACTTCACAGGTAGAGGTGGGCCTTTACATCCGGACGGTGTTTTTGTATCGCTATTTCATCTCGAAAGGTAAGAACTATTGTCCACTAATGCGCGGCGCAACAACTATTGTCACGGATATCGGTGTGTTTCAAGAGGCATCGTAAAAAGTCGCTGATTTATGAGTGTGACTCAAAGAAGTACAAGAGCGAAGAATTTAGTGCAGTTTTAACAAAATTTTATGTAGATTTAGGTTGTCTAATTTTTTAAATTTACCTACTTTTTAAAATGTAGAACCATTTTAAAAACTAGGTAAATTTAATAAATTAGACAACCTAAATCTACTTTTCTCTTAAAAAACTTTTAGTAATTGTTGCCATGTTGAATCCATTATTCTGCCAAATACTGGTAAATGAAGTGAATGAACCACTACTAGGTATCTATTCTGTTTTGACTAAACCACAATTCTAGTAGGTAGTACTACTACGGGACCACTGTTGTAGAAAAGGTGTTATATTAGGTAGGTACCTATGTAAATAAATCACGTTATACCTACTTGAATCATGAATAAATTTTAGTCCCTAAACCCTCGATCTGTGACTTATCAATGTTTGATTAACTGAAATTGCTACATTGATAATATGTTTTAGGAACAGGGAAGATAAGAAATGGAGCAATGAAGTATTTCTGCGATAAGCTAGGGTGATGATGACGTTTGAATAAATACTAGGTATGATATAATTCTTCATTGGTGCGACAATTAAACTATTCGTAAAGCCTTGAATTCTTAGAACCAAACATTCTTGAAACTCTGTAAACAAATACAATATTTAAACATACCTATGAAGTCAGCTGAGTAACAATGGTTTCATTGTAGCCGATAAGAACGTATGTTTCTGATAGTTGTGATAATATCAGTCCTACAATATTCTCGCAGCACGTTGTTAAAGATCTACAGTTAGATACAAAACAGATGACGACCTTCACATATGACATCACGCTCTCCTTTAACTCAAAGATTAGCCATTAAACCAAAGGCACTCACCAGCTAGTTGTGTGTGTCGAGTTCACGCTCTGGTGTTCAGCAACGGAAAATCCAAAGTAGGAACCGGACTCTCCGAACTTTATGACAGGAATCCTCGGTTCTAGATTGAAATTATCGACATTTCGTAAGATGCACAAAAATAAGACACCACTGTAAACAACTTTCGGAATCATCGTGTATGACGTTCGTTGATTATTCCGCGATAAAATCGTATAGCCGCACTATATCACTTGTTTCAAGTTATTTTGACACATCGCGGTTTTCGTAAGAGCGTTGGCGCGGCAAGAGCGATAGACCCCCAGCGCGGTCGCCGTTCGCCGGTCGAGTATTTGTTCCCGCTGAAGTTTACTTCGGTTCGCGCCACACGGGTGCAACTTGCTTCACGCACACTTCGTCGCGCGAGAGGCAACTGAACTCATAAAATTGGTCGCTGACTTACTAGCGCCATCTATTAGGATTGTTACGTACTAAGTCGACCACTGCCATCTTGCGGTGTAATTGATAACTATTGGGTTTGGTAAAGCACTACTGTGATATTGAGTGCTTATGGTTTTCGTTAGATGGCGTGTAAAAATATATTTTTAGCGTACAGGGCATCATTTTTTTATACGAGTAAAAGCTCATATCTACTAGAGCTTTCATTGCAACCTTCAACAGTTTCGTCTTTGCCATTTCCGTATTTTGTATTCTTAACAGGTAATATAAAAATAAAATAAAATAAATAAAAATAAATGCCTTGGACTAACACACCAATTGCCTAGCCCCAAACTAAGCTCGAAGCTTGTACTATGGAAGCTAGGGAACGGATAGACATACTTAAATACTTTTATAAACATCCATGACTCGAGTACAAATGCCGATGTTCATCACACAAACATTTGCCCCTAGCGGGATTCGAACCCGCGGCCCTTGGTTTTGTAGCCAGGGTCTCTAGCCACTCGACCAACGGGCCTGTAGGTAATATAAGTTAAGTAATTGTTAATTTAATATTATGATAATTGTTGCAAATATAACTCTTAGTAGAAATTACGAACGTATTTATTGTGTTTTTTTTTATTTTTTAACAAGGCAACTTTCATAAATGTGTACAAATTTCTTTATTTATTATAGTAATGCCCAAACTATTTTTATAGGTATCATTATATCAATGATGATGGGCAGGTGCTCCCTTTGCCCGACCCTGGATATGCCCGCCCATGGCCTTCCTGAAGGATACGATGATTTATGTGTAATTTAATAAAACCAGATTTAAATCATACATATTACTTTAATTTAAAAATAAAAGTTTACGTAATATTCGAGACAAAATAGGAAACATCAATTTAAAGACGAATAAACTTACTTTGTAAAAAATAACAATGAAATAAATACAATGCATATCCCATTTTCTTACAAAGTGTAGGTATAGGTGTTAACTAGTCTTTTGCACATTCTCTCCAATATAATTTCAATTATAAGGCATTTCAAATTAACATTATATAACATTAACATAATTATATCAAAATACTGATTAAATCAAATCATTACAATTTTTGGGGACGTTACGTAATTTGAGGTGATGAATCTACCACTGACTTAGGTAGCAAGCAACGCGTACCGCCGCTATTAATTCATACTAGCAGCCTTCAACGATGATGGCAAGTTGAATCGCTCTAAGCTGGTGGCTAGGACAGCTCGCGCATGTTGGCGAGCGTCCCGAATGAGTCTCAGCCGAATCGCAGATTGCATATCGCAATCTATTGGCCTTCCCTCGGTTGTAAAACTCATGACCAAATCGGTTGGCATTTGACGGAACCAATGTCGCGCCAGGTATGTTTTTGGTACTACAATTGTGAGAATATCGACTCGTACTGTAGTACCATTCGAGCACCCGTAGCTTTTTAGGGCAGGGGGTGGAAGGTCAGCTCGGTCTGTGAGTGTGCGAAGAGCAGGTTCAACTGGGAGTCCAACCCGACGTTGAACACCTTCACTAGTTTGGCGGTGGACTGGCCGGGCTCCTTGCGGACGAGGGCTACTCCGGACACCTTCATCAGGTGCACTTCAGAGTCGACGGAGCCGCCTCCAGTTGTGGCCAGCTTGACGTGGCATGTGACGTCCACGTGGACGTATTTCTCGACTGCAACACCGCGTTTCCCCGGAACGTCCACATATTCAGTCTTCTCTTCCACCTGGGGCAAGTCTGCTCTGAAGACGCTCGCTTCTCCCAAAAGGCCCTAGAAAGAAAATAAACAACTCAATGAGTACACAAATAAGCATAGCGGATTCCAGATGAACTGCCAAGGCTGAGAACCGAATTAGCCTGGCGATGTGCCAACGAGAAATGCAATTAGAAAATTGATATCGTGCCAAAGGAAACAGCAAAACGCCAGTGATCTCGTGATTTTACTATCGTGGCGTCTAAACTAATAAATAAACATTTTTGTAAATATAAAACTCGTGTTTCTGCGATTACTCACCCCATTTCCTGAGACAGAGAACTTCATGCCGGGATGAATGGCACGTGTCTCCATACCGAGGCCCTCTGGGTGGGAATCGGACCAGAAGTAGTTCTCGGGAGCGTTCAATGTGTCAGGTTTGAAAGTTATACGCTTTCCGTAACCCATGCCGACGGACTGCAGCAGCAGGCTTCGGCCTTCGAAGAGGTGGCGCCGGCTGCCAGCAGGGCGGACGCGGTAGTGGAAGCCAGGAATGATGCGAGGGTCCACATAAGTTCCTGTAATCAAAGACATACAACAGTTAACTTCCGAAATTATACGAGGATAATACTGTATTCAGACATAACAAACAGCATGATATTTACCAATAACAGGGAGTTCATATCTCTCAAGTCCAACCACACAGTATTGGCATGGAATGTCTTTGATATCACCACCGTTCACACTGATCCTCCTGGATGAAGATTCAATGCCAGGCTTCAGTTCGTATCCCTTCTTCAGCTGCTTGATGCCAATCGCAACGTTGATAACTCTCTTGACACTGGCATTGCCACGGCCCTTCAGCATAATAGCTACGCCAGTAACAGGCACCAGTTTTGTTGCTCCATCATTTTCGTACCACTCTACTTTGCAAAGCGTGTTAATCTTGACTTTCTTCTCAATAGATCCATCCTCGAAGATCTTTTGCTCCAATTCAACTTGATTCTTCTGCAAAACAAAATAGAGAACTCGTTAATTTACTGCATTTATATAAGTGGGTATTTAATATTTTTAAGATTGTGGGTTTTCATTATTCGTATTTACTTCTATTAATTGAGCTTCTGAATATAATTACCTGCTGTTGGACGACTTCGAGTGTACCCTGAGGTTCGTGGTTGGCATCATAGATAGTGAATTTATCTCCAACAGATACCGCCTCAATCTCAAAAACAAATCCTTCCGGCCTTGAGTCGGTCCAGAAATAGTTGTCATTATCATTGAGGGTTGAGTTTACTGGTTCAAATGTGAGGCGTCTTGCGAAACCACGACCGATCGATTGGAGCGTCAGAGCCTTCCCTCCGAACAAGTATCTTGGCTTCACTGATAGTGGAGACACTTCCAGACTCTGAAAACATAAAAGACAATAAAGAGAACTGTTCCCATAAATATACGAATTTAGCTCTGAGTTAATATAATAATTAGACTCGAATAATGCAAAGAATATAAATATTATTCAAAAATATTTCATCAATATCAAATTGAATATTACTCTTTAATTTACATTATTTTTGTTTTAAATCAATCCCAAATTTTTATGTTTTTACATTAGTGACCCATGTGATGATTATTTGTTCAATCATTTATGACCGCATTCATAAATTTATTTGATAGAGAACCAGATTAGCAGTTGGAGTATTAGGCGCCCAGGATTATGACAAATGATATGAAGAAACAATCATTACATGACCACAGAATGAAATTACATAATACAAATGTGATTGGCGTGACGCCCTTATGAATGATACTTATGGTTTACCTATTTCGGACATAACATGCTCCCAGCCAGTATGTCACATTGGACCTGTCGGGTCTCTGCAAGCATTCTCGTGGTTATCAACGCCGCTCTGGGCGAGGTTCTGAAAAACTGGACGATCCACATACCATCGCCTACACGACCAGTGCACACAGGAGTGGCGCAAACGCAAGATAACAGTGTTGGTCGTTGGTGATATTTTCACTCTGGAAATTTCAGCAACGGACACCGCTACTCTCTGAACTACTCTATCTGACCAAATCGATCTGAACCGCGGAAACCGGCTAGCAGGTAACGCAGAATTGAGTTTGGACCTTAATACAGTATCTTGAGAAGTTAAACTTGGAACAGACCATGAGTAAGAAATTAATATAAAGTCCCTATTGAAGTAAGGTTGCCATCACTTTAATAAAATCCATGGGTATACAAAACAAAAACGTGGGCAAAGGCATTGATACAAAATTGTTGACTAATAAAGATTGACGACATGGGATTTAAAAGTTTATATATTTCATTGGTATTGGAATTCAAGAAAAGTAAGAACTTAATATGACAACCTTACATTCAGATTTTTGTAATCATAATATTATTGTACAAAATAATATTACCATGCAACAAAGATTCGATGGTAGTTACATTATAATGAACTTTGCGAAGATTCTTCAGTTTTTTGTCTTTTTCTTTTTCTTTTTGTATTATAGGGGTTAGGACTAAACAAAATTGAATATGAATAAGGATTATTTAATAAGAACTTTCGCTTAGTTCGTGAACATATTTGCAAGATGTGAAAAACTCACCATCCAAAATGTTTCTGAAAATATATTACCTTGCAAACATGTCCCAAAAGCAACCACAATCGATTTCATTATACAGCAAGTTATTTTAAGAGTCAGAATATGTTATTATTATCAAATTAATTTAATATTAAAATTAAAACGGAAATTGGATTCAAAAATACTTATAAGTTGACCTATCTATGTATTGTAAAATTTAACTTTAAACTTTTCCTTAAAACACAATTTATTTCAAGTAGTCATATCCTCTTTACCATTGAATGTGTCCAAACTCATTTCAAATTTAAAATACCATATTTTAAGCATAGCCGTTTCTTTTGCGGTCCAGTATGAGAATTTAGACCGTAAGTATGGATCTTCGTAGTTTTTCTTTTTGATTTCCAAATGGAAGTTTCACATTGATGAGACAAAAGCGAGTAGTGATAGTTCTTTCATCGATGGCTAAGCGACATTCAGTATTTATTTGTGGGAAATCGTCATGATTATTAAAATTTATAACTAATTCCATAATTTATGGATCGAAATGTGGAGGATTGCATTCACTGTATTATTGTATCAGATTGCAATCATCAACACTTCTTCTCATTTTTTCTTGTCCTGACGATTTCCCACAACCCTGCGTGTGATATAGTAGTACAACACTTTGTATGTTTAAAATAAATTTCTCTTCTCACCTGCATGGGTCTGACTTTGTATCTGAAGCCGGTTCTAACGCGGGGGTCGATGTACACCCCGATGACCGGCATCTGGTACGGCGCCGGCGCAGGCACGCGGTATACGGCCGGCACGTCTCCGAGAAGGCTCGCGTCCAGCAAAACCTCTTTCTCAAAGGCATTTTCCGTCCAGTAGTAACCCTTAGCTGGCACTTCGGGTTGTTCCTGAAAGAAGATCCTCCATAAGCACCTCCTCCAAAACCACACTTCACTAAATTACAAACAGTCCGCACTTCATCATCCTCGATTATTTCCAAGCAGACACTCCCGCAATCTTCTTCGGAAAAATCACAAAGTTCGATTTCAGCCAGCATTTGATTTTAAGCTAGATGTTAATGAGTCTAATGACCAAGCGGTGAGCCGATGCTAGACAGAATAAAGGAAGTTCGACTAATCCGGATACCTAGTTGGCAGTAGCATAAGTTCAACGTCACGCTGTTGTTCTTTCTTTTGCCAAGGAAGATACTTGTCATGTTATGTCACTTAAAAATGACGAAAGCATTTGCGTGTTGCAAAATTCACATTCTAATTCAGGAGCAACGTGTGAAATGTGTTTAATGTATTCGAAGACAGAAGTCTTACAAAATGACTGCATTTTAATCATGCGATGTTGCGCGGAAGGTCAGTCTTTTAAACCTGTCTCGGGCTGTTTGGTTAATCAGAAACAGGTAAATATTTTTAAGAATTGTCGAGCGTCCTCGAGTAACCTGCGATTAAAAAAGTACGAACTCTTAATAAGACAATCAATTTAATTGAACCCTGAATTGTACGAGTAATTTCGGTCTTCGGTAAACAATTCTGTTAAAGACTTGCGTCAGTAATTGCCCGCACAACAAGCGCAACCACTGTAATTCGCAAATTGCCGTTGATTTGTTGACGAGAGCAAAGTCCGACTGGGAGATTGGACGTCCGCTATTTATAACATTCTCTCGTTCTATTCTCAATGCCTGTCGGGACTATGTTATGCGAATATCGCTTACGTGTAAACTCCCACAAAAGTATTTAGACGCCCACGTAAGAATCGCAAATACTTTTTGTATATCAAACTCTGGTAATAATTACGTTTCGCGGAGCTTCAGTTGCAGCTGATTTGGGGAACTTGATGGCCTCCGCTTCAGCGTCATTTCCTGTTTTCAGTCCCGAGGTTAAATAAGGTACGAAATAACTTTTAAACAACTTTCCCTGTCGCTACTTCCACATCTTTTTTAATTATGTAAATAGATCATACAAAAATATTTGATTCTAAAAGAAGTATAGTTGGCCTCAGACGAAATATTTTTAATAACCCAAGATGGTCAAACGGTAAAAAAGGCATTTCATGTCATGCCTGCCCACCATAATAGGGTAGAATAATTTAGGTTTAGTTTGTTATGAACGATAAAAATAACTTGCCATGAATTTAAGTATCAAAGAAATTTCTAGATTTATATTTGGCTCAAACTAGACAGCCAATGGCCTCGACATCTTCGAAACTATTTCCAATCAGAAACCCGTATAAAGCGTCCATGTTGTTGACCTTACTATCATGAATGAGCCAAGTGAAGCTGAACAAATGTTAAATTAAAACGAAGTCTACGAGCAAACCTATCATTCTGAAACCAATTAGGTTTGTCGTAAACCTTATAGCTGCGGGTCTTAACTAAATCAAATGCAATTGTTTTTCTTCATGATACAATTGATAGTGGCTATAATATTCCTAGAACTGCTTCAGGAAAAGTAATTTTCTGAATAAAAGTATCCACTAGTCAAGTTTAAAAAAATATCTACTAGAGATCAATCGAAATGCTGGCAGGCTCATTTCCTTAGAGATATTTGTAATCCTTTGGTTTCAAAAAATTGTATCGGTCACCAGATCGATAACTGCATTACCTTCTAAAACTCTGATGTATTATGCAATATTTCGTAGTCACACACGCCCAAATCAATACGACACGATACAGACTTCAACGATTGTAACATAAAACAAAATATTACTAAATCGTAGGAAGTGTATCAAATAACTACATGGCGTAACAATACGATATTGTTTGTAATACTGGCCGCGGGGGGTCATAATAATAACGGAATGACGTCAAGCCAGCAATATCATTATCAGGGATGTTCGAGGTTGACACAATTCCTTCAAGATCGGTAAACATCCGCAGGTTATCGACGCAAGCCAAAACAAATTACAAAGAGTGCTAGTAATCAGCAGTAGGTATACGAGCAAATACTAAAGCTATATTTATACCAATGTCTTCATTATAAGGCGTTACAGATCTAAATTGTTAGAAATAGTTTCAGTCACGTGAACCCAATAAATTGATAAAAAATTTTTGAAATATAGAAAGTTTTATTAATAAAGAAAGTAATAAAAACGAAGACTATACTAGTATAAATGCTGGCTTCAATGCAGTAATCTCATCTATGTATGTCCGATCCTACCTAAATCCAAATAAAGTGGTGTCTCAGTTTGGTAACTAATCGAAACTAAAAATTGTTGGTTTACCTCCTCCTCCATAGCACACATATGTTAATTTAACTAGAGTGTTTTCTCACGATGTTTTATTCTACAACTAAACAAAGTAATATCTCCAAAAGTATTTAAGTATTTAAGCATTTTCAGTACAGGGCACGTGATGTACCAATTACTGTCTGTTTTTTTATGTAAGAATTAGGCACACGGTGTATGTTGTCACCTGATGGTAAGTGATCACCGCTGCCCAAAGATACCAAAAATACCAACAATTCCAGAAGGGTCACAATTGCGTTGTAATGCTTCCCTTAACATCGCAAACCCTTTCCAACTGAGCTGTGATAATTGGTAAAATAATAACTACATAAAATGTTGACTTACCAGGATATCAAGTTCAGAGAACGCCTCTTCCGCATCGCTCTCATAGTCACTTGGGGCTGTATGGTAGGATTTTGGAGTACTCTCCGGTTCCTAAAGAAACAAAATAAGAATAAATAATAAATTCACACAAAGTCATTTAAACCTAAATCCGGCAGAACTTGTTCTATGGGCTCTGTCTGGCACATGACGTATTCCAAAACATATCAACAATCTAACCAAGTTATTTGGGTATCACTATAAGACCAGGAAAGAGATGATAAGCTTTTCGCTTCCTCGTAACATAAAAATAATATTTCATTCAAATTTTAAATCACGAGATAAACTTTAACATTTAAGTATCTACTTCAAGAACGCGTGTTTGGACTTTATACTCTTTAAAGACACTATTCCAACAATAATGAAGATGTTGCTTATTAATTTTATTACTTACACATTTTTACATTTACAAGAACCTATATGGAAGACATTGAAGGCCATCTTCGCCAAATTATCTCTCTAAAATGCTACAAATATTGTCTTTTTATTTTTGCCTTATCCATAGTCTGCTTAATTTTTATCAGTCGGTCCAAACACAACTCTTAGTGAATTTCAGGTTATCTGATATCAGTAATACAATCACTTTAGTTCTATTTTATGGATAAAACACAATTTAGGACTTGTGCATTTAGTCTAGCTTGCCAATATATTACGACCTTCCAACACATGATTTTGGTAGGACTAATATCGTTTTTGTTTGATTCTATTATTTATGAGATTTTCCAAATAAAGATCACATTTCCAAAGAACTGTTATCATTACTGGGTATGAGATCAATTTTCATCTTATTTCATAAGTTGAATTATATATTCCCTTGATTGACGTTACTTACAGCTATAAAGTATGTAGGTAGCTGATAAATGACAGAACTTAGACTACACAACAGACAGATAAAACTCAGAAACTGATTCAAGTCACTCGGGCATTGAATATCACAGTGAAGCGTTGATAAGAAAGTGGAGCACATTGCAAACAAGGCCTTGACTTATCCATCAATTTCTTGGTCATTGAGCAAACGGTACATTGTTCGAATTCGTCGCCAAAGAGCCTTTAAATCTATTATTAGACTAGTACGGTAGTTGGTTTTATTTCCTATTCATAAACGATGCGTAGAAGGTTACAGTGAAGGCCACCTTTTTTGTGAAATATTAACCATACGACAAGATATTTGTAGAACAAATAAGATCAATCGTACTTTGTGAACATAATGTATGTTAATTTGTTATAAAATTTGTAAGGTAAGTAGGTAGGTATATTACCTATATTGAAGATCTACTTTGTACCGCTCAATTTTGAGTAAGAATTGTTTTTAATGCCTCACGTTTAAGTTTGAATTTAGTTATCATTGCTTGAATAAGGAGGTGGTGATCACAAATCCCGGAAATGATTACAATTTCAAACCAAACGTTCATTCAACTCGTGAGTCTTCTTGAATATCCTAAAATCAATGCCGGACTTGAACCAACAACGGTAAAGTCTACTCCAGTCTTCAACATAATTGATCTACTAGATTTTACTCGCGGCTTTGCCGGCATTGGCAAGATTCCTGTTGTATCCCATTTAATCCAGATAAAAAGTTTCCTTTCACCTAAGTCAGCCCATATAGCCCCTGCCTGTTTACCAAATTTTATCAAAATTCGCTCAGTAGTTTCAGTGTGATTGTCGGACAAACATCCAAACAAACTTTCACATTTATAATAAAATAATAATTAGTATGATTGGTACTTACTTGAGCGAAAGGTAAAGACGAGACGAGCTCTGGCTCGACGTCCAGAGCCGTGGAGGTGCCGGTCTTACGGGCTCGGGTCAGGTTCCACAAGCGCTGAAGCGCTACTGGGGTCTCTTCGGTCTGCATTTCCATGGCTGGGCTGGCGAGCATCTTAGTTGAGAGGGTTTTTTTAAGATCTGTTGACAAATTATTACGTTCTTGAGTAACACGTTCAAATAGTAAAAATCATAAGAGTGTTGTCAAAGGCAATGGTACATTCCTATTTTTTCATACCACTCTGAATTTCATTGCTGTTCTACTCAGCTTACCTCTAAAACCTAATAATTTATCCTGCACATTAGAGATTTTCCTATCACTGAAACATTTGTAGATACGTATGTAAAAACGCCGAGTGACATCGTTTAATTCATACTTAGCGGCGGTCAGCATTCTATTGTTTCTTTAGCGAAAGGTTACATTGTATGGGAAGGTATAATTTAGTTCTAGCTAATTTTATAGTTGCGGTACTGAGAAAAGCACGCAGCCATATTGTAAGGTTGCAGTCAGTTCAATTAGTATATTTAACCGTACTTACACAAAAAGTGTATCCAAGAACTAGTCTCATTTAAGCTGGTATTTTTATAATGGAGTGCACGGAATGTACGCTTAATTGCCTACTTAATCGAACCAATGGTCCACGTGCCTAACCCACTGAAGAAGATAAAGAAACTCATTAAAATCACGCTTATTGCTTTACCTATTACTTTCTTCGTAATCTATCTAACAAAATGCCTGAATATGAGAAGCAAGTTCCACAGTGGAAGCTATTAATATCGAATTAGTGTTATCATCGACTATTACCCCCACGTGGAATTTCTATTACAAATTAATCATCAGTGTAACATTGCAAACTAGATTTGGTATCAAAAGTCTGTTGTTATTACAACGGTCGTACCCATACTACCCAGGCTCAGACATAACCTGTGATCACTCTCTAAAATTGTCTGTAGGTAGACCAACGCGATTGTGAGTTCTAAGACCGCTCTGTGCAAATATCTATGCGAAAAATTAAAACCTTCATTCATTCTATGAAAGGTCATTTAACCTGGTAACAACTGTGTCAATATACCCTACTTCATGATGTGCAAATTATGACGTTGTCCAAAAACAGTTGTATTTGGATTCCAAAGTACAATTCGTTTCATCTTGGAAATTTCCATTCGGCAAAGAATACAATATATTGAATAGTAATTTCCCGGAAATTGTGTTTTCTGCCACATGTTGCCAACACTGTAGAAGCTACAAGCAAAATCTATGATACATTTTTAGGGTTCCGTAGCCAAATGGCAAAAAACGGAACCCTTATAGTTTCGTCATGTCTGTCTGTCTGTCTGTCTGTCTGTCTGTCTGTCTGTCCTGGCTCGTTCTCCGCCGTTTCTGAACCGATTGCGACGAAAATTGGTGGAGAGATGTATAGTGATAATTCAAGAATTGGTTTTTAAAATAATCGAAAAATAATTATTTTTACCCCCCCTCCCATACAGCGAAAAGTAAATTCGAAAAAAAAAAATCGACTAACCCCATCGTGTGGGGTATCGTTAAAAAGGTATTTTTAAATACAATAAAACTTGCCTTGAAACCATGTGGATCAAACACCCCAGTCTCGAGATATATTAATACAAAGTTAAAATTAGAGCGTCCCCCCCCCCCCTGAACTTTTGAAATACTATTACAATAATTCTGAAAAAAATGTCCTGTATACCTCCAAGTAAGTACTTTCAACGAAAACTATAGCGAACTCTGTATGATACATAGTTATTTTTATACAACTCGACCAACTTATGACGTGCAGTTGCCCTTACTAAATGGTGTCTTAAGCGGTCGGGCCATCTTTTAGCTACGGAACCCTTTCATGGGCGTGTCCGACACGCTCTTGGCCGGTTTTTTTTCCTATTATTTGCAGCTTGAATTAGAAAGAAAATATCGTTAAAATATGTACCAAACCCAATAAAATGGAAATTATGTGAAAATGCAAAACAAATTGGACCTTCTTCCGATATAAAAGTTGTAAAACTTCCAGCTAAGCAAAAAATACAACATTAATTGTTATAAAAGTTAAGTTCGGTTTTACCTGAGCGCAGGTAAAAGGATCATCAAAACACTTTTTGTGTGTTAGTGTCCCACGCAGACCTTTGAAGAGCTTAACTAGGACACTTTCATACAATTTGAATTGTCTACTTTGGGTGTGTTCATCTACACTGTCGACATTATTATTACTAACTCGAAATTAAATGTTTCAATAAATTACGAAACCACTTAAATGTGTAAGCCCGCATACACGTACCTTCCTACTTTCAAATTTCGTGGGGGGACGACATTGCCACTTTGAAGACAATTTGTTTTAATAGAAAATATAGAAGAATTTGTAACCAATGTTAAGGGTGGCAATTAACATAAGATATATTGATTTATTACACGTGATTTATTTGTAAAATTTCATTTCATTTAAATTTCAAAAATGTTTTGTTTTCAGGTTGGCTTGTTTGTAATTTGTTTTTATCCAGAGATTGAGAGAAAAGTCAGTTGTACTTAAATTGTATCAAACGTTATCTCTATGTCATTATCATTTAATTTACGGATAAAACGAATAAAGCTTATTATCCTAAATAGGTCATTAGGAGATTAAGAACTAGGTACTTCGCATATTTGTTTTCCTATGGACTCACTTACAGTAATTTTATCATCAAGTAACTTTAGTTTCAATTTGGATTTAACTCAAGATTGGGTAGGTACCTACGACATTAATTTTATATTCCAAACAGAAAAACGTGATGTCAAAAGTCCTTTCTTATCTCATTTACCTACATTTAATTAAAATAATCTAAAATTAACTATAATATAAATACTGTCGTTAAACTCAATATTGATAGTAGGCACATTTTATAAAAGAAATGTTGAACTTGTAGTTATAACATCTGTTACGAGTCAGATCAACTTTTTTCCAAAAAAGGCAAACCGATTTCAGCTTATGATACATTAAATAATAATTATTGCTATTTTAGGAATGTTTGAATATACATCCTGTATAATAAATAATCGAAAGTGATCGAGTACATCGGAATGACTGAGAGAGGAGAAAGCGTTCGACGGTGCAGCGTCGGCCATTTGCTGCTTGCAGCGCTACGAACGGTTAACTCGCTACTAGAATTTTCTGTAACACAGTTGTCTACTTTTCCTGCATCATGTATTTTCCTTTTAATTTATAATACTCCTTCAGCCATTTCATCTACGACGAGTAACTTCTGGTAATAATAATTATTTTTCAAAACCTGTTGCAGGTCAACATTCCCATTTTACAGTTACTCTTGAAGAAATAAAATTCCTTACAGCTAAAAAATACCATTAGTTTTATTTTCATGCTTCTTAGGTTTTGAACTTACCAAAAATCAAATTAATATTCAAGACAGCTGTGGTGGACACAGGAAATCAGTTTGTCAGTCTTCACAAGTCTACAATACAAAAAATCACAATGTTTGCGGCGAACGTGTCACAGATTCAGGCGTGTACCGTGTGGAGTCGCAGCTTGAACACTACTAAGGGTTTCTGGCTCACCAGAGGTATTTTAAACTTGATTCAGCGGCGCTCCCCGAGTGAGGCGGCGTGAAGAGGAGGATGACGATATGGAGAGAGAAAGAGATGGAGATAGGGCACGCACCGACCGCGTGCTCCGGCAGACACGCACACACACAGGCGCGCGGGTTACGCATGCGCCGGAGCTATCGATACGTCTGCGACGTCAAGGCCGACGTCACTGGCCTCTTTTCGGATCAAAGTTCAGGGGGGTGGGGACACGAAATGGGAAAAGTTTTCTAAACTTAGAGGGGACGAACACGTGAGGCGATTGAGTTAACTTAAAATAACAGACTGTTTACTTTTCGACGAAAGACAAACAGTATTAAAACGTGATGCAACAAGTGTGACCGTACTTAAAAATTGGTATGAGGATAATATCCAATGGAAAACTACAATAACAAATTAGCGTCCAGCAAAATCATGCAGAATTGACTTGATAACAAGGAGCCCAAATCAAATTTTACAAATCAATAATGCTACAAAGCATTGGTATGGTAATAATTATTTAGATCAAAAAATACTTTTCCCACAATAATGAGTATAAAGTGTAAATAGAAACATAATGGTGACAGGACTATTAGACACTGAATATTTTAGAAACTAATATGCAGTCCATAAAATGGGATGAAAGATATTAAGAAAAATCCAAGATATCTTATCATGATCTATTTATAATATACCTAGCTACCAAAGGAGCTAAGCAATACTTTCAGATATCATCTATTAATACAGCAATAAAAAAGTTAAATGGCAAAACAGGTAAAAGGCATTATTGTAGTACTCCTACATAATATATTCATCCTACATACTTATTGTCTGTGTCTTGAGAACGTAATATATTTCCCCACTAAAGAACTCTTTGTTTTCAAAATAAACCCTCGCAGTTTAAACTTAACTTAGCTAAAGGAATAATGTTAATTATTTTATAGGTTTTCACACTAACTTAATAGACCTGCTATCTTAAATCACCAATTTAAATACCTTGTTTTTGCAACCCCAATAGACTAATCATGGTAATTTGCAATCATTTCACTAGCTATGTAAAGTAAAACGAGCCACTGACGTTTACCTACTACGCCTAGGATAGCTAAATTGAGGAAAGCTAGGAAGTTAAATTAACATATCCATTCTTTACATGTCTATTACACATACCATTTCAAATACCCACCACACAAAAAGGAACTACGGGTGAATGCCCTTGGAGTAGATAATGGTGGGATCGCTCCAGGATGTTTCCTAAATACCGATCTCGTTAAAGCCAATAGATTTTAAACTGAATCGACCCTTTCTGAACTTTTACCCTCGACGCTTTAAGACTGTTTGTTAAAAACAAGTCATACAGTAGAAATTATTACAGTAAGAGTAGTAGGTTCATGCAATTGTAAGCAACTGTGGCTACCACTAAGGTAGAAAAATAATAATAATATATTATCTATATCTATAAAACTCAAAGGTGACTGACTGACTGACATAGTGATCTATCAACGCACAGCCCAAACCACTGGACGGATCGGGCTGAAATTTGGTATGCAGGTAGATGTTATGACGTAGGCATCCGCTAAGAAAGGATTTTGATTAATTCAACCCACAAGGGGGTAAAATAGGGGATGAACGGTAGTATGAAACTTTGTCAATTTTAAACCTATCGGGCTGATATTTTGCATACATAAAGCTACTATGACGTAGGCATTGCCTAAGCAATAATATTAATAAATCTAGCCCCCAAGGGGGTAAAATAGGGGATTCACTTTAGTATGAAACTTTGTCATTTTTTAACCGATCGGGCTGAGACTTTGCATTCATAAAGATAATATGACGTAGGCATCCTCTTTTAAAGATTTTTGAAAAATCCACCCCTAACGGGAAAAATAGGTGATAAAGAAACCAAAATCCACGCGTACGAAGTCGCGGGCGCCCGCTAGTTCACTCATAAATTTCAAAAACAAAACGTAGTAAAGTTAATTTAATGAAACAAAGCAAGAACTAGTAGCTCAATGCCAGTATCCGTCATTTTATTAACAACAAAAATCTACTATTTTATCTCAGCCTCTTCATCAATATTGTTCAGAAATGTGTTATATTCAAAATCAGTTTTTGATAACTGAGAATGAACTGAGACCACTATGGCGTATTTGTCCCATTTTTTTTTTGTTAGGGCTAGTAGATATTGTAATAATTTATATGACTGCTTTTTAATTGATCATACAATTTCTAGTCTCTTCTAAAAATAATTCTTGAATCGCAAATCTGAAAACTGTCATGAAAATCAGCTCATCCCCTATATTATGTAACATAATGTCATCATATTAACGGAATCTCAAGGTTTCGTATTTTTGCTAAATCCAATAAATTATGAGCAGAGAAAGGTATTTGTTTAAGACGAAACCAGGCTAAAGATAAATCGTATGCTAAATTTAAAAGCTTTATAATAATTGTGATCTCCGTACAGTTTTCTGGGGCGGGCGGTGCTGAATCAAATTTATTTGAGCTCCGGTACGCCACAATACAAAGTTCTGATTTTGACCAATTTGATACATTATCAAGTAAGAACAACATTCGTTAAGTCGTTATTATAGCTAACAGAAAAGGAATGATATCTTGAAACAAGTGGGAACAGCAGTCTGCCATTGAGACACAAAACTCGAAATTAGATTTTAAGGATATGGTCTTCTTATTTCGCGACTTGGATTTCTAGTTAACCTACTAAATCCCCGATTAATTTACCAAGCTAGTACAAATATGATGCTATGTCCAGCTAAAAATTTTATATATAGGCATGCTATTGCCGATTTTGGTTCTGATTGATAAGAACCAAAATCTGCCAGCTCAATCGGTATCGATCGTTTCGAATGACAATTATGGAAAATTTCGAAAGATACCTAATTAGGATTACTTAAACAAACATGCAAACTCACTTTTAAAATATGTTATCCTAAGTCCTACATGAATCTTAAAATTTCAAGAAATATGTTATATCAATTAATCCTTGATATTATAACTAACCGTAAATCCAGGTTTTAAAGAATTCCAGTTTCCGCGTGTTCTGATAAGATAGCACTCGTAGTATCTCTAGTAATCAGTTGAATTCAACTGCTTCGTTATCTACCAAAACAAACGATGATTAAATTTCAACATTTGTCTTTGATATGTCTCGTGTTGTGTCTACACGCATGAGAAAGTTAAAGATAAAAATGTTATATCAATATCGGTACGAGGTAGCTTAGTTACGGCACGACGCTTATGCATGTTTTATCAACTGCGCAGCAAAATTTATGTAATTTTAAATTATACACGGAAGTCTCTTCAGTATAGGTATCGTTTGAAGGCCGAAAAAAGTCTGAACTTGAGGATATCTTTCAATGGTTAAAAATAGAAACAGTGATCGATACAATCAATAATCTAAATTGATTGTTGATTGGTTTGACATACGTTTGTTAGTAGAATGGATGGTCAGAGAACATATTAATGGACCAGTTTACTTGAGTTGACGTAACTTACCCGAGTTCAAATCAATCTCCTTAGATTCGCAATATGTATGTGCCTATGTATTTGAAAAAGTTTGCCATAACCTGGAAATCGTGAAATTGAGCCTCAAAATTACTAGCTACTGGAAATATTGCCGTTGTCTGCTACAACGGTTTTAATAAAGATTGCTTTAAATCATTTAAGATTTATCTTTACCGTTGTATATTCACTGTTGTAATGTCATGTTGTTGTGAAACAGTTGTGCATTTTCTAAAGTGTAAAGACCGTATTGTGATAAAAATAAAAACTAAAAATAATAGGTAGGTATATTAATATTGCCAAGGTTATGCTGAAATATTAAATATTACTTAGGTATTTGTCATTATACCATTCAAATAACAACCTATTGTTAATAAGTGGTTGTACGAGTGTAACGGTATGTCAAACTATGTAATAGGTGTACATAGGTGTATTATTTACTTTTAAACGATCTTAACAGTAACAGGTTTGGTTAATTTAGTAAATAAATTGATTTAATGCCGACTTTTAAATCTACGCCCTTTACAACGTATCATATTTGTCTACCAACGTATTAGATGTGTTTGCAATGCACACAAGTAGTTTTAAATTCTTTTCTCGTAACAATTAATGTACCTATATCTACAATTTGCTAAGGCTTATTTAATGATCATGGTATCCGGTGTTGAGTTTCAGATTCGTCAACTAGGATGAAAGAACAGTGAAGCAATGTATTTTAAACACAGAGTAGGTACCAACTTGATTTTTTCCGTTCTAATGGGTAGGTACCTCGTAGCCCCTTTTATATCAAAAAGTGAAGTTAAACCATTAGTGGACTCATTAGATAAAAAGAGGTAATTGACTCATTAGATTTTCCTAGCGAATTCATTAAAAAGCTTTGATAAATCAGAAAACGTCTCGTTTTGTTTGCTAATGGGGAAAGCCTGATTAGTATCGGAGCTGAAGACACTAATCCTAATCCTAAATCAACATGACCTTCCTGTTTACCTGATGAGTAATGTGTTTATTGCAATGCTGCAGATGAAAAAGATATAAATATTTTACAGAGTCTTAAATAAGTTTTTTGACGGGCCCGTTGGTCTAGTGTTCAGGGACCCTGGCAACAAAACCAAGGATCGCGGATTCGAATCCCGCCAGGGGCAAATGTTTGTGTGATAAAAATCAGCATTTATACTCGAGTCATGGATGTTTATAAAAGTACATAATGTCTATCCGTTCCCTAGGTTTCATAGTACAAGATTGGAGCTTAGTTTGGGGCTAGGCAATTGTTTATAACTGCTTGGTCCACGGAATTAATTTATTTATCTATTTAAGTACAATGATAGTTTTAACAGATCTTCTATACTGTTATGTCACTGCCTTGCGCCAAGGCTGAGGTTTCAAGTGTCATCCTCACGGTTCCCGGAAGGCGATGTTTTATAAACACGAATCGAAATGCCGGTGCTAGGGTGCCTACTCAGGTATCTGGGAGATTGGTTTATCAGTAACATTGTCTATAGGTATACGTGTTGAGGAAGGTTCGACGAATTTGGAGTTTTAATTTGGCTAAGATAAAAATATCACGATGTTTCGAAACTACGTATGTACGAGCGCGTTTCATTCAAAAAATTTCATGACAGACTAGAAATCAAAATCTTACATGTGCTTAAAGTATATTATCTTATTAAATGATTTGTATTAAAATATAATCTGTAGTCTCATAAAGAAATATATTCTACTGACAGTGTTTGCTTCTTCCATAAGAAAAAGTATTTTTCCGCAAGTAAAAATTTGCACCAATAACTCACTTGGGTTGTACAAATTAACGTTTAGGTCCGGTCAAAATCCAAAACAGACAAATATAACTTAGAATAATTAGGACCTTTATAAAAGCGAGATATAGGAATTAGTATGTTCCTGTGAAAACCTAAAGTGTCTCATGAGTACTCATGACTGAACCAGTACTCAATGGCAAAATCCAGTATCCAATTATCGGCTTCGTTATAACTTCTAAAGCACGTTCTATAAATTATAAAATTTAACGATATTGTGAGTAAGGAATATCCGGAAAATACCAAATACAAATTATAATGGGGGACATTTTGTAAAAGCACCAACATTGTCAAGTTTACCTAGTAAGGGTTACGGACGGAGGAGAGAATATATGAGAATATACGGTCTATAACCATTGAGGTTTCCGGGATTGGGGGATCTTGAAAAACAACCACGTCTGAAGAACATTTCACAAAGTCAAGCATGTTAAGATTGATAAATACATAAGGAATATATACCATTGTTTAAAGTTACCGGCAAGCACGTTAATAAACACGTGGACATAAGCATCTGTGGGCAGCTAGGGTAATACAATATTCCGATGTATTCAGATAAATGGCGCAGTTATGGAAATTATTCATTCTCCTGGCCTAGTTATGAGTCTGGGATTGATGCAAATTTTTTGGTACTATGGGGCATGATTTCAACGGGTCGTCATAAAGATAAGCAAAAAATAATAAATGGATCATCTAGCCTGATAGTCCCAGGGAATCAGCCAGGTTTCATCCATATTCTTAAGTTTGCAATATATCTACTCGTTTTTATAAATAATGGTTTCCTTTGTGTTTTGGGTGCCAATAAAAGGTGTAATTTTTTTATAAAGGTTACCTTAATATCAAATGAGCCATTTAAAATTCACTTAGCTAGCACCCAAAATACTACGTTATCCAATCATTGAACTTGGAAAAACACTGGATTGCGAATGCTAAATTAGATATGACCTCTGTGACCAAGACGATAATCAAAAGTATAAAAAACTTCCTAATGTTGCTAAGAGTGATGAACTGACTCACATTGTTACACTTCTTTTATCAAACAATATGATGATAATCGACAAGAGCATGGCATGAGAACATACCTATGTCAATGAAAGATAAAATATTTTTTTTACGAGAGATTTGATTCAGAGTATATCACTGCTACTACACATTTTGATATGTGATCTGTTAAGATCGCTGCTATTAAGCTGGGTGTCCACTTGGGTTCGCGATCCTTGTGCTCCATGCTCCTGTGACTGCTCCGCATGACGCTCGCGCTCCCAAAGAGTGATTGCTTGAGCACGGACCTCAAACGGTTTGCGAACCTAAGTGGATACCCAGCCTTAAACATTTCGTACCAGAGCTTCAAAATCTACATTTGATCATTGAAATATTGTTTGCTAAAAGCACATAGTTAACTAATTTTGTATATCCAGTTAGGGTAAGTTCGCCAGTTCGCGTCCATCGCCCGGTTCGCGTCCACTTTTTTTTTAAATCCTCGAAAATAAGTAAACTGCAACATCAATCAAACAAAAAATCATTACCACTTATACCTGTATGTTTAATAGGCTAGCACATATAAACAAAAGGTCCGTACGTCAAACCAAAATAAAATGAAAAAATAATTTGTCCTTGCTGTTCAACAAAAAGTGCGCGAACGCGTGATTTTAAGAAAAAAAATAGTGTGCAGCGGCGCGTTCGATGGTAAGTATTTTATTGTTTCATATGTATTTTGGGAAACTTAAATATTTTAAAACTTTTATAATGAAAAGAGGAATAATATTTATTAAGAATATGTTTATGTTTTTTTATATTTAACTAATAAAATAAGGTGGACGCGAATCACTACATCAAATTTTCAAAATTTCCACTTTGCGTCCGGGTGGACGCATACTATAAACATAATAGACCAAATTGCGTCCACTATGTATTTTTGATCAAAACAATTGACTTTCTTGTAAAAATAGTTAAAATGCTTACATTATTAAATGAAACGTGAATAAATAAATAAATCAATAAATATTTCACGACATCACATACATTGATCTGACTCCGTGATAAGTAGCTTAAGCACTTGTGTTACAGAAATCAGGATCAACAGTGGTATTACAAATATACTTAAAGAGATACATATAACACCCAGACCAGGACAAACAGACATTTTCATGCACACAAATGTTTGTCCTGTGCGGGGATCGAACCCGCGACCTCTTGCGTAATAGGCAACTTCTCGACCATTACACCAAGCGGGTCGTCTAATATAATTTCTTTACCACTTATTTTGTCTTCTTTTTGATTTTCTGGCAGTTACCGCGACGTTGAAACTTTGGTGTCCTTAGACGACGAAAGAATTCTCCCATTAGAAGATATTGCATCATACCAATATTAAGTGATGAAAACTCTCGCGAAGGAACTTACTCCAGAAATTCCCTTGACTTCATCATCAGCACCAACTGTATTGCTACCATTTGTTATACCCTGAGTCTTTATTACAACCATTTTTAGCCACTACACAAAAAGGAACCACTGATTAATTTAAACACCACCTGATGCTGACCAGCTGACCTGTATTTTTAACAATGCCGGAAAAGATAATCCCAGTACTCCAGCAACCATACCTTCTGCTGCATGAAGAAAGTAGGTACTAGGAAAGAAAAGCAGGAAGCGCATTATTATTAACCAATTCTGATTTTAGATTAAAATTAGGATTCGTCCATTGTTGTGGAAGGGTGGACGAATAAAAAAACCACGAAATTTCACAAGGGGGGAGGGGGCGTAGTAATATAATATTATGTTTATTTTGTTTCCGGCAAATATGTTGTGATGTGAAGACTTTATTAATAAAATTATGTTCATCTAGTGTTGAAGCGTGGGGAGGGGTGGGGGGGTCTTAAAGCTCATGTATCACCAAGGGGGAGGGGTGTCAAAAATGGCCAAAAAATACATCACATAATAAATGTACGGCCCCTTAACATACATAGTTATCTAATTTTAAGTTCAATCATTGTTGAGAATTAATTATTTAAAGTGATTACAATGTTAATTTTTAATTAAGATTTATATTCTTAAATAAAGACACTGATGGAATACAATCTTTCTTTGAATTTTTCTTCATATCACCTCTATAATCCTTTACTAAACTGGTGGACGCAAACTGGTCCATGGGTGGACGCAATCTGGATTTTCGTGGACGCAAACTGGGAAAACGCCAAATTCCGATATTTTAATTTTTTTTAAATAAATACAAAGTGTTTTAAGCAAATTTGAAAGTTAATCTTAAAATAGACTATATAATGAACTCATTAAATAATTTAGAGATAGATACTAGTGCTGGGTTATTTTTATTTTCGCCGTCAAACTTGGGAACTGCACTAAATGGACGCAAACAGGCGAAATGACCCTATACGATTACTAAATTGAAACTGTTCTCCACTTTTCGTTAAACTTCCGGATAGTTACACAATGTTAATGATCTAGAATTCTATCAATAACTGTATGAGCATTTCTCTTACAAAGATCTTCATGGGTAAATATGGCGAGATGGACTTACTTGCAAATCACGACTCGGGAGATAAAAGCCAACCTTAATCACCATTATAATTGTCAGCACGTGGCAAGAATTACTACAGAGCAATACTAATATTATATAAGCAAATAGTAATATAATTGTATATCTAGGTACTACTGGATTGAGTCTAGGTACCCATCCACAATTCCAAGTGACCAACTTTTTGGTATTTAGTTTTTTTTTATGAGGAGTATGCACTCTGCACAGATGATCTAATTCTAGGAGGATTGCCAGTAGGAATAATGATTGTCCTTTTAGTTTGTGGAGAAGACTACGAGGAAATTACAAAAAAACAGGGGCCTAACACATCAGGGACGAAACCCACGTTTGGTTTTTAGGTCCGCAGCGGTATACTAGTCTTTGAACATTACGCGGGGTAGTGCAAAGAGCCATCTAGATAAATTGGTCCCTCAGGCATTACTTATGTAGGTACCATCCAGAAATGCAACACGAAATAGGTAACAATGAATGTTACACAGGTTTTACCCTTAACATTCGTGCCGGATGCTATAACAAGTCAAGATACAGTTTGCAAACCTCAACAATGTCAATGGCCTAAATAGATGAAACGAGTGGCTAATCAATCACACATCTAACGAGTGTCAAGAGAGCACATTTAAAGACTAAACAAAATGAAATGAAACTAGGTATACCTACCTCCTATTAATAATGAGGTTACATTTTATCTTGGCCGTTTGCTTATTTGTTACCTACTAGCAAAAAGCATGTCCAACTGCGTGCAAAGGCTCCATCATTCATCATCGTTGCCAGGGCTCAGTTGGGGATCTGCGTCTGCAACCCTTGTGAGATTGTTGATGTCCATGGGCAGCGGTGATCACTTCCCATCAGGTGACTCGTTCGTTGCCTTTACCTATTACATTTGAAAAACAATTGAAATCACGTCTCGCATCAATGGCATGTAGATTGTAGGTATGTAGTGATTGTTAGGTATAATGATTTTCTTGTTATGCCTAGATTTTTTCCGTAAAATTTATCGTTTAGTCTTCTGATTCGTTAAATCAGGCAGACACCGCGTGGTTCGGATTTGGCAATCGTGAAAAGTAATAATTTTATTTGTTTATATTCTTAAGATAAAGACCATGCTTTACGCAATATTTTATTCGTAAAATTCCATTGTTTACAACGTTTTTTCAGTCGCAACTTGCAAACGGTTTATTTTGAACTCACCTTTTAGATAACCGTTTGACGCAAATAAGTGAACCTGGACCTAATTGCAGTAAAAATAGTTTCATAAAACATAAATAAGACTTATTTTTATCACAAATAATTTTTCTGATCTTTTAGCCTTTTGATTAATTAACTCTTATTCCTCTTACGATAATTCATTTTTAAAGATTTTTTGACTCCAAAATATTTGGAGGAAATTAAACAGACATACAGCATCACTATATAGTATAAAACAAAGTCGCTTTTTCTGTCATGTTGTATGTTGTATGTCCCTATGAACGCTTAAATCTTTAAAATTACGCAACGGATTTTGATGCGGTTTTTTTAATAGATAGAGTAACTCATGAGGAAGGTTTTTATGTATAATATCATCCATTAAATAGTGGACAAGTACCACGGGCGAAGCCGGGGCGGGCCGCTAGTTATCTATATATCAATTGGACCGATGCGATTATGATGTTTCTCAATCTACGATGTTTCTTTGATTTTAGGTATGCTACCTATCTCATCATCATATCATATATCCCTTCACATCTATGACAAATGGTTTACCAATTAATATAATAATACAATACTACCTATACCTATACACAATAATTATATTATATCAACTATTTTATCTATACTTAGAACATAGTTCACAAATCACAACTAATGTGAAATCGATAATATAAAATGACTAAATGATAACAAAAACCTAATAAAGCGAACTTATCTGCACTTTAATCCACAGATCCTATTTTCTCCTCACCTAGTGACCTTACGATTATGATTATATTATCAAGACAGTGTTATTTGCGTCAATGCCCCCTATAAAATCACCTATACTTTAATTGGGTGATACTGGATTCTTTCAGTCTACATATCTGCAGGAGGGAATATCGCGATGTCAATATTCTGTCTTACTCGCACATTTACTGCTTTCTGATAAAATGATAAGGAGAGGATTTGTCAGAAGCCACACTTTGGCCTTTCCAGACCGAACTGGTTAGAACCAGATCATTTAGCGCGGAGGAGGCGTTTATCAACATGTCACGAGCTGTCTCCGTTATCAGACGGTGATAATGCATCTTTACTAATACCTACGTGGAGTTTAGTTTGAACTTACAATTAACTGCGGCTGGAGGTGAGGGCAGTTGACTGATAAGTAATTTAGTTAAAATTCTTCAAGCACATAAAATATTTCAATCATACTAATGGTACAAATGTGAAAGTTTCTCTGTTTGGATGTTTGTCCGTCAATGACGCTGAAACTGCAGAAAACAGGCTTTGATGATTCACGAGGGCTAAGCCGCGGGAAAAAATAAACCATCACTAACGCTACCAAAAGTTCACTGAAAATCACCCTTTGAAAAAAAACACATTTCGCAACTACAATTGTTTTCATTTTCTTTCAGGCAGAAAAAGTGTCGTTAAGAAATGATTCACTACTTATGAAATCTTTCTAGAAAACGCTACCCAGTTCTAACGAAGCATGCCAGCCACACGACTTCTAGAGGACAAGGCCGCAACATACGTGCTAAATTGTTTGCGTTCATTTCACTGAAATACCTTGTTATTTGCCGTCTTTGAAATATGTGCAAAAATATGTTTTACACAGGTCATTCCACCCAAAATTACCATTTGTTTCATTAATATTTTAGTACCTAGGTCCTACTGACTGGGGCGTGGCCAATTTAACTTTTCTTTGTTTTTATTTTACTTTAAAATAATAATCTATATCTATACCTACTTATAATAAATCTGTAGAGAGGTCAATTCTGTACATTAAATATTTTTCCAAAATAACTATCAGGGGGTGTTTAGTGATCGATACTGATACCAAAAATGCAATCAGTAAATTTTTTGTCTGTCTGTCTGTCTGTCTGTCTGTCTGTCTGTCTGTCTGTCTGTATGTTCCTTATAGAAACAAAAACTACTGGACGGATTTTGACGAAACTTGGTACCATTATTCTTCATACTCCTGGGCATATTATAGGATACTTTTCATCACGCTACAATCAACAGGAGTAGCGTAGTGAAGGGAAATGTGGGGAAAACGGGAGAATTTACTCCATTTCTTAAGCTTCAGTCACGTGTGCAGCCTTAATGGTTAAAGTCACATAGAAATCCTGTATGACGGAAATATTCTACATAAAATTGCCTAAAAAATATCCCCCAACAGCATATGTCTATCTTTTATGGTTGACTCACAATAACACGTGCAACTCAAGATCCAAATTGGTTTGAACGCGCTAAGCTCACGAACTACTGGTTCGAATTGACAAAACATTTTGTGTTGGATAGTCCACTTACCACTTACCATTTGTCGAGGTAGACTTTAAGCTTTGTACATATATTCCTTTATTTTATCATTGTAAATTGTACTAGCGAACTATTTAGTTCTAAAATGTGCCGATAGATGGCGCACCTCGCTAGAGGCGCGGCCGCGGATCTGAATCGCGGTGAACAGATGATTTATCAAATGTATAAGATCTCCAGATTATTGTTAATAAATAATGATGGGCGTTTTCCGTCACTTAATGTCACTTTGTCCTGAGTAATTAGTCCTGTATTATATAAAAGTGTGCAAGTTGACTGCATGCATGCATATAGACTGTTGTTTTATTCAGCTATTATTAGTAAGACTGTGTGCGGAAATCGTAAACCACGCGGACGGAGTCGCTGGCGGCCGCTAGTAATAAATAAATGCCTTGGACTAACACACCAATTGCCTAGCCCCAAACTAAGCTCGAAGCTTGTACTATGGAAGCTAGGGAACGGATAGACATACTTAAATACTTTTTATAAACATCCATGACTCAAGTACAAATGCCGATGTTCATCACACAAACATTTGCCCCTAGCGGGATTCGAACCCGCGACCCTTGGTTTGGTAGCCAGGGTCTCTAGCCACTCGACCAACGGGCCTGTTTTCTGCCGTACATGTAGCCAAGATTACTATGTATTTCTGAAACTACTTACTACTAAGTATGTAGGTAAAGTGTGTTTATTTACTGGCCAAGATTGAAAATGGTTTACAATACAATCACAATTATCTTTGCTTACGGTCTCTTAAGGAAGTCCACATATTTCAGTAATAAAAATTTATTCAATATTAATTTATGTAAGTAACATTTTGTTTAACAAAATATAAATAAATATCTATCATTATTCTTAAAATTAAAATGCGTGAGATACACAGAGATAGACCAGAATATAGTGCGAAGACATTAAAAGTTCTACACATAAAGGTTAAATTAGTAAGTAAGTCATTTTGTTAGACTACAATAAATGTTTGAATAATAATAACATGTGCTTTTAACAATGGATGTTTGAATTTTTAAAAATATTTCGTATTCTGTACTTACGAAAAAGGTGTAAATGGAAGTAGTGTCTAAATTTTAATTCTGTACTGAACCTAGTTTACAAAGTAATTCTTAAAGTTTACCACGCTTACAAAGTTGGCGTCAGATAATTACCGACTTATCATTTTTTTAATTAAATCAGACAGGAATAAATATGACGAGATAAATTTACTTGATAATTCTTTACTGCATGTAATCTTATCAATTTATTTAAATAAATAAATAAAAAAATAAAAAGGTAAAAAGCTTCAGACGATATCTAATATGTAATAGGTACATTCATTGGTACGGCATGCATATTGGATTGGATCCGTTGCGTACAAAATGAGACTAAAATAAATCCGTATGTGGGGCACTGCCGGCTTTGAAGTATATACTGCATAACCGTGTTTGAAAGCTTCTAAGAACTTCTTAGAACAAGTTTCCAATCGATGACCCTAGTGGATTTTGAACCACATAAGTGGAATAGGAGAGAAATTTCATCAACATCTACATCTTCACTAATACACTTCTCATCAAAAAAATCGAAACACCTCGCAAATTATGATTTGATAAGGATTATCAGCAAAATGTGTATATTTAGGAATAAATGTAAAATGTCATTTAATTGTGAGTAGTGTGAGGTTTTTAAATCCATATGTTAATGTTCTAAATTCAAATTAAGTCTTCATAGGTTTCGTATTTTGTATAATGAGTAATTTTTACCCTGTATGGAATATGAAGGAAATGGGTAAAACAACACGCGTAAATGAAAAAAAAATATGAAAGAAACGTTTATTTAATAACTTGTATTCCCTCCGCGATCTCTTATTACTTACTGCTTCCATACGGTTCTTCATCGATCGGATGAGAGTCACGATCACATGTTGTGGTGTCTTATCCCATTCCTCTTGGATTGCATTTTGCAGCTGGCTAAGTGTTTCTGGGGCTGGATTTCTTGCTCGAATTCGTGTCTTTAATTCATCCCATAGATGTTCAATGGGATTCATGTCCGGGCTTCTTGCTGGCCATACCATAATGGAGATACCGACTTCGGTAAGATAATCGCGTACGACGCCCGCGGTGTGAGCTCTAGCATTGTCGTGCATGAATATGAAGTCGTTGCCAATAAAATGTGCATAGGGCATCACATGAGGTTCAAGACACTGTTCGATGTACCGATGAGAGTTTAGTGCAGGCAGCCGTGGCCCAGACAGAAAGGCAAGTTCTGTCTTACCGTCTGCGCAGAATCCTCCCCAAACCGTCCACGAACCGCCACCATAGCTAACCTTTTCTTCAATGCAGCATTGTGCAAAGCGTTCTCCATCTCTTCTGTAGACCTTGTTCCTTCCGTCGTTACCATTCAGCATAATTTTACACTCATCAGAAAACAGTACTTTGCTCCACTGAAGGTATGACCAAGTCAGGTACTCGCGTGCAAAGTTAAGGCGCGCTCTTCGATGGTCTGCACTTAATTTCGGCCCATTCGCTGGCTTATGCGGTGCCAATCCGCATTCCTTCAACCTTCTTCATATTGTAGAGTCACTTACAGCAACTCTTCGTATAGCGCGAAGCTGCTGCTGCAGTTGAAAAGCGTTAAGGTGTCGATTTTTTAAAGAAGTTGTTACAATAAATCGATCATCTCGCTCAGAAGTGACCCGATTTCTGCCAGATCCTGAACGGCGCGTGAACGAACCAGTCTCCCGTTAACGTTCGTAGACTCTATGAACAGATAATAAGCTAAGATGCAATCTTGCAGCCACAAGACGCTGACTAAGTCCAGAATCCAGCAATGCCACCACTTGGGCGGCTTCTGCGGGCGAAATGTCCATATTTTTTTAAGAAAAAAAAGTGTTTTTCAGACGTCCCAAAGTCACAGTAAATGAAATAAGAAACAAAAAGTTTAAAGACAAGCGCTAATTTTTAGTTTTTAAACGAGAAACGTACTCCAACCCTAAATACACTTTTGTCTCAAAACAGTGATTAATTTCATTTATAGGAAAAACAAATGAAATTCTAATTTCGAATTTTGATTTTTTCTCCTTACTGTAATGACCAAACTGCCAGCTACACAATAATGTATTTTTTTCATGGAATTAATTCTCTTTCGTAAAAAATTAGGACAAAAACAATAAAAACGAAAGTGTTTCGATTTTTTTGATGAGAAGTGTATTATAAAGAGGAAAGATTTGTATTTTTGTATGAAACGAATAAACTCAAAACTTCCTGACCGATTTGAATAATTCTTTCACTTTTGGCTAGCTTTCGCTATCTCCGGTGAACAAAGGGTACTTTTGATCCCGGAAATGTGTGGGGAAGGCCGGGAAGGGGGGAAATTTGAAAAATGAAATTACGCGCGTCTGAAACCGCGGCGGAAGGCTTATAAAACAATATTTTTATTAAATCCTTAATCTCTGCCTACAACGCGGCAGGTAGGTATTTTCCTCTGGAAGTATGAGATGACAGAAGTCTTTTATAATGTCGTTTTAAATTGAAATGTATTTCTTTTTATTTTTATCATTAAATAGGTTATTAACGACAATAGCTTCTATTGCAAGACCGTAGATGAATATGACCTATTCAATTGAGGAACAATCTATAAGGATGTTTTTATTCTGATGTACGTTCGATGAGTTGTGTTTACGCACTTACTGAATGTGTAAACTTAGATGACTTTTATACATACTGCAGTAATAATAAATTTAACCTTACAGAATACGGTATTTGACTGACAGCTCAAATCACATACTTTTATCAAATGTCAAAAACGCAACGTTGTAGGAAAAACTGTATGAAATACTGGTATGTGACGTCACAAGCCAGTATCGTCAAATCAATACTTTTTTAGTTTCAATTAGCTGTAATAATTCTTTAAAAGCTCAATAGAAATTGTGGCATAATGCTATGTGCTTTAATTTTTGATTTCGTCTTTAATGTTGGAATATCTTAATTTATTTCGTATGCAGTCAAATACCCAATTTAAAAAGCTTCAGAGCTTACCTGTCACACGGTTGACATCATTTATCATACTAAAACTTATTTTATCTCATATTATCTTTCAGATAATTTCTACGCTTATCTGAGGGTCATAAAACCGAACCGAACCGAAAAAGTACTTCATTTGTAATAAATCCGTATTTAGTTGTTTTATTTCAATAAATCAAACCACCTTCTCTCTTATCCTACATAATTATATCCTCTAGCATGCCCAAAGCCTGCGACGGAGTATCGATGCTCGTTGTCACGTTGGCTGTCACATACTTCGCAGCCGGCTATATCCGGAGGCAAGAGGCGTTCTCTAACGGCAACTTATGGCAAAGCTGCGTAAAGAGAATCTTCGCCCTATATCTGGAAATACTAGGGAATCCAGTATGAACAAATCTTATAACTACCTCACATATCCCATATGAAGATATCCTGAAGCATCCCCAAAGCCTGCGACTGTGTATCACTACTTGCTGTCAAGTCAACAGTCACATACTTCGCAGCCTGCAATATTCGGAGGCAAGAGGCGTTCTCTGGAGGTAACTTGTGGCATAACTGAGTGAAGAGGGCCTTCGCACAATCGTAGTGGATTACTAGGGGATACAGTATGAACCAATCTTATCAGTAACTCACATATCCCATATCAATATAAATTGTAGCATCCCCAATGACGGCGACTGTGATAAGAGTCGTTCTCTGGCGGTTACTTGTGACATAACTGAGTGAAGAGAGCCTTCGCACAATCGTAGTGGAATACTAGGGGATCTACATAGTGTGAATCAATCTTATTACTACCTCACATATCCCATATGAAGATATCCTGTAGCATCCCCAAAGCCTGCGACTGGGTATCACTACTCGCTGTCAAATCCACTGTCACATACTTCGCAGCTTGCAATATTCGGAGGCAAGAGGCGTTCTCTGGAGGTAACTTGTGGCATAACTGAGTGAAGAGAGCCTTCGCACAATCTTAGTGGAATAATAGGGGATCCAGTATGAACCAATCTTATCAGTACCTCACATATCCCATATGAAGATATCCTGAAGCATCCCCAAAGCCTGCGACTGGGTATCACTACTCGCTGTCAAATCCACTGTCACATACTTCGCAGCTTGCAATATTCGGAGGCAAGAGGCGTTCTCTGGCGGTAACTTGTGGCATAACTGAGTGAAGAGAGCCTTTGCACAATCGTAGTGGAATACTAGGGGATCTAGTATGTCGGTCAGGTCCGACGGAGTCAGCATACAGCATAAGTGCGCAAGTGTTACGCATAGCTGAAACAAAGAGATTTTGCTAGTTAAATGTCCTTATTAGCGAACGCCACGAAGGAAGGAGTTGACTAATAAACCAAAAGGTCGCGGATTCGATTCATGAACAGAACAAACTTTGCGTGCGTAAACTTATGTTGTGTTACTGGTAATATTGATTTTGATATCTGCAACACAATTGTTTAAGCTAATTAGACAGGCCTGTTGGTCGAGTGGCTAGAGACCCTGGCTACAAAACCAAAGGTCGCGGGTTCGAATCCCGCTAGGGGCAAATGTTTGTGTGATGAACATCGGCATTTGTACTTATTTATTTATTTTATTTTATTGGTTCACCAACAACATATGTACTAGAACATTACAGCAAGGAACATTAATATATATACATACATAAGTACACTGCCAATTACAGGTAAACACAGCATGCTTTATTACTCGAGTCATGGATGTTTATAAATGTATTTAAGTATGTCTATCCGTTCCCTAGCATCCATAGTACAAGCTTCGAGCTTAGTTTGGGGCTAGGCAATTGGTGTGTTAGTCCAATGAATGAATTTTTTTTTTAATGATCACGAAGTCACAATGTCCAATACGGTCCCAGCATTTTTTTCTTCATTTCATTCTTTATAAAAAAACATATCCTATTGTGACCAACCTGTTCAATAAGGTTGTCCTTATGCCTGTACTCAGTGTAATCATCCACATTAGCCGCGTTCTCCATAGCAGCCAGCACTCCTCGCCACACGCTGGCATAGTGCGTGTCGTAGTGCGCACGCGCGGCAGGCGACCGCAGCGCCACAGCGGCGGTGATGCAAACCTTTAAGTTCTTGCAGTCTTGGCTCAGAGCACAGAGGTTGGTAAACATTAGACTGTTTTGTATAATATTCTAACTAACCTGTTCAATCATCCTCATAAGACGCGTTCTCCATAGCAGCCAGTACACCTCGCCACACGGCGCCATAGTGTGTATCGCGAACCTTCAGATTCTTGCAGTCTTGGCTCAGAGCGCATAGGTTTGTGAACTTGAAGCTGTTTAGTATAATAATCTAACTAACCTGTTCAATAAGGTTGTCCTTATGCCTGTACTCAGTGTAATCATCCACATTAGCCGCGTTCTCCATAGCAGCCAGCACTCCTCGCCACACGCTGGCATAGTGCGTGTCGTAGTGCGCACGCGCGGCCGGCGACCGCAGCGCCACACCGGCGTTAATGCGAACCTTCAGATTCTTGCAGTCTTGGCTCAGAGGACAGAGATTGGTAAACATTGGACTGTTTAATACAATATTCTAACTAACCTGTTCAATAAGGTTATCCTTATGCCTGTACTCAGTGTAATCGTCCACATTAGCAGCGTTCTCCATAGCAGCCAGAACTCCTCGCCACACGCTGGCATAGTGCGTGTCGTAGTGCGCACGCGCGGCCGGCGACACCGGCGTCGATGCGAACCTTCAGATTCTTGCAATCTTGGCTAAGAGCGCCGAAGTTGGTGGACATTAAACTGTTTAATGCAATATTCTAACTAACCTGCTCAATAAGGTTATCCTTATGCCTGTACTCAGTGTAATCATCCACATTAGCCGCGTTCTCCATAGCAGCCAGCACTCCTCGCCACACGCTGGCATAGTGCGCGTCGTAGTGCGCACGCGCGGCCGGCGACCGTAGCGCCACACCGGCGGTGATGCGAACCTTTAGATTCTTGCAGTCTTGGCTCAGAGCACAGAGATTGGTAAACATTGGACTGTTTAATGCAATGTTCTAACTAACCTGTTCAATAAGGTTGTCTTTATGCCTGTACTCAGTGTAATCATCCACATTAGCCGCGTTCTCCATAGCAGCCAGCACTCCTCGCCACACGCTGGCATAGTGCGCGTCGTAGTGCGCACGCGCGGCCGGCGACCGCAGCGCCACCGCGGCGTTGATGCGAACCTTCAGATTCTTGCAGTATTGGCTAAACGGGCACAGGTTTTTGAACATTAAACTTTTAAATCAATATTCTAACTAACCTGTTCAATAAGGTTGTCCTTATGCCTGTACTCAGTGTAATCATCCACATTAGCAGCGTTCAACATAGTGCGTGTCGTAGTGCGCACGCGCGGCCGGCGACCGCAGCGCCACACCGGCGTTGATGCGAACCTTTAGATTCTTGCAATCTTGGTTCAGAGCACAGAGATTGGTAAACATTGGACTGTTTAAAATAATATTCTAACTAACCTGTTCAATCATCCACATTAGCCGCGTTTTCCATAGCAGCCAATACACCTTGCCACACGGTGCCATAGTGTGTATCGTAGTGCTCACCGCAGCGCCCCGGCGGCGTTAATGCGAACCTTCAGATTCTTGCAGTCTTGGCTAAACGCGCATAGGTTGGTGGACATTTAACTGTTTTAAATAGTATATTATAACTAACCTGTTCAATAAGGTTGTCCTTATGCCTGTACTCAGTGTAATCATCCACATTAGCCGCGTTCTCCATAGCAGCCAGCACTCCTCGCCACACGCTGGCATAGTGCGCGTCGTAGTGCGCACGCGCGGCCGGCGACCGCAGCGCCACAGCGGCGTTGATGCGAACCTTTAGGTTCTTGCAGTCTTGGCTCAGAGCGCATAGGTTTGTGAATACTTGACGCTGTGTAAAAGAAAATGATAAATTTTATTCTGAAATCGCCTGCTAGACCTGTATAGTTATAGATAATACTTTAGTACTTTTAATACTTTTTGGAGTAACACACCATTTGCCTAGCCCCAAGCTAAGCTCGAAGCTTGTTCTATGAAAGCTAGAGAACTGATAGACATACTTAAATACTTTTTATAAACATCCCTGACTCGAGTAAAAATGCCGGTGTTCATCACACAAACATTGGCCCCTAGCGGAATTCAAACTCAAGACCCTTGGTTTTACAATCAGGGTCTCTGACCACTAGACCAACGGGCCTGCCCAAAAAAATATTTGACGTAAGAATAACTTAAACGCGTCATAATAATATTTTGTTCTTATGAATCATCATTGCATTTTGTACACAGCTTGAACCGGCTAGAGGAAAAACATAGTGACGGGGGAATCCTTAGATACTGCTAACAGATGACGTTAAACCACTTGGGATATCAAAGTTTGTTTGCGGATTATGCATAAGGAAAACTTTTCCCCCAGTAGGTATACATCTCAAAAATCATGATAAGGAAAATTAGTACATATTATATCTCTCACGTGAAATCAAGATATTATAAGCAGAATTTACAATCTTGGCCATAAAGATAAGGTACCATAAACGGGTCAAGGTGAACAATCCATTAAACAGATTTTCAATCTTATTGTTACCTACCTAAGCCCACAGTGTATAAAACGTTACACGAGTACGTATAAAATACTATGTTCCCAATAAGTATACATACATATGTGTATATTTTAGAATATATTTCCACTAGTCATTTGATATAATAAATCTGATGAGTTTGTTTGAAGGGGCTATTGTCAGGAAATACTGGTTCAAATTGGAAAAAAAAAATGTTTGTGTTGGATAGTCAATGTGAAGGCTTTAAGATATTGTATAACACTATGTGTACGGAAACCGAAATCCACACGGACGCAATATTTAAGACTAGCGGGGACTTATTACTTAAGACTAGCGGGCACTGGCTAGTCGTAAGTAATACGTCCGTACGTGTAATTATTAAATAACTTTTGCAATTTTTTAACTAATTTCCTCCAGAAATTACATCTTTCAGAAATTACATTGAGTATCAATTTCAAGTACCTGCCATCCATTGAAGCAAGTAAATAGATGTTCGTTCTTCATAGCATTGCCCATCGCGTAACAAGCGTTCCATCGCACCTTCATGTTGGTCACCTTACAAGCGCAGTCCAAAAGCTTCTCTATTGCGCTCTCGCATAAGGTCTTCATATGCGGATCACGCACGAGATTCTCGTTCTTTATGAGACGTAGAAGATTTCCAAGGCCTCGGGTTGCGCTCATTTTTACCTGAAAAATTATAGATTGTACAGGACCGACACAAATTAATTTATCATGGGACATTCACTTAGCATTAGCACCATTCAGTTCAAACCGATTTGTTTTTATGGTAGGTACCTTTTTAATATTATTTTGTAATAATTTTGAAAACATTACATTCACACGTAAAACTAACTGTTTTATTTAATCAACAGAAGAATTGAGGTTTTTTTAGTATTATGAATGTTATATTTCGAAAAAAAAAACTATGATAAAAATAGGTTGACTTTGATCAAAGACTTTTGAAATAAAAACAGTATTGAAGGTTGAAAAATAAGCAGTATCTTCTCTTTACATTATACATACAAATGTTGCACCATACATTTTTGTGTTATTGAATAATGGATTTAAATGATACATTGAAATAAGATGCAGACACAAACTGATGACATGGATCATAAATAAATATCGACTGAAACTATTATTTACCTAAACCTATAAAAGGTAGGTATATCGTAATAAATATTGATCAAGGTATAAGTGTATGTTTTATATTTATCCGTGGTATATTGGTAAGAACACTGTGCTCAAAAACCTCAAGATCGTGGGTTCGAATCACTTTGAGTTGGTTTTCCCAGTTTGATTAGGACATTGCGGGCTTGAATCACCTGACTGTTCGAAAAGATATATTATTCCGTTAAATCGTTGGTCCCGACTATGATCCAAATGGTCTGAGTCCATGTATGTCCAGTTCCCATGTATGGGTTACGGAGGTCAGGCGACAGTCTCTCCATTGTAATAACCAGGCTGGTCATTTCAGGATCATAGTCGTAGCGTACCCTAGGCTCCGATGCAATGACCGAGGATGCTTAAGGGAATGGCGCCAGGATAATGGTGATTAATCAGTGTTAATACCAATAAATACGAAATTTAAAATTAAAAAAAGTCAAGCTGTTGCACATATATTTTTTTAAGAACGCTGTTAGCCGTATCTCTACTTACTTGTTTTTCATTCATGGTTATCTTGTCTTGTAACCTATAGGTTATGTGAAACCAGTTATAATTAGAATTGGGGGCACCAATTAACTCATAAACATAATAATACAATTTAGAACTAACGAAATGTGTGTATTGATGAAAGTCCCTAACAAATTATAATATGATTCTGTTTGTCTTGGCTTGGGTGTAAAATATAGGATCTATGTAGGTATATTTGTAATAACACTGTTGATTCTGATGTCTGTAACATAAATGCTTAAGCTACTTATCACAGAGTCAAATCAATTTACCTACCTATGTAACGTTGTAAAATATTTATTTATTTAGTTTTTGGATTTATTAAAAAGTAGTACTCATCCATTAGTCATTATCTTAATGATGTTGAGTAAAGGGGCTTCATAGCTACTGCCTGTTTATTCTGTCTATAATTTTAAACTAAATCGTGCATGAATCAATTAAATGTGTATACTTTATTACAAGGGAATAAGGTTTATATCAGGCAATTAATTGATAGTTCCTGTTGTAGCTGTTACTTTGTACGATAGCACGCTTTGTTAATTATTATGCTGTCGCCGACACGTGTTCACTTAAGGAGCACTCATACATATTTCTTTAAATATTAGTCATTTTGATTAATTCAGCATGGTAACGTTAGATTTTACCGTAAAGCTGTAAGATTTATTCATCTGTTCCACGTTGTTGGATTATCATATTTTAAACATCCATAATTCGAGTTTAAAATGATGCCGATGATCACATACATGGTCTCTTATTTGGCGGATTTCCAAGATTATACTCCGTTCATATTATAATTCAAATTCAAATAATAATTGAATCTACCTAATAGTTCAGTTGTTCTTTTAAAGAATTTTTATTAAACATCAACATAAAAATTGCATTGGTAGAGATATTCCTAAATACAGACACTTAACAATTACATAACTTTGAGAAATGTGCAGTCATTTTGTATTTTTATACACACGCATTATTTACATTACCTTATCATTATCCACGGCGCACTGTATGCTGACCTCCAATAACCTCCGTAAGAGGGTATCGTCAATACTGTCCATTTCTGGTTCTTCCCTGTCAAAATGATAATTGCGTAAACATTCAGCCGATATTTATAATCAAAACAAATAGTGAAAAATAAAAACAAAATTATTTACTACGTGCAATTATAACAATGACGACGACGGAAACTACGCCTCATTTTTAAGACAATGTTAGTGAAGTAACAAATCAGTATGACAATAATTGAAATAGTTTTTATTTTTATTTTAATGATGTTTAAAAAAAAACAATTTATAACGCCATCTAGTTTGAGGCCCTAAGTTGAACTGCTAAGAGTGGACCACAATGAGCAATTTTTTAAACCAGCACTTATGCATTATTGTAAATTGTCACGATTTATCCTGTTCTATATAATAGTAAAATTCATTTCTTAATTTGATTTTTTTCAACTTCATTAAACTCCTCTTGTTCATGATTTAAATTCACTTTTGGCAGCTGGTACCTTTTATATCTTACTTTATTTACCTTATAGATGTAAAACTCACATATTAAGTACCAGGGCGTCGCTCAGGTTTCCTAGAGCCCAAGCCGCCTTCGTCCGGACGACCAGTAAAGGCTCTGATAGAGCCCTGAGGATGTTTTCACCGCAGTCACTTACGAAGTAGATATCCTGCATCAAATAAAAAATATATTGGAACCTATTTCAATAATGAAAAAAAAACTACTTAGCCCGAGTGACGTTCATACTTTAATGAATAGTCAACCCCATTATTTTATTATACAATCCAGGAATAATTTAAATCTTTACAGTTTCTGTATAGTCCACTGCTAGGCGTAGGTCTAGGTTGTACCCCAGACTTATATGTGTAACAAACTCGAAAGTATTTCGACTAACACGCTGTTGTCTGCACACAAGTTTAAGAGAGGAAGAGCTAGAACTTCCAGTCGGATGACCCGCTCATCTGGGGAAGTGCCTCCACCTTACAGAAGACTACAGTAAAGTAACACTTCGCAACTGTTGTGCTATGTTTCTGCTGGTGAGCAAGGTCGCCAGAGCTCAGTTGGCGAGAGTATGGGGTCTTAAAGGCAGGCAACGCATCTGCGACCCTAGTGCGGTTGTTTTTGACCATGTGCAGCGGTGATCACTTACCATCAGGTGTCCCTCTTGTTCGTTTGCCAACCAATAACACATAAAAACAATGAGGGAGTTTGCGATTAAAAAAATCCGCTAGATGGCAATACGTAGGCCTGAGGTCTAACTGCTATGACATTGGTGAATGTGATATGAGTAATATCTGTCAATGTCATGTCAAAATTCACTTATCACATACCAGTTAGACCCTCCGCCGACCTACTGCCATCTAACGGATTTTTCATTTGCGAAAACACTCATTCCATTCAAATGTTACTCACCTCTCTTAGCGTCCGGAACATGACCGCCATAGCCAACGCCCGTACCGCGGCCGCTCGCACCGCTGGCTCCTCATCGCTGCAAGACCCCACCAGCAGCGTACAGCATAAAACTTGTAGCCCTCTCTGCACAATAAATACATGAATCTGAATATAATCATGGCCTATTTTACCAGTAAAAATATATTGACCAATCAATTTAATATCCAAACAGCGCGGATCATATTACTTAACGAGTGTGCCCTTATGTTAATACCCTTATGTGATTACTATCGCACTGACTGGCCGACTAATTATACTGTATGCAGAAAATGAAGCTATCATTTATCTTCTGTTAATGTCAGCTACACTTTTGGTCAGTGATGACTGCCACTGGATTTGGACCTATATCTTCCATCTTCTGAAAATGAACGAAACTATCTGCATTTTTATGCCAGTTAATCTGTTTCTTCTAACCGAAGTAAATCTGTATCTGCGTAATCTTAATAAGTGGCATTTTTCGTCGTCACATTGTAACTCAAGAATGGGCTCACCAATCATCATCCTAGCGCTTGTCCCGGTCGCATCCTCGGCCATTGCCTTGGAGTCCAGGGTCCCCTATGGATCACCAATCTAAACTCAATTTTCAGGGTTTGTTCGGACTATTCAGTAAACGGTTTTCGTGAAGTTTGCACGAAATCAGTCGAGTGGTTCTTCATTCACACGTAACGGACTAACGGACCACTGGTAATCCATATAATTAACAAATGTTCACATACCGGCAGCTGTTTAAACGCCCGTTCCCCGATATTGGCAATGCAATCACACACGACCGCCTTCGCCGACGCGTTTTCGTGTGATTGCAGTACGGCTGACAATGGGGTCAGAAGCTGCTGCCACATGCTCACGCATTGGCTGAGGGGTGGGGGCTTGTCGGTTTGTTCTGGAAACAGTAATGATGCGTCATTATCGGAACCAGCCTTCCACTGCTGGTCGTGAACTTCGTTAGATAGGGTGTTAAGACTATAGTCACTACCATGGAATGGCGGGTTGGTAAACAATAAAACGATGATGGTTATCCCCCCGTCATGACACGCCACAGGAACATATCAAGTAGTGCGATTGTAAACGGCCCCGTTGGTCTAGGGACCCCGGCTATAAAACCGAGGGTCGCGAGTTCGAATCCCGCTAGGGGGGAAATGTTTCTGTGACGAACAAAGGCATATCTACTCGAGTCATGGATGTTTATAAAATAATATATGTCTTTCCATTCCCTAGCTTCCATTGTACGAGCTTCGAGCTTAGTTTGGGTCTAGGCAAGTCTTACTCAAGGTTAGTCCGAGGAATTTATTTATTTATTTAAGTTTCAAACCGGACCTTCTTATTTTTAGTATTAAATCGTTGGCAATGTTGGTAGGGCATTTATTTTTGTTTAAAATCAAATCATGTACAAATGACGCACACAGAATTGGCTAACTATTATAAGTACCTAATTTCTGCAACGCGTCTCCAACAATACTGATCATCTTGGCCGACTGTAGCACTACATCCTGGTGCTCATGCTGCAAGGACTCGCAGAGCAAGCCCGCCAGCGCGGATATGTGGTTCAAGAGTAACTCCGACGTGTGATGGAAAGCTATAGCTGATAGCACTTGCAGCGATTCTAGAACCACTGGTATGGCTGACGGCTTGCATCTCTGAGAATAGAAAAACAAATGACATTAGCGACCGTGCGTATAAGTATCCTCGGAGGGACCGAGCCCCCTGCAAGCGCGAGGCCCCTCCAAGCGCGAGGCCCATTGCGAGGCCCCTCCAAGCGCGAGGCCCATTGCGAGGCCCCTCCAAGCGTCGCGCAAATAAAAAGGAAATGTAACACGACAACACTTCAAAATGACGGAAACTACCGCTCTTTATAGCTCGATAGGGAAACAACAGGCAGCGAAACTAGTGTCCGACCGAAACTAGCATTACGACCGGTTTCGGTTTCGGTTTTGGTCGGAACTAAACGAAAATACAATATTTGTGGAGTCATTTATGTTGATACCCATGGGCGGATGACGTCTCTTTAACAAGGGACAAACTTGCTTGTTTGCCCTTCATTAGAAAAATGTTTGCAAAGAGCATGTTTTACCATCTATTACCACACCACGGTAAAAGATGTGAACTTACTTATAACATGCTTGCAGACCACCAGCATATCATTTTAATAGAATGCAAAATACTCACAATAACTTCATTTCCTTTGAACAACCAGCCCATATTCTTAAAACAAATATCTAGAATCCAGTAATTGAAGTTAGAAATCTGTATTTCCTTTTCTCCATCGGTACTGGTAATCAATTTGTCATCCGTTCCAAATATCTCATCATCTGAGTAGCCTTCTTCAAAATCGTCACATTCTTCACCAACTATATTATTAGTCACATTTTCACTAATTTTTGGAAGTGATGAGTCTTTTTCTATTGATCTGAGTAACTCGTCTACTTTTGGATCAACTGATAGTACGCATCCCATCGTTATAAGTGCACCAACTTGCAAAGTCACATCTGAAAATGAAATTATAATTTGAAGGTAAATAAGTTAAATCGTCAAATCATCACAGAAAAATACTTATGTCTCTTTATGTAACTTTAATGAGTACATAATTAATCTATATTAATTTATAAAATTCCATCTTCATTCGCGTGAAAAGGTAGCCTATGATCTTCCTCACGGTCTAAAGATTGTATGTGCTTAATTTTAATCATAATCGGTTAAGAGGTTTAAGCGGGAAATCGTAACAGACAGACAGAAACAGTTACTTCCGCATTTATAATATTTGTAGAGATTTTTATATCTACCATCCAAGTAAACCCATACCAAGTAGCCATACCAAGTTCAGGACCCATCATTTCAGTATCATTAAAACAATAAATAAAGAGACATCTTTTACCTCTGTGAAGCAGAAATCTTCTGGTGGCACGAACCACTTCACTCAACAGTCCTTCCTGCATTTTGTGGTACGGTGTGGACTGCACCAAGGCCGCACAGCATTTAAGCGCGACTATTATCACCGCGTGGCTTCGCTCACTGTCCAGAATGCTGACTAGGACTTTGTGCATGCATGTTGTGACGTATCCCAATGAAACTGAGAACGGTATGAAAGATCTAATGTCCTTTTTGCTGTAAGTAAAGAAAGGTAAGTTGAGGTCGGATAATGCTCCAATAGTTTGCAGAATAATATCAAACGGTTTAAATTTATTTACAAAAAGGTTTAAATAAAGCTTTTTGTACAAGTTCAGTTGGCAGTCAGGTAAAGTACAACAGCTTATTTATCTATACTAACATAATAAAGCGGAAGAGTTTGTTTGTTTGTTTGTTTGAACGCGCTAATCTCAGGAACTACTGGTTCAAATTGTGCGGATTCCACGCGGACGGAGTCGTGATTAGTCGAAGTATTTGGATATTCATCCCAAAACATTGCACTGCTTTATAACTGCATAACAAATGTGAATAGTTCAATGAGTTTAATTGTGAGTAACATTTCAACTTACACATTCTCAGCCTGTGACAAAAACATTCTAGATCCGGATAATAATGCCAATATTACACTTAGCACACTGGCTCGACTGCTCGCTATGGGATCGGTGACAGCACAGTATGCTAACGTCTTCTTGGCCCCTTCACCTGAAGACCAGTTGTCAACGTCAGGGGAGTCTGGTAGCAGCGCCCACCAGTATCCAAACATTTCTTTCTTATCTGTTATCTGAAAATAATTCATCATTATTATACAGGATTGAAAAATAAAATCTAATTATATTGTAAATTTATATACCACACATGGGGTTGGAAAAGGCTAAGAAGATACCCCTAAAACTATTCAATACAGTATTATCAATCAAATACAGTATTATCAATCAAATACAAAATGCATCGCTCTATTTATGCAAACACATAAATTCGAGATATTTTTGCTTGTCATTTATCAAATATGACTTGAATGCATGTCATATTAGTTACTAGCGGCCGCCCACGACTCCGTCCGCGTGGATTTCGATTTCCAATATCCTATGTGTTATTCTGATGTACGTGGGTAAATCCAAAAGTTCGTGGCCTGACCATGATTGTCAAAGGAATGTGGGTGTAAATTATTTTTTATTGTTTAACCTAGTTCCTATCTAGTTTAACGCACTTATTCTAACTGAACTACAACTTATTTATCTATAGAAAAAAAATCGATTCCGAAAGGTCCTTAAAAATGACCATTTTCAGCGTCTATCACGACTTCTTTGGTCAAAAATTACAAACTTTCCGTATTTTTTTCCAATTTGTGGTAAATATTTATCCGAGAGGGCTTAGTCAGCCAAATAATGTAGCTGGTGCTATAATTCGTAGCCAAAAATGGTGTATCTCAGCCATTGTTTCGGCACAAGTGTGAACCCGCGCATTAACTTGATTGAATAAAACTTTCTTGTGCAGCATACCCGGCCAATTTCAATTGATATCCTCTCGAATCTGCCTTAAAATGAAAGATTAATTAATAAAATTTGTCGAATCACGTTTTAATAAATAATCTACTAAAATAATTTCCTTCCTATCCCAAAATATCGAAGCCATGACTTTTTTAGCTGAAAAAAGACCTTAGTTTTCTTCAGAGTGGGTAAGCCAGATTATTTCTATTTTTTCCATCGTTGCTTGGATTCTGGAGCATGCTGGTGAACCCAGCTTTAATTCATGGTTACAAACCGGAATAATAATAATCGGGATCTAGCTCAAAAAGCCCTAGTATTCACGCGAAGTTTTAAATCGAACGCGTTTTTATTTGACTGAAATCAACCTGGGCACCCAGCTAGCAGAAACCCGATGGAATCCTAGTTTTTGAGTTACAATGATTTGGATCCAACCATAACCGATGCTTGTGATCTCAGCTATCTTATGCATGTTCAATCTTTCGTGATTAAGAATAAGATCACATATTTTGTCGATGTTGTCCTTGGTAGTAGACGTTGAAGGCCTTCCACACCTAGGATCGTCTTCAACGCTCTACTGACCTCGCTAAAACTTAGCTATCCACATTTTTACTCCAGAATAAGGTAGAGCAGATTCTCCCGATGTGTTAACCATATTTCTATGTATACATATTGGTTTGAGACCTTTTTAATGCATGTACTTGATCATTGCGCGGTGTTCGATTTTGTCCATTCTTGAAAATCTGTTCAGACACTCTCAAACAAATAACCACAAAAAAATTGTTGCTTGTGATAACTAAACCAAATTTTGCTCATTTGCTACTAAATAACCATAGTAAAGATAGAGAAAAGATTTAAAATGATAGCATTGCTCTGTCTATGTTAGGCCACGAACTTTTGGATCCCCCCTAGTATAAGCTATATTGCGGTAAAGTTTCATTCAAATCCATTCAGTAGTTTTTACGTGAAAGAGTAACAAACATCCATATATCTATACATACAAACTTTAGCCTTTATAATAGTACTAGGAAGTGGGATATCCACTAGGTAATTTGCAATATTTGACTATGCTCAGAAACATTCATAGACAGATATCTCACCTTAACCAAAACTAGTAATAAATTCGAAGCACTCTGCCTCACTCTGGACTTCAAAGCGATCAGCTTAGCTTCCCTACTGTTCTCCACATCAGACATATCCGAGTCACTCGTCAGTACGGCCCAGCAGTTCTTCGCTTTCTGCGGTTCTAGATAATTCTTACTCGCTGGCTTGTATGCAGAAGTATTTTCAAAGCTGTCCACATCCTTCATCAAACTCCTGTCTGACACTGGAATCTCTTTCTTCAAGCTTTCTATAGCATTGTTTCGCTGCTTACGAATTTTTTGTTTCTGTAAATGATTTTGTTAATTTGTTTAAAGTATTTTGAGAAAAAATTATTAGAAAATAGACATGTGCTTTGAAATTAATGAGATCTGAATACAACATTAAACAATAATTTTGTCTGGAAATAAATATTAAGTTCTAAATATAATGTAATGTAAATAAATATTATGTTCATACATGAACTGTGACACCATCATTAGTGTGTCGACAATTATAAATGAAAGATTTTCTTAAAGGTTTGAATAGAAAGTTTATAAATTTTAATTACTTCAAAAGAACTAAAAGAATAATATAGAAAGTATTCAGAATAGTTGCTTAACATTTTACCTTTCCTCCCTTGGGATTCATCTTCACAGGTGCAGCTGCAATTGTTTGCTGAGCAGGCAACAGTCTCTCTGGTTTGGTTCCATGGTTCACCAGACCATACAGGACGAAATATTGACACATTCCCATCAACTCAGGCAGTGGAACTGGCACTTTCTGGTCATTGAAATATATCTGAGATAAAACCCTCAATGCTGATATCACAACCTGGAAAGATAAAGCACAAAAATGTTATAAATGTTTTATAAAATTATTGGAATAAAATGGTACAAATATAAAAATATAGTGCATTTCACCTAAGATGATCTCGGTAACAGTTGATGGTTCAAACGAAAATCAACACTATTCTAAAGCATTAAAAACCCTATGGAAAATCATATTAACAGCTTGTGGAGTTTATTGCTTTGAAATAAGAGATCACCTAAGCTGAAATAGACTATATATAGGATGTTTATTTTGTGAAATTTTTGTTTCTTTTGAAGTTCTCAAAATTTTTTAAGATCTGCTTAAGATGTTATAAACTTCAAAAACTCTTTTTAGTATAAAATTAATATAAGGATATTTCCTGAAATAATATAGGACACTCAGAATTAAGTTAACTCACCTTACAATATAAAAACTCATCTTGTGTTTTCATCGACCCTCTCATTAACAACTTAATAACTACACAAGAGATCTGTTCCTTAACATCTAAGGGCACCACATTGGCTTCATCCTTACTATCTTCAGATGAAATACAACACATGACACATTTTAGAGCTATCAAACAAATCTGTAATGGATTTTGAGTACTTAAATGTCTGTTCCTATCTAGGTCAATCAGGTTGATCAATATCCCTCGAGGGCCAATGAGGCTGTCCGAAAACTGGAAAAAAAAACATTATTCAGATATAGTTAATTAATTCACAATACATAACATAATTTGTTAAATTGTGTTCAAGTTTTTAAAAAAACAACAAATGTTGACAATCAATGTGTATGATGCATGATAAAAAAATATAATAACATTTTACCTTAACACCCAATAAAGGATTTAACTGTAGGATACACTGAAGATTGTGAAGTAAGTCGGGCAAAACCATATCTGAGCAAATCTTTAGACATTGTATATGCCAAAGCACAACTTTTCCAAGATATTCAGTGTCAAATTGTAAGTTCTGTTTTGTTATGATGCTATTTATCAAATGTGATGTTTTCGCTGCTAGGAATTCGTCGGAAGGCTTGACATTCAGACATAGTGCAGTGATTAATGTTGACCCATCCTTAAAAAAATAAATAGTTAAGTAAAGGTCAGACAAATCTTATAGGGAAAGTAAAAAACATAACCTACAAAACTTACATGTTTCCTAACAAATAACTCTCCTTTGTAAGGCTTCGCAATTAATTCATCAATCAGGGAGTTTAACTTAACTTTATTGTACTCTTTAACATAAAGTTCATTGCACAGTTCACCGCAAATAAGCGAAAAACTTTGAGACAAATTTGTATCCATTGTTTCACCCTAATTTATAATTTTATCGATTGCTATAACAATTTCATAACTGAATAATATGAATCTTATGAATATTTCCTATTTCAACTAACTTTTAACGTAAAATATCAATAAGAATTCACAGATTTACTCCAAAACAAATCACTTAAAATTATTGGCTGTCACATCAATTTTGACAGCGACAACCAAAGCGACAACTATTGTCAAAGTGTTATTGACCTTTAGGGCGCGGTCCGAAATAAACTTTTGAGGTGATTCGTGATTTTACAAATTAGAATTAAATTATTTCTTTCATGGATAAAACCTCACGGAAAAACATTATGATGACAGGGGATGACAGGAAAAATCATTTTCACCCATTCCCATTTACAAAAAGTTTAAAATGTCCACATTATTCAATTTAACAATACCTAAGCAAGAAAAGCCGGCATCCCAGCATCCATGGTTAGCTACAATAAAGGACAGTAATTCACATAGAATCAAACATGCCCATAATTCTGTGAGGAATCCTCAGTACCCGAAATCTAAAGAGAAGGTTCCTCATGTGGATCGAGTCAAATTTACCATCATAGGAGACAGAGTCACGAAGGAATTTATTTATTGCGTCAATCTTGTGAACGGCTTGCATAAATATAGATGGAAAAAGTTTGATGTTCCAACTATCAGAGGTTAGCAAAATAATTAAAAGTAAATGTTTTATGTTTATCCCTTTATCGTTTTCCAATTTATTTTCTATTTTTATCAAACCTCGACGATCACAGTTATACCAGATGTTATTGTTATGAAAACTACTAAGTCCATAGTACATACTTCCCTATCCTTTTCCAACTTATTTAAGTTCTGATACCAAAACGAGTCTACTCAATCCACAGGTGTGAACTCTCTTGAGTGGCATAATGTATGGCACAGTTTGAAACTACAATACGGTGGCTTTGCTCACTGTCTAAAGTCAAGAGTAGCTATTCTGATAAATGAAAAGTTCCTTGGTGGCGAAGAAGAGCTCAAGGAACTTATCGAAACAAAATACATTTATCACTTAGTATTGGATTATCGAAATGAAGCCATTGCCAACTTTGCTAGTTACATCCGATGTTCAGGCGTTAGTATTTTTTATATAAGATTTATCATCATTATGCAAACATACTCATATGAGGTATAGAACTCCTGTAACTTGGATACTTACTCTGTTTCTTGTTGCTTTGAACTTTTAGCGGCCCTGCGCATACATGCATATTTCAATAAACGAGGAACCTATAGGAACTTTGATTTTCATGGTAAAGAATCTGTTTATAATACTTAAGATATTTTGGGCACTCCACGCCTGTGGGCCCCCCTATCCGTATGTCAACTAGAATTTTGTTCTTCTTTTCCCCTCCAGACGTGAAGCCCCTGGCAATTGCTTAATTTGATTAAGGGTTAATCAATCACTGGTTTTGGGTTGATGCACCTACTTTTAACAAAGATTTTGCTCTAGAAAATATGTAGGTAAAGCTAAATCTGCACCATCTACACCTAAATATTACGTCTGAGCACATTATTTCAATATCAATAAGACGAAGGTAGTTATTTGTCCCGATCTGTAGGTTAATGTAGGTATTCTTTAGCTGTATGCGGATCTGGTACCATACACTTGCGAGAACTTCCTTCGGCTCTGCAAAGAGACGAAAGGAGGCTACAGCGGCACGCCCATTCATCGTATAGTGAAAGACGGTTGGATCCAATGTGGCGGCTTCGGCTTGAAGAGCACTGAACTCGACTGCGAGAACTTCATTGTACCCCATGATAGACGTGGAGTGCTTTGCATGGCAAATGATGGCAGGTGAAGAACTGTTTACCTTCCTACAGTACATTCACTTTATTAAACATAAGTACATATACCTACGACCTCGCAAAAAAATTGTCGCTCTACTCCAATCGTCAAAGGAACTAAATACTAATGCACTAACACTTTCTTTACTTTTCTAGACATGTTGACTGCTCAACACAGTTCTTTGTCCTATTACAACCAGCACCATGGATGGCCTTCAAATACGTAGCATTTGGCCAACTTATCGAAGGCAGTGAGACGTTGAATAAGATAGAAAGTGTGCCGACTTGGTACGAATCGCCAATGTCCGAAATCACTATATTCAAAGCAGGCATTTTCAACATGGAATGCCAAGATATTATGATAAACAGAGGTGCTAACGAATATATTTCTGCACATATTGAAGACCTATTTGCTTTAGGCGAGCTGCTATTTGAGGTTAGTTAGCAACGCGATTTTAAATTTTCAAAACTGCAAATTCATAAGACTCGGTCTTAGGTGATAGCGACTGAGTAGTCAAGTGATAACAACACTTAATAGTGATATGGGTTTGATCCACAAAAAAATACAAAATACTAATGAACTATGCTTATGGTTTGTTTGATGCTTAGAAACTTATGGAAAGAGTATTCTTGGAAGCAGAACTCAGAATGGTAGAGCGCCTAACAAAGGAAGCTCTAGGCGAACAAGAAGAAATTCTAGAAGAAGGAGCCGGCAATATAAGGGCAACTCAGCGGTAAAGTTTCTTATTTACACACTCTGCCAAAGCGGAGATGTGTCGTCAATAGGAATTTGGCATTAACTCTTGACCATCTCATTATTGAAATCCTATTGGCTACATCACGGCACATCTCCGCTCCGCTTCACACATCTCCGTTTTGGTTTTATTAGATTCGCAATTCGAATCTTTAATCGATGAATGATCAATGTTCACCAAAATTGTTGAATTAAAATTCAAAATCATTTTTATGCCAAACTTTGTAATGAGTAAATTGCAAGTGCAACTGATTCATTTAACAATGCCTTTTTAGTTTCTTAAGAAAAAAAGAAGAAATCGAAAAGCAAATTAAAAGTCAGAGTAAAACTGGGCCAGGGTCCATTAGTAAGAGTCGAACTCGAAGCCCAAGCGCCAAAAGTCAACTTAACAAGAGCCTAGGCGCTCCTTCGCAAAGTCAAAAGAGTCAAGTGGCACAAAACCAAAGTGATTCCGAGAATAATGATTTCGACGTAGAGGAATACGAGCTCGAGGAAACTGATTATAAACACATTTCCTTGGCTGCTACTCTAAGTTTGATTGTGAAGCCGGAAAAGCCGTATTACATCCCATTAACAGATGTGCCGTATCCTGGCGAAATCGACTCGGTTTATGATTTGAAGAAGTAAGTGATATTCTTTATATGATTATTAATATACCTACTTCTGACCGAATACACTTCATGAAGAATATAAAAAAGGCAAAGCTATTCAAAAAAGTTTGAATAATTCAATAAACCAATTTCTTCCAGACTATTGAAAGGACATTATTGCTTAGAGGCTGATTTAGAGGAGGAAAAAGCTCAAGTTCCCAAAACTGGAAAATCGTTTCCTTCTGAAATATTTGACTTATGGAGTACAAATGGATCGGAATCGTCCGAAAATTCAAGTAAGATTAATAAAATCTCATGGCATTTTTATATCCCAAAGTATCTAGATCCCAAGATAGAGGTACTTATTATAAAAAAAGTAATTAGAAATTTTAAAATACCTACCTACTTATTTTACAGCAAATACTCTGGATTCAGACGATGAAAAAGAAATAAGGCAGTACCTCAAGTAAGGCAATAATTTGTACGCATAGACTTGGTTTCAAGAGTACATACCTACCATTACCTATCTAACATAATCCTCACTACAATACCCTTAGTACCTAATATTTGCCAAATCATCTATCCCCCTTCTATACTTCAACCCCTTTCAAGGAATTTATCGCTTTTCCTATCACCCTGTATTATTACACGGCACTTGATTTCTTGGCATTTATAATATTTCGATTAAAAAGGAAGGCTTTGAAATTTCAAGTACTAAGCGTACCAAACTTGTACATATTTCAGGGACAACGTAGATCGCGTAAGTTTCGCAGGTGGAGTCATCAAGTCAATAGGACGAGGAATCGGAAAGTTCAACATATTCGAAGACGCTAGAAAGTAAGTTTGTTCGAGTATTTTAGTTATTATAAAACCAATCTGGATGAAATAATAATCCCTTATGGTACCTACTTACTTACATGCGGTTTATGTTTGGAATGGTTTTGGAGACGGTTAGTTATTCATGTTTGTATATCTTGGTAAATTGAAAATGTTTTATTTTCAGATCTGAATTAGTAAATATTAATGATGATCAACTAAGAAGATTGAGGTACGCAGTACGCTTCTTGCTCTTACAAAGTTCAGTTCAAATTATTGCCTTCATTTCTTATACCAACTCGGGAGTGCAAAAGAATTTAGAAGCTATATATATAGGTTTCTGATTCGTAAAACAAATTGGGGAAGGGTACAAACTTACATAGCTCACGCGCTATAAACGTTCGGTAAATAAGAAAAAATAACTTATTTTAAACTAGCGGCCGCCCGCGACTTCGTCCCCGTAGATTTTTTACAACAACATAAATTACTGTTTACAGATTAGCCTCCGTGGACTTAAGACACCGCGACGAGCAGGAAAAGTAAGTTTATTTAAATCTTTTCAGGCCGACATTGAGTTTAACAAAAAACCCATTTAACAAAATAAACACATTTTATTATGTATACCTATCCTTCATAAGGCAACCCACACCTTAGGCGTGGATCAAAACTATCTGGTATTGTTTTTTATTTTTAAATGTGTATTTATTTTTCGTTTGTTTTTGTTAGAAAAGTATCCCTTAGCCTGCCCGATACACTTAAAAGGCACACAAAGATCAAAAGACGTCAGACTGGCTTCGTTCGGCCGGAGGATCTTGAAAAAATACGCGTATTCAAATCTGAGGAGACAGAATTTGATGATGACGACAAAAGCGACGATGATTTCGGACACAGGTATTGCCACGAAGTATTACTGAAGTACAAATCAAGGAACCACAATTTGTCCAAATTCTGATTACACCGAGAAACAGATAGATAAGTAGAATCAAAATGACATGTCAATCTATGTGTGTGGGCGTTCAACTCAACATTCAGATATTATTTATGATTGTAATATGCCGTGTGTGCATAATAATAACAACAAAAAAAAAAGGGACGCGTGCAACATTTAATATCGTGTACTTAGGTATATCTAGCGCTATATTTTCATCTCACGATGCGCTATTACCTTAAACGCATTTACCACAGCTTTTAACCTGTCGCTAACTTCTCTGATCATTTGAACCCGGGTTGCTCAAAGATGATTTTGGAGACGACCAAACATTTACGAATACCTACTCAATTATTTTACAAATTATCAGAAAAGTACGCATAGCACCATCAGCCCAAGCGGCGGTAGGATCACAACGGCCACTCCGCCGGCCCACGGGATTCGTGCGACCGAGCGACATTGAGAACCTCGAGTCTGACGCACCGAGGCCATCGGTCCTCCAACGACTGTATCAAGACGTCACGCACGATGATGACCAGGGCCCGACTTTGAAAGATTACAGGTATGCACAATACATCATGACTTTAATGTCAAAGCAGTAAAGTTAATATTTGAACGAGTCTATGCTATGGGTACGCATTAGTGCACTTGTCATTCTTCATCGGACCTCACTGATATGTGAGGGAATAGGAAGTAAAAATCCTGCACATTTAACTAGCTAAGTATTTAGTTTAGATCCCTCTTCTGCCCCAAGACCTTCGCTTCTGAATGCAACTTGTTTCTGCATTGAATTAGGTTATGTACACGTTAATGTCGTATGTAACATATAACTATTGTTATCTTTCAGACCACATTCGGAGTCCGTACAAAAAAATATTTTGCTGACGTTTTCGCCCAATTCCCGTATACGTGACGATGAGACGCATAGGTTCCTGAGACATTCAGTAACAGTCGACGACGCAGTGTCTTACGAAAACGTTCTAAACCTTCAGCACGGCAAAAGGATTGCTCGGAAAATCTCTTCCGATTACGTCAAAACAATCGATCAGATCGAACACAAAGTAGAAAATTCGATTCGAAGCATAGAATTCGCTAAGACCAGACCGTCCATGAAAGTAGCGGACTACCAACTAAAGAATCAGAAGTACCAAGAGGAAAAGAGAGGTTCCAAACTGCGAGAGACGAAGAGCATTACCAGTCATTCCAAATTCGGTAAAGAGAAGAACCAATGAGTTTAAGACAAGGTTTGAAAAGTCAGTTTAAATATCTTTTAATTTTTTGCAGAAAATAAAAGTAAAGGTTTGAGGCTGCCTGGCGACTCACCACTGTATTCCACGGGAGAGGTACGCCTTTTTTTTCTACAGAACTAGAAAATAATTTAGGTAAAATATCCGGGCCATAATTTTCTTTTTCAGACGATTAGATCCCAACGGCCAGTAAACGGCAAATAAAACTATTTTCATTTTAAGAAATTAACAACCGTACTAATTGCCACTAAAGAGTATCGTTAGGTCGGTGGTTCCTACCAACCGGACTACTGTCATAAATAAAAGTTGCAGTTGTTTTTTTTATATTTTCAGATGAACGGTACTACGTAAGCTATAACGTTTAGAAAGCGTAAGGCTGTTCGACAATAATTGGTACCATTTTGAGAAAAGGTTTCGTATAAGTTATTTTAATTTTCTAGATTATATTGACTATTTCATTGTAATTTTTATTTTAGAAACATTAACATTGAAATCTAATGTATATTTTGTATTTCTCATTTGCAACGTTGTAATAATTTTAAATAAACTTTGTTTAATATACGATTACATATAATTTAATTAATTATTAAACGTAATAAAGTGCATGATGCACTAGTTCTAGTAAAATAATTCTACACCTCCCTAGTAAAGCGCCTATTATCAGAAGTCCAGTGAAAAAAAACGTAATATCAAAAACTTTATTAACACTGAATTAACACATAATTTCCCATCACAATATTATTAATACTACTAGGTACAATATAGTTATACTATCACATATCAACTTATGTACACAGTTTTGTTCACATGCAAACACGAGTATTTGCACCACACTCCGCTATGTTAAAACTGAAGATATAGTATTTCGCGATGGCTACGAGATGAGAATAACAATTACTAACGTTCGTACAATTTAACCTGGTCCAGTGATCAGTCATATCCACAAGCACTTACTTCCTTCCCCTCCCCATTAGGCGTACATTGAGCGGCTATTTGTTCAAATTGATGGAATTATCAAACAAGATACATATCACGGAGCTATGAAGCAACTAGAATATTTTTAAGCAAATTCGATAACGTTGATATGTACGAAGGTGATACACAGTTTGAGGCGTTTAGTATATTGTTGGGTTATTCAGTGACAGACTCATTCGATGACTGATGATCAAAAGCCCGGTTGACATTGTGTTGGAGATTGATACGATACGCCGCCCGTCATACTACTTCGGAAAAGAAACGATTCGTGATCGAGGAACCAATAGGATTGCTAAAAAAATCTGCTCCTCTGCGGCATAATTGTTAAATAAGTTAAATCATCCACCTATGATATTTACATATTAAACGGAGATTCGACATCCTTATTCAAATTATTAAATTTCGAGTAAGTGCTCGCTATTTCAAATGGAAAGGGCTATAAATAAGCCAATAGCTATAAATCACTAAAACATTTATCAACAATTCTATTGGTCAATACTACTCGCTAGCCCCGCCCCATTTCCTCACTCCACTACCGCAGGCACTCCGCGACAGGACACATCCCGAGTCCTCCCACGCCCAAATGGCACTTAACCAATACGGTCTCACGTGGCGGGTTCGGCCCGCCGACTAGCACCGTCCGTGGCCGTTCGGCTCGAAAGTGGCCGCCCGGCTGAGAAGTGGCCGCCCGGCTGAGAAGTGGCCGCCCGGCTCAGAAGTGGCCGTGGCCGTGGCCGAACGCCGGCGGGTTGGGCGTCGCGGGCTGTTCCTCCGGCGCCTCCGTCGCGTTGTTGTCGCCCTTGTTCTCGAGCTGCTGCTGCCACATGGACGCGTAGAAGCCGCCCTGTGCTAGTAGCGCTTCGTGGCTGGAAGGGATGATACAAGTTATGAGATGAGTAATAAGTAATTGCAAAACTATTACTCCACTATATACATAGTTAACTCTACCCTCAGATAGACAAGTTGTCCGATGAGGGCTTTCGCAATTGAAAAATCCGCTAGATGGCAGTAGGTAGTCGTAGGGTCTAACTGGTATGTGATTGTTGTATTTTGACATGACATGACAGATATGTCAAAAATCACCAATGACATAGCAGTTAGGCCGCACTCCAACATATTGCCATCTAGCGGATTTTTCAATCGCGCACACCCTCATTCAAATAATAATTCTGATTTTTTCAAACTTAAATATGTATTAAATAAGTTTAAAGACTATTTGACAGATATGACAAAACTAATCTGAGAGTAGGGGAAAAGGCTCATCAAGATAGAGCATAAAATGTTTTAGCAAATTAGAAGTGATAATAGTGTATAACCGTTTTGATATCAATTAACTAGCACTCACTTTCCTCTCTCAATGATTTCTCCTTCCTTGAGCACCAAGATCTCATCTGCATGGATGATAGTGGACAACCTGTGTGCGATTATTATCGTCGTTCTGTTCGCACATACGCGAGCTAACGCCGCCTGAGAAATAGTAAAAAAAAGTATATTATAGTTATAGACGCGAGAACTCTGATTTAAAACAGGAATTATTTAAAAAAAAAAGAAACAAAGAGACTGCTGTGAAAAAAGAATTAACATACTAAAAGCCCTTTGCTCTCGTAAAGAATAAAAATAGATGGTGTTTGGTATTTTCCCAACCACTTTAATGTAAATAACCCAGATTATAAGGATTTCAATATGTAAGATAAGGTACGACACGTTGTTTACTTACTTGAATGTTCCGTTCCGTATTAGTGTCGAGAGCTGACGTGGCTTCGTCCAGAAGAACGATCGCTGGGTCTTTTAGGATTGTTCGTGCGATGGCTATCCTTTGTTTTTCGCCTCCACTTAGTTTTAATCCTCTTTCTCCCACCTGAAAATTTCATTAGTTGTCAACAAAAAAATTATTAATTGTTACAAAATTTAATCAACTTCATAAAAGATCTTGCGTGTATTACCCAACCATGCAACTCAATTATATTAAAGGAACCAACTTATTATAAAAACACAATAAAATAATTTCATTTTTTACGAAAAAATATTTTAATTTATTTACCTCTGTGTCGTAGGCATCAGGGAACGTAAGTATTCTGTCATGAATATCGGCATTCTTAGCAGCGGATATTATATCCGCCGTCGATGCCTCCAGCCTTCCATATTGAATGTTGTATCTGAAAATATGATTTTCGTTAAATACTTGCAGTTCAATAATAGCATTTATGTCGTTGACATAAGGGTGGTGCAGAGTACGGCACCACGCCGTAAGCTTGCAACGTCCGACGCGTCAACGGACGTTGCACGGTTCACAGTACACTACACAAGTGCCGCATTTCGGTGACCCGTACGTAACGTAACTCAGTCACACATCAATATTAAATGATTAAAATAAATTATTACATGACAGTATACACAGCGACTTGTATATCAGCCCACAGTTTTATGTCAACAGCCAGTAAGGGCGGATCAAGGTAAAAACGGGCAGTTTAATAGTACTCTTATGCCTAAGAGTACTATTAAACTGCCCATAAGAGCGGTACAAAGTCCAACCCGTTTCGTTTGTCGACGTGTCTGCTCCTCACCTGACAGTGTTGTTGAAGAGCACGGTGTCCTGCGGCACGACGCCAATGTTCGCTCGCAGCGACCTCTGCGTGACAGTCCGTACGTCCTGCCCGTCAACTAGGACCGCGCCCTCGTTCACGTCGTAGAAGCGGAATAGCAGGCGCATCACTGTTGACTTGCCCGCGCCGCTGGGTCCCACCTGAAAAAGTAAAAGGACTCAAGATATTTTCTATTGCTTCCGAGGAATTATTAGACTATTTTTGGACTACCAAAAGTCAAATCACATTTCATATTAAGACGGTTGCTAATTAAGGTACTCTCGTTAAAATGCCAATTAAACAAGTTGACAATGTCGATGATTTAGGATTCAACTACTTCAAGTTTTCAACTGTCTATTCACCAATCAAGATTTGTCAAGAATGTAGAGAGTCACGAATTGCCATTGGAAGTTCCAGGGGAAGTTAGTTACATTGTCAACTCACCAGTGCGACAGTGCTGCCAGGTGCCACCATGAAGCTAACATTGTTGAGTACTAGTCGCTCGGGCCCGTAGCCGAAGGACACGTGCTTGAACTCGACGCCGCCTCGCCTCACTACGAGGTCGGGCGCGCCCGCTGCGTCGCGGACGTCGGAGTCCACCCGCATCAGATCGGACATGCCCTTGAACTCTATTAGTTCAAATGTTTACTCACCAGAATCAAGATTTGTCTGAGCTCACGCAATATCCATATCACTCACGATTCGGCGGACTGTATAAAATGACAGTTGGAGACGCACTAGGTGTTTACTGGAAGAGGTTATGCACATTTTTTGCGACTCATCCCATACAACTATCTACATTGGAGGGTCCAGGGTTGGTTGGTTGAATTGTCGACTTACCAGTGCGACAGTGCTGCCAGGCGCCACCTTAAAGCTGACGTTGTTGAGCACGAGCCGCTCGGGCCCGTAGCCGAAGGACACGTGCTTGAACTCGACGCCGCCTCGCCTCACTACGAGGTCGGGCGCGCCCGCAGCGTCGCGGACGTCGGAGTCCACACGCATCAGATCGAACATGTTCTTGCACTCTACTAGTTCAACTGTCTTCTCACCAGCATCAAGATTTGTCACGAATTGCAGCGCGGTGGAGCGTAAAGTGCTCAGATTCGGACCATGTAACCATAACTATTAGAGGAGCCAGGTGTAGTTAGTTGGGTTGTCAACTTACAAGCGCGACAGTGCTGCCGGGCGCCACTTTAAAGCTAACATTGTTGAGTACTAGTCGCTCGGGCCCGTAGCCGAAGAACACGTGCTTGAACTCGACGCCGCCGCGTCTCATTACGAGGTCGGGCGCGCCCGCCGCGTCGCGGACGTCCGAGTCCACGCGCATAAGATCGAACATGTTGTTTAACTCTACTAGTCCAATTGTATACTTACCAGAATCAAGATTTGTCACGAATTGCGGCGTGGTGGAGCGTTAAGTGCTAAGATTCGGACCATGTAACCATAACTATTAGAGGAGCCAGGTGTAGTTAGTTGGGTTGTCAACTTACAAGCGCGACAGTGCTACCAGGCGCCACCTTAAAGCTGACGTTGTTGAGCACGAGCCGCTCGGGCCCGTAGCCGAAGGACACGTGCTTGAACTCGACGCCGCCGCGTCTCACTACGAGGTCGGGCGCGCCCGCAGCGTCGCGGACGTCGGAGTCCACGCGCATAAGGTCGAACATGTTCTTGAATTCTACTAATATTTCAGGGTTTTTGCGATTGAAAAATCCGCAAGATGTCAATACGTAGGCGTGACATATAGCTGATATGTCATTGGTGAATTTTGTCATTTTTGACAATCATAATTTGTTAATAACATACTAGTTAGAACCTACGCCTACCTAATGCCATTTACCGGATTAATCATTTGCGGAAACCCTAATTGTCTACTTACCAGAATCAAGATTTGTCACGAATTGCGGTGCGGTGGAGCGCAAACTGTCTAGTGCTAATCTCTCGCGATTCGGACTGTTAGTTAGATTGTTAACTTACCAGTGCGACAGTGCTGCCAGGCGCCACTTTAAAGCTGACATTGTTCAACACGAGCCGCTCGGGCCCGTAGCCGAAGGACACGTGCTTGAACTCGACGCCGCCTCGTCTCACTACGAGGTCGGGCGCGCCCGCAGCGTCGCGGACGTCGGAGTCCACGCGCATAAGGTCGAACATATTCTCCATGTCGACGAAGTTCTTTTGGATGGCTCTGAGGATTGTTGAGAATGTATTATCTTAGAATTAGGGTTAATAATTATTTAAATATCATCATCATCATCATCATTGGCCTTTACGCCTATTTCAGACGATTTATTTATACTACAGTGAATTACCATTATAATAAGGAAGTTCGCATTGTCCGAAATCAGAAATAAGTTTTTTTTTAATAGGAGTGAGTTTATGTAACATAGAAAACTTAGATGACATTTACACTTGTCTCGCATTAATGCTACATTTACCAAAAATACCGTTGAATCTCCTTTAATACTTCCAAAAAAATTGTTGCAATTCAATTTGATGCTTTTTAAAAAAAAGATACAGTTAATCACACTCACCAAGCCACTAAAATTTTATTAGTACGCAAAAACTTACCTGTAATAAGTGCCGAACCAGTTGAGAGGCACGTAAAGCTGCACTATGTAAGATGCGAAGAGAACGTAGTCGCCGACGGTTAGCTCGTCCGTCCTCACCACCATATGAACGGCGAGTAGAGATCCGGCCAGCAAACCTTGGAAAATATGTTTCAAATATTTATTACGCACAGGTGAATTGGAATTTTAAAAATCAACACTTTGTTTAACCTTTAAATGAGAAGTATTTTCATCTATGTATATGGTGCGTGGTTCTAATCTAGCCTGATTCATGAGATCAGATAAATTTTTCTTTGTTTAAGTTTAAATTATAAAATTCAAAATCAATTAAAGAAAACAATAATTCTTTCGAACAAGGAAATTACAACTGCTAGCATTAGATATTATAAAATACTTACCAGCGCAAATGATTATATTCTGCATTGTGTTCAACATGTTAAGTGTAATCAATGACTTGAACTCTTCTTTCTGTAACAAAAAACACAGTTAATTTACACTTATTTAAGGCCACTGATTCCATACAGCTGTCAGCCGACACTGATTAACTTCTAAATATCTTCCAACCCATTATCAGCTAAGAGTGTTAAGAGCGCACCGTCGTAAGTCCGAACACTATCGCCGACATTCTGTTTTCTTTAATTGTGTTAAATAAAGATATCCAGTTTTATAAATTAAACGCTAAGTGGTGCAAAAAGAATAACGAACTGAAATAAAATATGTAACACACTACGTCACCTGGTAATTCACAATTGCGTCTCTGTAGTTGTCAACTTCGTACGACTCCGCTCCGTAGTATTTGACCGTCTCGAAGTTGAGAAGCGAATCGACAGACTTAGCCTTCTGAGCATTGTCGGCTAAATTCATTCGCCGCTGGAATTTAGTCCGCCATTCCGTGACTGCGATTGTCGCAACTGTATAAAATAATTTAATATGCATATAAGTACATTGATATTTTAAGTGTTAACGGAAGTTTCAAGTAAGTAGTCGACAAAAACCGTGTAGTACCTACATAACAAATAAGTACATTCGAAACCAGCGATTCTTAAATTAATTTTTTACTGAAATTTTCAAGGATCGTAAGACTCACTTTCATATTTACTTATGTTTTGCATGATTTTGCCAAAACCGGCAAACTTTCAGAGTGTTCGATCAATGGATTTATTATATTGTATATAATCAAATATATAAGGCAGCAATTTTAAAAATCTGTTGTCTTAAGCTAGAGTAAGATGTAGTTTATCTATACATAAATGTAGTTTGTCCAGTTATTAGGTACTGCTTTAAAATAACCTTAGTTGTAAACACTCTAAATAATATTCAAAATAACTTCACATAAACGTGTACTCACTGATATAAAGAATCATGGTGGAAAACACGATGAGTCCGAACCACGCATTAAACTGCAGTATGAAGTATATAATCGCAATCACAATATCGACGAGAGTCGGCGTGATCGAGAACAGAATGTATGAGAGCAGATTGTCGATGGAATCGGTACCGCGGTCCATCACACGAAGTACTTCGCCCGTCTTGCGGGATAGATGCCATCGCAGGGGCAGGTCATGAAGGTGCTTGAATAGTTCTAACTGAAACAAATTAACAGTCGATAAATATTACCGGTTAACAGCCAATACCGGTTAGGCTACTAGTGTTGGAATGGTCTATCGCATATAGCCTTATTCTTTTCACTAGTGGCCGACCGCGACATCGTCCGCGTTATACCTACTATATAGCTCAAAGCCTTTCATTTATTCCTGAAATTGCGCTTTCAAACAAAGAAAAATCTTTCACTTTATAATATTTGTGCTTTTTTATTGGTTTTGGTAAAGTCTGGTGGACCTTTACCTTGACGTTTGTGATAAAATCTGGAAGACTGATAAACGCTTTTAAACCAAAGTCTCAAACAAGGCTGTGGGTTTACCAGTTAGTTTGCCTTAGCGCGACATAAATGCTACCTGCGTCGACAAAATTATTCTGTGACCTACAGATACATATAGGTACAGTTAGGATTACATGAGCTAAAAAGCGTTTTGACTATCGAGTATATTACGACGAATATAAATATACTGACTTAAATACATATAAACAAATAAACATCTAGTTGCCCATTTTGTGAGGGAAACGGTCACTCACTATCAAATGCGTTATCAAAAATAGCCTGAGATAAAGAGGAACCTTTAATAATTAATCATAATACTAACGCGATCTTATGCCAAAGATAAAGGTATGCGTGCATTACATGCTCTTTCATGTTATCAACTCAATAACTCGTAGTTCAATTGGATGAATACGCAACTTGCAGATGATTGGTACAAATATTATAGCCATATAGCTTTATCGCAAATCGTTCATTTAGGTCGTCAACGCCTGATAAAATATAAGCCGTTTTCTTCAGTACGTTCTTTAATAGGTCATCTTTCGATAAAATAGATCTACCTGCTACTATTTAAGTACTAGCGTCCGAACGCGACTCCGTCCGCTTAGATTTCGGTTTCTGCACACATAATGTTATATATAGCCTCTCATTTAAGACTATCCAACAAAAAAATATTATTTCTATTCGAACCAGTAGTACTCGTACGTAAGATTAGCGCTTAAAAACAAACAAACTCTTAATTTTATTGGTAAAAATTATGATATTTTATAAGATAACCTTTCTACTGGCATCTTTAAGTATTTCTAGATTAAATAAAAATTAGATCTTTCTGCCTTATTCTGCAGTCTTTACTGATTAGATTACAGTCTTTGGTCAACTGATTAAGTAGCGAAAAATAAAACAGAAGGACATTACAATGTTGTTATCTTAAAATCCAATATTTGGCACCTTTTATTGCAAAGATTGATCGCACGTGAGATATGTCACGTTTACCAAAGTGAAAAAGTTAAGTTGCAACGGGGTAGCAACAAGATTTTTTTCGAACATTCTTGATACCTATCGACTCTTTTTCGAGCAAAATGTTGAACTACCTTTTGTAGAGTGTGCCTGAAAGAATCATCATTTAATATTTTCTTTATTTTAGGAACATACTAGGCTGAAATAACGCTTCCGTAGTTCGGCAGCAAAACATTTTCTTTCAAAATTCCGCGACGCAATTTCGGAATAGTGTGTCATCTTCCATTTAAAATACATTGGACGCGTAACACCGAACTTCGGTTGCGATTTTTCCGCCTAGTATGTTTCATGTTTCTATACTAACATTCTAAAGCAACTTTGTCCTGGCCACTCCCAACGAATAAGAGACATAGGTATAACTCGTTCCTATCGCTTGTACAAATCGACCTGTGAAATGGGAGCCTGGTGATCTGTATGACAGGTTTATTTAACCTAGTTCAGACACCAGTCTCGGGAAAGGCTAAGTCTTTTTTGTTAATTTATCATATTGTTAATATTGTATTGTGCTTGTACCTTTTTACGAGAAAATAAACGTTATTATTATTATTATTACTCCTCCTTACCTGTAATTCCCTAGTAGTATATTGCTGAACTTTGATCCAGAGGAAAGATCGTAGGTTGTTTAGGAAACCCATGCCGCCCGTGCCACCGCCTTGAAGGAACTTGAAGAACACGTAGATAACCACGAGGTCCCATCGGAAGTGCAGCGGTGGTATCGATATGCTGTCCACTGCAGAAAAAGAAAATGTTCAGCATCATACTTCTTATAAATATTTTAGGTTTTTTCATAGAACTCAAATTGACTTTATATGAGCAAAAGGGTATATGTAGAAGGTGTCAGATAACTCACAAAGCGTATTATAGATTATGCACTTTATTTACGTTTATCTAGTCATTACTTAAGACCAGTGCATACTTAAGTGCAACTACTTAAAAACATACCAATGCACCATTAAACACCATTAGACAAAGTCTACGCGCTGTCGTCCTTCCGTCCAAGTTGATCACCAGGATTATATTGTAAGATTGTTTTTTAAACATTGAAACGACTTTGCCTAAAAGTCTCCATTGTGAATACTGATCAAGTCTTAACTTACTACTTATCTTTGATCAGATCGTAAAATCATCTCAGAATAGTAATGATTGCATCCACCCAATAGTATGATAGGGGAAAGTTTTAAAAGGTCTAAAAAAAAACACCTTAACCTATATCAATCATACAAGTTTTCTGTCCTAACGCAGACGTAAATGTAGACGATTTAACGATCTGATCAAACTGATTTGGCCATTTCATGAACTGTTCATTTCAACGATATGGCCACGACATATCCATTATACGTAATTACTAAAACATATACATATACATACACTAAAAAATATAAGAAACTAGCGGCCGCCCGCGACTCCGTCCGCGTGGATTTCGATTTCCAATATCCTATGTGTTATTCTGATGTATAAGCTATATTATGGTAAAGTTTCATTCAAATCCATTCAGTAGTTTTTACGTGAAAAAGTAACAAACATCCATACATCCATACATACAAACTTTCGCCTTTATAATAGTAGTAGGATGACATTAAAACATACACATACCTATATACTTATTATATATAGGCACGTAAAGGTTAATGACACGGCCTGCCAGCAGCGTCAAGATGCAGATGAGCACGTAGACCTGCAGCCACAGACTCTTGCGAGGCCACAGGAACGGGAGGAGGGTGCGAAGCTTGCCGAATACATTGCGGAATGTTGATCTGTTCTCGTCCTGTGGAAGTTATTGAAGTTTAATTGATACTTAACTTCTGCTTTTTAGTAGTAGTGCTGATGCACTAATCTGGTGATAAGTTCTAAATATAAAACTTTAAACTTTCGCGTTGCATTACTAACATATAATATTAACAGAGACTAAACGCAATATCATTATAGTTAAATACTCTCGTACTTACTGCTTGACGTTTCGGTTGCGATACTTAGGTACTATAATAATAATATTGCGTTTAGTCCCGGTTTAATTTTATTTGAAAGTAAGCCCTAAATATTTCAGAAGGAACACCATCTTGGATTTAATAAATAATAAATCAATTCATGGAACTAACACACTAATTGCTTAGCTCCAAACTAAGCTCGAAGCTTGTAATATGTAATAGGGAACGGATATACATAATTAAATACTTTTATTTTATAAACATCCATAACATCCACGACTCGAGTACAAATGCCGGTGTTCATAGTTCATCACACAAACACTTGCCTCAGCGGGATTCGAACCCGCGACCCTCGGTTTTGTAGCCACAAGACCAACAAGTCTATTAAATAAAACCTAACAAGAAAAAACCTAATAAAAATAGAGAAAAGAATAAAACTATCCTAAGTTTAGAGTTTACAGAAGCCAGAGTTAGCTATAGTAAAAATAAACACTTAAACACAATAATGAATAAATAAAGCTCACTGGGTTATAATAATATAAATGCTCCATCAATATATGCCTCAAAAGTATGAGATAAAATTGTGTTCTTTTTTGAACGCGCGTCTTTAAACAGATAGTAATTGACTTATTTATAAAACTACCTATAAAAATCACCTTTTTATTTTTGAATATATGTTTTTCTTCTGCTACGCTAAAATGATTTTGATATGGACATGACATCTTAACCTAATTAATATTTATTAAATATAAATTCTCAAAACTATGACATAGCCAAGACATAGCGCTTGTCAAAAGCCTCGACATTTTCTGTCAGAAATCTATGCTTAAAGACAAATATAATCCATCCTCTTTTACAAAATTGGTTGTGCACGTCACGGTCGGTCGGTGTGTTTTTATCTCTTCAAAATATTAGTATGAATAAAAATGTCTTACTTAGGAAATGATGAATCATTACATGAAATATCAATTTTTTATCTATTTTTAGTTTACCGTACACCAAGCACATATCCTATATGTTAATTGTAACAATCATAACTTTGATAAAACATTTATAACTTACCCTAGGCGGGATGAGTCGCCGACTGTCATCTTCCAAGTACTCGAATTGGTGCATAATCCCGGGCGCCTTCATCCCGAGCACAAACATGATCATGCAGGAAACGTAGCGCCCAACGAACAGCGACATCTCCAAACGATCTTGAAGGCTGAGGAAAAAAATTTTTCATTATGTATGGCATGAAGAAATAAAAGCTTTTGGTGCTTTTTAAATTAAGTTTTATTATATAACATCCCTTCTCATCTCATCACCTATGAACTCTTGTAATTTAAAATCAACCTTCAGTTGGCAAAAATAGTATAGATAATATGCAAGTATGCAAAGGATATTGCCCTCATAATACAAAACACAAAATAAACATTTTATAATAATAAGAACAGCAACTTACTCTTTCAAACCCCACCACCATCCTTCCTTATTTAAATTCAAGAAGGACAGATTCTCTGAGACAAATATTAAGGCCCAGAAGACTAGAAGCACGAAGCCATGTCCCCTAGGAGGAACAGAGGGTAACAGGAACCTCCTCTCTAGTATGGCTAAATAGGCCGATAGTGGAAACACAAACAGTGTAGTCACTAGAGCCACAATCTGAAAAAATAATAAAACATTCATCATAATATAATTTATTGATGAATGTTACAAATAATATATAATATAAGACACATTTCAATTACACTAATTCACAACATTTCTTATAACATTAATTGTTGGTTTTAAGGTAATTAAGGTAAGTCATGTTACATGTTTTTTTTTAATTAAGACAAAGTAAGAGAAAGTCTGATAACATCAATTCAAACCAATTTACTCACCATGTACCCATAAATTTGTCCTCCTTTAAATACAAACAATTGCAGCAGAAATCTTATCACAGCCAGTACAGGAATAAACAGGGTAAAAAATAGCTGAACGCCAAATAATCGCGACGATCGTACATCCACTACTTCAGTAGCATACCTATGAAACGATAATCAAATATAAATGTTAGTAAACAAAAATAAAGCAGTCAAATACAACTTTAAGTATCATCTGAGTAAATAATCAACATGATTTTCATTTTAAACCAGCTTAAAGTAAATAACACTAAACTAACAGAGCTCAACACAATAAAACGAGATAATAATATTACAATGGGACTAAGCGTGATATACATTTTTAAGTACTATTGTACTTAGGTACTGCTAGAATTTCCGACTGCGGCATTTTAATGTTGTGAAAGTTTTAACACAATAATAATTACCTACATAGGTAAGAACATGTACATACACTTTTTACTGTTAGTTTTTACTGAATGTGAAAGTCTTAAATCTTTTATATGAGACTAGTTCACATAAAGATCTCCTTTAGTGGATCTATTGGTTATGAAACATTGTCCATAATCAAATTACAAATTACCTATATGATAATGTTACTAAGAATCATGATAAAACCATTACTACTATAATAGGGTCAGTGACAGACAATAAATGTATCATAATGATAAGCACATTTTGGGAAACTGTAATAAGATAGTAAGTAATACCTGAAATAAACTTGTATAAATATAAGTTCAAAATTGTCTTCACCATATTGAGCCATCGAGCTTTATTGGAATTCACATGAATTAGGTAATACACACAGAAGTTATCATTTACTTATTTATTTTTTTATTTAAACTTTATTGCATGAAATAGATTTTGTACAAAAGGCGGACTTAATGCCTCATGGCATTCTCTACCAGTCAACCTTAGGGCAAAACAGAGAGTGAATAGTAGGTAGTGCTATTAAAAGAAATTAAATCATTCTCACTTTTGTGTCTATGTTGGTAGACAAGACACATATTCTTTTAATGAACAGGTCAATTCTTTTTTTTTACCATTAGTTACATAACATGTGTTTATACAAAAACCTTAATAATTTCCTTTACAGTTATCTATTTTCAATAAGTTAAATGGTTAAACAAGTGCAAAATAAATATTTTTATGACTATCTCACCTTGTATACATAACAATCTGAATAACTCCAAACACGAGTAGAAATCCACCAATAACAACTGCGGAGACTGTTTCCATGAAGCATTGTGATATGCCATGGTCCACCCACACTTCCCCCAGGGTGACGTTTGGGGGGCAATAACCTATCATTTCTGAAAAACAAATAAACGATACATTTTAGAATCTATGTATATAATAGAACTCCTGTTATCTTGCAATATACAGACAGGCCTTTTAAATATAATGCCTTTTGATCATATAAAGTTCTTTGTCCCTATATTAACACATAGAACATCTTGAATATACACTTAATCATGATATAACAATGTTTTGTATACACAGACACAATATAAGTACATTTATATGACTTTCTTAAATTCATACCTCTATTATTCATAGTACGACTGAAATGCTCTAAGTTTGTCGATTACGGATGATAACAAAATAAAATACTAATTTGTTATTTATACAGAATGTATCAAACTACTACTCAGAAGGCCAGATAGACATCACATTCGTTTTACATGTGTTCATTAACTACTTAGTAAATAGAAAACTACGCGTTTTCCGCAATTTCGAAATACATTGAGGTATTATTTACGTAAAACTTGTCATGTTAGATTTTAAGATTTAATAAAGCGGTATAATACTTACTTGCGATTTTTTGATAAACGTTACACGTGGAAAACGCTTATTTAATACTGCAAAGTATTAAATCACCGGCATGCTAGCACGTAATGCCTTATCAAAATCTCATAATCATTGAAATTGAAAATTAAATAATTATTTTACGATCGAATTGCATATTTGACAGCTGACATTGACAATGTCACTATTTTGACTTGAATTTTTTTTATTTTCCGTTGTTCTTGATATTCATTAATCATGCCTCTTTAGCAGTGCATGAGTTGAGGAGTTGTAGTTACGTATGTTACGTACGAATTTACGATTCAACCATGGTTTTGCATTTGCAACTGTTAAACATAATTTCTTACTCATACTAAGTACTCATATAAAGACAGACAGACAAAAATGAAGTTTGAAAGAGGAAAAAAAATTGAATTGTGATAATATTTGGAATTTTGAAAACTCCCAAAATTTCCATTTTTGTAGAAAAAATCACGTTATACATAGAAGATCATTCATGATGATTTGTGTGAGAGATTATTAACTTAATGTTTTTATTCATTACGATAAAAAACGTGAACTCGCAAACATGCAAATGTCCTCTTTTATCTAGGACCATGGTCGCAAAGGATTAAAATTTATTCATCAAAATAAGTGAACTGGGGTGAATCAGGCGCAACGCAACTGTCAAAATAATTATCGCGGCGCAATAATGGAACGCAGTTGTCATATGATGTCATTAATGTGTGAGTGCAGAAGGGTGTTTCATGGAATCAGTAGTTTGTTTGTGTGCGTAGTTGCGAAGTGACGGTGACGGGTGGTGGGAAACGCTTTTCGATAATTGCGAATGTATTTTTTCTATTTTCCGCCATATAATTGTGTGTAGTACGTTTTTGTGGATGAATAGTATAATCATCAATTTATTCTGTCTATCGTAGCAATGTAAAACCGTGTTCCTATTTATTCAAATACTCGGAGAATGTAAATGATCAGCATGTGTCACCACTCATCAACAAATTTATAGTGAAGCAGTGAACAGTCGTCATGTGAGAAAGGTTATGACTATCAGCTGGAAATCAACTTAATTTAGTTGGTGTTTGTGTTGTGGACCAGTGTTATTTATTTTTTGGCTGGTGGGAGTGATAAATTTGGTCTCAAAATGGCGGACCTCGAGGCTGTGCTGGCAGATGTCAGCTACTTGATGGCAATGGAGAAATCGAAATGCACTCCAGCGGCAAGGGCTAGCAAAAAAATTGTCTTACCAGACCCAAGGTAATGAATCCATAAATGTGCGTAACCCATAAGTTGGTCAATGACATGAATGATAGGCAGGCGTTTTGAATGATAATGTTTACAACATTGATTTACTTACTTCCAAAGTACGAATTCTTACAATTTCGTTTCTATACTATACATAAAACCAACACGTATGTTGCTTGGGTTTGTTATTTTATAGTAGGGATAGGTGGAATTCTCTTTAATTCACAATAATTACTGACATAAAATAAATTGATAAGTAATAACTGAGTTTATAAACATAGTTTATTGTTGATTAGGAAATTAATACAGTTCTACTTTAAAATAGCCTTCAAAAGACGAGTTTCGTCAAAAAACTCAAATTATTTGCAAATTTTTGAATGTAGGTCATTAACACTTGTTGAGGTCATTGCACTCTAGTGCTTTGTTGATTATATTTGTTTTTGTCTCAAATCAGTCAAATCTTATTCTTACAATGCAAGGTAACTTTGCATGAGCTAAATGAGCAATTCTTATTGATTAATTTTAAATTTATAATTAAAAAAACTATTTATGATGATCCATATAAATGGGACATGATATGGGTCTTATCACTACAATAAAATTAAAATGATTTGGAGTGCTTAAGTATTTAATATTTATTTTAGAAAATTCAAATACATAATGAATTATTTTACTAATTATTTCATTTACCAAAAAGAGTTGTAGTGAACATAATTGTTTTATAACTATCAATGAAATTGTTATTTCTAAATAAGCCCTGTAAATCTACTTTAAAAGACAAATAATATTATGAATTCAAAATTATTTTCTAGATGAAGAAATAACATTACTTAATTTTTTCATATGGCACATAATTTTAAAGTCACTACAGGATCATTAGGCTTGAATAATTTAACAAAACAGTACTTTACATAATGTACTATGCTTTTGTTCAAATAGAATATTAGTATTTCATAATAATAATTACGTAAGATTCAAGAATGGAAGTGACACTTTTTTTAATACATTTTATTAGAGATTTGTTAACCCCACTGGAATGCTCTGAAAAGTTATTCCAATTCATCCCATCCTGTTTTCCACTCCTGAACAACACGTGTTACTGCGATGCCATCCGCACACCATACAGACTGATGCTGCGTCCCTTATGTCACGTTGCACCAGTTGCCCTCGCGTCTGGACTTCACTTCCACTTAACATCAGGTGGAGTGGGGTCATTTGCCGGGCTATATATAAAAAATAAAAAACACAGACACTGGTGGCCTAAACCAAGAAGTATGTTCTTCCTCGTCGTTTCCTCACAACTTAGGGACATGACCATTGGGGGTAAATCTCGCCACAGCTCACCAGGCTGCTCGATTCTGAGCCAGGTGAATGTTGGCCTGCAACCTCCCTCCTTTGCATACATCCTCTACTCCTTTTACCCTCCATGCGGCCACTGAGTATCCTCTTCTCCATCCTAATCCTCCTCTGGCCACATGCCCGAAGAAACTCAAGGTCTTTTGTGTGCAGATAGCGGATAGATGTAGTGATAATATAACGTCTTTGTATTCAACTCGCACAGGATAGACTAATTTATACCAAGAAGTATAGTTCCTCTTTTTTACTCCGTGCCATCAGATCTTGGAATGACCTTCCGGCTCACGTTTATCCTACTTCCTATTATCCTGGGCTTTGTAGGCTAGACGTGAAGTGGCATTGGCAATGGATACTATGTACTACTTTACATATGGACCTTGCATCCACTTACCATAAGGAGAGATTAAAGGAGAGTGGCTATAAAAACTGTGAATATGTTAAAATTATAGTAAAATGAAATTTACTGATAAAGTAATTCAAGGGTACAATCCCTGGTAGGAATTTTTATAGGACATGTGTTATAGATCACATAAAGGATATAAATGTTATGTTTAAATTAGAGATGCGCCGAATAGTGGTTTCACCGAATAACCGAATACCGAATAATATTCGGTTCAATCTTTACCGAACCGGATATTCGGCCGAATTATTCGGTTCACCATTTTACTGCATTTCTGCTTAAACATGTTCAAATATGCACGCCACCCGCAACCCGCTTACATGCCGCGCTGTCACTTTGTTTTATACTATTTGCAAAATTAATATTATGTAATACCTTGCGGCCGTTTCCCGACCATGGCAGCCCATCTTACATGCAGCCAAGTACGCAGGATATATTATAGTGCACAAGTGAGTGCGCAACCACAGGTGCACTCCCTATTCCCTCACTCTAATAGTTTGGTGGGACAGTAATCTGACATGAACGTAGAGAGATAGGCGCATGACCAACGGCTTAACGTGTCTACAATACACATAAGTGGGCGGCGTAAAAGATCACGTGCTTGGGACGAAATGGGGGATGACAAAACGAAAGTTGATTTGTTATGTTACTTATATGTTCTTCTTAACTTTATTTAAATTTATAAAAAAAAAAACATAAATATTGAATAAGAAACATGTCTGTCCGTTCCAGTTCCTCACTGTTCCATGTCATTTAGCCATGAAAATAGAAGTATTCGAACCGAATATATTCGGCACTAGAACCGAATAATTCGGCCGAAAACGAATAGTGAAAAAAGTGCCGAATATGCCGAATACCGAATACAAACCGAATATTCGGCGCATCTCTAGTTTAAATCATAATAAAGATTCTCAGTGAATTGAAAAGGATCATTGCCTGTGATATGTAATCAATAAACTACCTAATTGTTATTAAATAAAGAGTTTTAAAATTCTTCAGTCCATTTTCAGTTAGTCCATGTAGGCCTCCCCCAAGATGGGAGGCTATATAGCCCATAGCCACCACATGGCAGGTGGGTTAGTGACTGCAACATGTTTAATCAACATTTTATAATTTTTTTGACGAAAAAGCAAGGGGACATTGCTGCACATTCCCCAGAATATATTTCAGTTATCCCTGGCCAGCACAGAGTTAGGTGTACCTAATAAATTATTTTCCCTTTTTTTTGGAAGTAATTAATAGAGTAAATAAAACAGTGTTTGACTGACAGGTGCAAACACCTTCTTTTATTTTATGTGAAAAACATAAGCTTGTATGGAAATCTCTGTAAAATACAAACATGTAAAGCGCAAGTTTGTATCAAAACAATATACTCTTTTTGTGTTTCAAGAAGCTGTAGTCATTTGTTTAAATCTCAATAGTTACTGTGGCATAATGATTTCTGCTTATTTTTGTCAACAATTTTACAGGTGCTTAATTTTTTTTGTAAGTGTTAATTACCTACACTATTAGTTATGTTCGCTCTTTATCACAATGCAAGTTATTCAACTTTTTCTTGAACAAAAAATTGTACCTGGTGTAAATGTTTAATGTTTGAAATTCCAATGAGAATTGGTTTAAACGACATGTAGTACCTATTCGTACGGAACCCTCGGTGCGTGAGTCCGACTCGCACTTGGCTAGTTTTAATTATGACCACCAGTACTTAAAATCACTGCGTTTAATGTGATTGGTGGTAAAGGTTGCCGCCGCGCCGTAGCCGAAACTCTTCCAGGTTTAGGTACTAAATGCGACGAATTTAGACTTCATTATTTTCAAATTCTCCACTTATCTGTTGAATGTACTTAAAAATACACCCATCTGTTGTTGGATATTAAGGTAGGTCACGTGAGTAGTGAAGGTTAAAAAAAAAATATGAAGTCCAGGGCGTTAATTATGTATCTGCTCCCTAGAGGACGTGCGTGTCGAAAGGACTTGCCACGGTGATTGTCACGAAAATATTACTAATTGTAGGTAGGCACCAGCTAGCACAGCTAGCTCAGCAGTTGGTGATTGTCTGATAAGCATATGCCTTCTCTAGGCTCAACGTTAGTTTGGCCATTGAATGGGCGCAACCACAAAACCAAACATTTTCACTCACCACGTCCTTAAAAAAATATTTTGGCTCTAACTAGTGGGTTAAAAGGTTCCTTTTAAAAAACCGTACGTCCGGTCCCTGATCGATGAAGAAAATGTTAAATTCCAAGTAAAAAATCGCAATAAATACCTAGTCTATTTTTCGTTTGCATCACTTAAACATAAAAATAAAATACTAATTCGTACCTACCTATTTGATGTAGAATTATGTTGGTTTCTTGCTACGACTTAGTAAACTGTGTTACTTCTTAATCTTATCTCATTCAGGTAAACATGATTATCACCTTATCTGTCCATGCTGCTTCATTCATATGCGCATTTCATGTGGTGCCTAATGCTAAAATTGTTTCCGAAGTCCCTATAGATAGTCCTCCATATGCCTGCCAATTTAATACTTGCCCATGATATGTAATTCATAAAATTTTAGGTACCGACCATTAATTAACTTACCTTACTCAACGTAAAAGAGTTTCTTAGGTAAATTCTTTAGATTTGAGGTAACATTCTAGGTTGAAGACGTGCAATAAAAAATCTTACTAAATAAGCATTTAGTATATGTATAACTAATATTTACAAGCGTAAATATTAGTTATACATATTTTGAAACTATAACTCAAAATGAACAAACAGATCCTTGTTTGTAAAAATATGCTGAACGTAATATTTCAACAATCATAGGTATGATGTTATCAAACTAGTGCAAGCTTTGATTCCTGCACGTTGTTCCCGGAATCGCTCGCCAACTAGGATACGTAAAGCGAAGCCAATTTATTGTTCGATTCCCATATTTGACCCGACTGAGATCTGAAACTAAGCGCAACGAGAAAATAACTACTGTGATAATAAGGTAGGTAAGTATATCCTAGTGATTTCGAAAGTCGTAAATCACTTAGTTGGACTAAGCTAAAACCATTTGTATTTATTCTGGTGTCAGGGTTCCGACGTATCGTATATTATCATAGCTTTATAAACTTGAAACAGGTATGAAGTTGAATGACATTTAAGAAGGTTTTCAAAAAGTTTTGTTAAGCGACTTCGCGGTATAATGTCCCTTTTTAGGTTTAATTTTATTAACAACAATCTGAAATACATACAAGACGATTCTCCAAGGATTAATTTGTTGTCATTATAATAAGTTATTGCTGCATATAGTTTGCATTTCTGCTCCAGGGAATTAGGCCACAATAATATATATAGGTATCTCCATATTTTCCAATTAAGTACCTATGTCACGGAGATATCTATTGGAACAACTGTCTGATAAAGTTGGGTCTCGCATTGAAACCGAAAGATTGCGGCAACACTTGTTTGGTTCATATCACAATTCGCGTGCTATTTACAATCGTCCGCCATCACGCAATGCTGCGACAGTTATGATACTGTGATTCATTGCCTTCTATTTCAGGCCATATTAAACACGTGAGTCAACAAGTTAAAGAAGCATAATTTAAAATGATAAAGGGCGTCCGAAAAATGTGTGTTGTTGTTAACTCTTAGTTTGAATTATTTATGAATTGCCAAGTTCTATGTTCCTTAAGTTGGGCATATATATGAGGCCATGCTGTACCTATTTCTTTTTAAAGTGTTTGGATAAATTTAACATGTTACCTCATGTAACAGTAAAATCCAATCTCGTAATTTTAGTGGTCACAACTAGTCACAAGTTTTTGGCAGAAAATTGTAATAAACTCAACTTCTCGGAAAACTGATTGAAACCAGGAAAGTTGTACAACGCCATCCAGTTATTTCTTAAAATTTTGCAATTTTTGTACATTAACTACAATACATTTTTAGGGTTCCGTAGCCAAAATGGCAAAAAAAACGGAACCCTTATAGATTCGTCATGTCTGTCTGTCTGTCTGTCTGTCTGTCTGTCCGCCAGTCTGTCACAGCCACTTTCTTCCGAAACTATAAGTACTATACTGTTGAAACTCGGTAAGTGGATGTACTCTGTGAACCGCAACAAAGTTTTCACACGAAAATAGAAAAAAAATAAAAAAAGTGGGGGGTCCCCATAGTCAAAACTGAAACTCGAAATATTTTTTTTGATTGAACATATACGTGTGGGGTATCTATGGATAGGTCTTTAAAAATTATATTAAGGTTTCTAAAATCACTTTTTTCTAAAGTGAATACTTTGCGTGTCAGACCCTTACAAAGTGGAAAAAAGTGTGTCCCCCCCCTCTAACTTCTAAAATAAGAGGTTGATAAAACTGAAATAATTATATAATGTACATTACCATAAAAACTACCAACGAAAATTGGTTCGAACGAAATCTATTCAGTAGTTTTTTTAATACGTCAAAAATAGAATTTGTAAGGAACCCTTAGTGCGGGAGTCCGACTCGCACTTGGCCAATTTTTTTATTTTCTGAAAACAGAAAACCCGATTGAACTAAAACTTTCGGCTTTTACGTTTATCTTATTATCTGCGAATCTTTTCCTCTCTAATTGCATTGAAAATGAATAGACTGCTTGTTTAGCTAGCTATGTTTTTATAATGACGGGTTTTATCGCGTAAGAAACAAAAAAAGAAACGATTCTAGGAAACAAATGTGCAAAGCTCTCCCTCTACCTCTTTATCCGTTTCTGATTCGAGTAGTTCCGGGCAATAGGTGGGCTGTGTTTAACCAATAAACCATATTGTTTATGAGTTACTAAAGCTCTTAAGGTACTTTTTATAACTTTACGAGCCCGCCCCGGCTTCACAGGAGTACAATGCTTGCTGGTACATAAACCTATTTGACAGTCTCCCGTTTGGTAGGTATGTACCTACTTCTTTCATTCAACAATTGAAAAGGTAAGCTGTTTATTCTTCGTTCAGTTCTGTTCGTAAATGAAACGGTGGAATAAGGTATTTAGGTCACAGGGCTATCGCTGAAATCTTTCTTGAAGAAAGCTGTGTTCAAACGTAAACAGAAATTCTTCCATTAATACTATTAGGTCTCCTAGAAAGATGTAGGTACCTACTCAAAACAGTCGCTCATAAATGGTTCAATTGGAGAGGATTAAAACATTTCAGTTTCTATCGTGCTTAAGTTTTGTACAGAAAAATAAATTTTAGGTATTAGCTTTCTGATTTCATGTGATTAATTCACTTTATGATATTGCTAGAATTTTGAACTTCTTCCTGACCGATCGACGCAAACCTTTACGTCACAAATACGCAGTAACTACTCTTGTTTGAAAACATTGCAGCACAGTCGCGACCTAGGGACGAAATTGAAACCCGCATACCAAACAATGTTTATAGCTAGTTAGGTGTGTTTAAGCTACTTATTTGCGTCAGCTCTTTACCGCCATTTACCGATATCCTATGCATCTAAACGCAGTGTAGGTTCCTGTATGTTGGGCATAAGATTTTAAATTCAGGGTTACTATTACAAACATATTATTAATATCCGTAATTGTAGATGGTTCAATGGCTTTTATTAAACACTGAGAAATGGTACGTTTGTCATCTAAACGCATTAAAAATGATATTCCTAATTAAGCAAAAGCAAATATTATTTTGTCTTTTCAAATAGTTGGAGAAACAACTCTTACTTCCGCGATAATTGCGCCGTACTTACATTGAAACAAATTCATTAAGATTATAATGCATTTTATCATAATTTATCGTCAAATATTGCTTAGTATGATATCATTAAATATTTATGGTTAATTGAACTTACCTTAAGTGAAGTTCAACCAAAATTATACGAGTTGTAGCATCCGTAGAGATTTAATAATAACGTATAGTATGTTTCCAACGTACTGCATCATCACACGAATTTTAGACATAATAAATAAAAAATTAAATCTTTCTATTGACTACCGCGCCTAGCACCTCAACCTGCCGACAGGGGGTGATCATTTATTTTAGAGTATTCCTTGATATTTTATTCTGCAATACTATTAAAACAGGGGTTACTTGGGAGGGTAGGGATCTTAAATCTCTACGGATGCTACAACTCGTATAATTTTGGTTGAACTTCACTTAAGGTAAGTTCAATTAACCATAAATTATACTTCGTTGTAGCATCCTAGGAGATTTAATAATAACGTAGATGTTCAGATCAAATAATTGCAGAATAAATAATAAAAGCGACTGAATTTAACAATGTTTATCGCTTTTAAACCATTTTCCTAATACATATCAGTCTCTTAATCAGCATAATACTAGAGGTAGGCACATAGGAACTTATTATAAGGTAATTTAAGTATTACGTCAGATAAAGCCCTGCTTGGCGTGGACCCGCCAAAGGTTACAACAACAACAAACAACTAGGGGAGGTCCTCCAGCCGGATGACGCCGGCGGAGAAGCCCGCGCGCGGCGCCGGCGACGTGGCCGCGCGCCGCGGGCTGTGCCCCAGGACCCGCGCACTTTGGTGCCGCTATCTCCCAGCACTTGCTTTATCCAGTGGCTTACCTTCTGCGCACTAGCACCTCTCACCTGCTTTTTAAGGCATTCGCTGGAAAAATAGAATTATTATTAGTGTAATATGAAAGGACAGTTTTTGATTCGCCTTATAGGACGTCGATGTTTTAACGAGGTCATCTATAATAATAATAGTACTAGGTTTGTTAAATACTATGTTGTTACTGTTAATAAGTCTTAACGTCTCAACCAGTTTAATAAGTTTATTACATCCAGGTCTAATGATTCCCTAGGAAATAGCTTACAAATATGAGATAGTACAAAATCTGCGTTACATATTTGGGTAGATTCGGTCTAGCCCTAAACGCACTATTTAAAAAATCGACTGACACACTCATTAATAATCCTAAGTCAGATCAATTGTTGCCATTTAAGAGTCTTGAGACATAACTTATTGGCTGTTTGAATGTTCATGTTTAAAATGTCTTTGTAAAGTAAATATATAGTGCTTCGAATTTAGAATAAATCAATGATACTCTTTGGAATCAGATTTAAAAAATAGGTAACAAAACTTGCCCCTGTACTACATGACACAATTGCTGTTAATTTCATAAGGTTTTCCATACCATCAAACCTATAATTTTTAAAGCCGGTAGGTAAGTCTGTTCTTGAACCGTGTTCGAGTAACCTCCAACTTACATAACTTTAACTAAGACCCGTGGGACACAGGCAATATTAAGCCAGTTTAGCAAAAGATACTGAATACGACCAGCATGAAGTACCTCCAGGGCGTCTCTGTCGGCCTTCGGACATGGCGGCGGCGGCGCAGAGGCAGGGAGGAGCGGCGGCTGCGCGGGCCCCAGCATGCAGCTGGCGGCGGCGACGCAGCTGGTGCGGGTAGTGGCGAGCGTACGAGTGGGCCACGCCACACGCGTGCTTGTGCATGGTCAGTTCACTCGATATGGAGGCATTGACAAGTTCCCATGCGAGGTTGTAGACGTTGATCTGCGATATGCAGAAGGATGTTGAGGAGCCAATTTCTTTATTTTCAGGCTAGATGTATCAATAAACTTGATCGACCTGCCATTGTCTTCTAAATTTTCTCCAAATAATTTTTTGTCCCTTTTCACACTTTGATCACCAATCAATATTTATGAAGCTTTTATCCAGTGATGGGAAAATGAGATGGCGACAATTCATGGTCTCTTCATGGTGTGGATCCAATATTCTCTTGTTTGATAATACTCAAATCACCTATTTTAATACTTTTTAATACTACCTAATACAATGTCAACTTCAAAAAATCATTCTGGTTTAAGTCTACAGTGAGATTGGCTATGCCTGCATACCTGCTCCCAATAAATTCCTTCCCAATAATGCCCATATCTGTTTTAAAATTGATCAATGTTAGGTATCAGTAGGTACAACTACCTCCTTTTGAATACTTTTCGGATGACATCTCGTGCCACCACTTAAAAAGCAAAATTTTTAACATTATGTACATTTGTTTTCGTTTATTAATTACAATGATTTTAATTTATATGATTTTGAAAATGATTCATGATTATAATATTCATATTTATAACAATAATGTTTAACGAAATTAAAATTTCTAACTTAATTTTTTCTTATATGTAAAATTATAAAACTTAATCCATTGTAGTTATAATAAAACTTTCATTTGTTATTTTGTTAAAGAATCTGATTGTTTACTGTTAGTAAATTAAATAATTATTTTTTCCAATAACGATAAGCATGTCAAATATTGTTAAATAAATATGGAAAGGGAGGATATTCTACCACAAGTATTTATTTACTCAAATAAATCCTCGATCGTAACATAGAAATGTAAAACCCACCTGTTTTATGAATAAATATTTGTATTTGTATTTGATTAATAAATGTATAACATTTTAAGTTTTTTATGATGGACCTAATAATATTGCATGCCATCAAATTGGCAAATTGTAGCTGAAGTGAGAGCTAGTTTTAAGACCATAATGTACCTACAATCGCAATGAAAATATTTGATTTGATTTTATTTTATTTTATTTCCGGATGACATCTCGTGCCATCACTTATGAAATAAAGTTACAATTATAACATTTGATCCCCATTTTTAGATACTTTATTTCCGGATAACATCTCGTGCTACCATTGAGGAAATCAATTACTACTGGTAGTATGTAGTTCCATCGTCGAACTCGAGTGAAGTACTTTTGAATACTTACCGGATGACATCTTGTGCCACCACTTAGAAAAGCAAACTTGTATTTCCGGATAACATCTCGGGCTACCACTGAGGAAATCCATTACTACCTACTGGTAGTGTGTTGTTCCATCGTCGAATTCAAGTGAAGTCGGTACATTTTTAATACTTTTCGGATGACATCTCGTGCCACCACTTAGAAAAGCAAACTTGTATTTCCGGATAACATCTCGTGCTACCACTGAGGAAATACTACTGGTCGTACGTATGTTGTTCCATCGTCGAACTCAAGTGAAGTACAGATTGAATACTTTTCGGATGACATCTCGTGCCACCACTTAGAAAAGCAAACTTGTATTTCCGGATAACATCTCGTGCTACCACTGAGGAAATACTACTGGTCGTACGTATGTTGTTCCATCGTCGAACTCAAGTGAAGTACAGATTGAATACTTTTCGGATGACATCTCGTGCCACCACTTAGAAAAGCAAACTTGTATTTCCGGATAACATCTCGTGCTACCACTGAGGAAATACTACTGGTCGTACGTATGTTGTTCCATCGTCGAACTCGAGTGAAGTACATATTGAATACTTTTCGGATGACATCTCGTGCCACCACTTAGAAAAGCAAACTTGTATTTAATTAAATACTTGCAATAGAATTTTATTCCCATAAAGGCTGCTTAATTATACAAAATTAATATGTCTCTTTTCCTCTTACAAAGACTAATTTCCATGGATAGTTGCTCCTTAACAAACAGCTTGCTACCCTGATAAAGAGGCATAGGAAATATTTCCAAATGCAGCCCGAGGACTTAAAGCTTTATCAATAAATTCAATTTTATTACTCCGTCATATAATGTTATCCTGTTGTTAAGGCTTAATTTTCATATTAGCTATGTAGCTTTTCTTGGGTAGCAAGGATTAATATTTCTCTCTCAAGGAGTTTAGTGTGCCTACATCCAGCCTTAAGACACCTCAATACAAGCTGCGGTTAAGGTGCCCAAAAAAGAAACAAATTCCCTTAACCGAGTTTCTAGAAGACATATCAGCCACCATTTCATAAGTTTTATGACGTTTATCTGTTGGCAATTCTAAAGTCATGTACAATGAATAAAGCTTAAACGCTAAAAAAAAAAAAAAATTCAAATTTGACTTGGCAGAAAATAATATTTCATTATTTATAATTAAACTTAACTTATTGAAAGTGTTTACAACCACTGTCACAGTATTTGAACATGAATCCTGGTATTTAGATGTGCACCACAACTGTCTATCTATGTCTCTATTTGAGTTGACTTCATAGTACAGGTCTCATTAATTTTGTAAAAAATAATGTGCTGACCATAGTAGGTAAATTCATATATAATAACAGATATTTAAATTATTTGACCTGTCTAAATTATACCAATTTTTATACGCCGTATTTATATTGTGCCAAGGCACTTTGAGACAACAAATGTAGCAGCACCAATATAGTCTCACTAAGTATCTAATGACTGACACGCGAACGCTAGCCTGCTCGCGCCCACCAGTGTAAGGATGGGCCACAAGTAATGCGACGGTGTAAGTAACACTTTTTCATGTGGTTCAAAATACAAACTTTCCGGAACAGTTAATGACAATAAAATTGGGTAACAAGGCTGGTTTGGCCGATATTGAGCACAATAATCCCAGTCGGTTCATCATGTACACCACTGCCATTTCTCAATGGAAATAACCTTTAAATAATATGGGAATTTCTCCCATCCTGTGAATATAGAAGATCAACAAAATCCCTGGATTCCTAAGTTATTACGTAAATACTTAGAAAAACACTTTACTGACCTTAACTTTATGTATTTCTACCCAAATTAGTCCAAACCTTCATTTGAACAAAAACGCCGGGTATCCGTGAACGTTTGTCGAGAAAACTTCTTCTCCAGAAGCTTATTTTTGCACTGATGTTATCCTCTGTTTTGGTTTTCGTCTTTTTCCCCATTTTCACTAGCACAAACACACAAAATTTGCTTAAATTTAAATAAAATTACGTTTTTAAATCGGCGCGCACGCGGATGATGCAACACACAGAAAACTAATGATCACCCCCTGTCGGCAGGTTGAGGTGCTAGGCGCGGTAGTCAATAGAAAGATTTAATTTTTTATTTATTATGTCTAAAATTCGTGTGATGATGCAGTACGTTGGAAACATACTATACGTTATTATTAAATCTCCTAGGATGCTACAACGAAGTATAATTGTTAAGTATAAGTAAGATAACGCACCATGACAAACACTAGAAATGTTAAGTACGAACGATAGAGCCAAAATTATTTTCATTTGTGTTTATAATATTAGTTCTATTTTAGATAATAATAAATTACTATTGAGACATTGTACATAATCTTTTCTTGTTTTTTACTCTTGTACATTTTTATTTATTCTTATATTCAACATCAATTGGCACTTCCTCTTCCATTGAGCAACACTTCACTGGGGACTCATCCCCTCAATGTTCTGCCATACACTGTAAGCTTCTTTGATCCTTGAGGCTTTTTGTTCGAGTGTGCTCGCTTACATATTCAATACAGATAAAGGTAACGGGTGTTGCATTCTGTTGAATATTTTCTAATGAAAAAAGCCCAGGCCAGATAACTTTTTAGTCATCTTAATCTTAATAAAAACAAGAATACTACATAGGTATAGGTACTACAGACTCCTTATAAATAATGGATGTTACAACGCCGTTTTTGTAAGTCTTGTATTATTCCTGCGAAAAATCTCTGCAAACAATACTAGAATCTCTTTGTAGCTAGCTTTGAGTTACAGACGTCGTAAAAATTCTCACAAAGCTATGTCGTCTACATAAAAAAAAACTCCGTGGTCGAGGTAACAGTAAACAAAATAATAAAACAACATTTTAACTTGGCTTTTTAGTAGCAAGCAGAGGCGTTATGCTTATTGACGAACTGTGAACATGAGAGGGTTTGCTGCGAATTGACAAATGGATTTTATTATTTACTTCAATATAATAATTTGTTCTCAAGACATGATGTGCCTTAGTGTGCTGTTAGTCTAATTATAGTACTTATAGGTTTGCAATTAGTGATTTTTTTAACCCAAAATTGGGAAATTGAAATCAAAAGACATGGCCAACATTCTACGGAACGTTTGCCTAGATACCATTTCCCATAAACATGTCGTATTGCATTAGACTCGTTACTATCAGAACATTCAATATCATTAACAACTAAAGTCCAAGAACTTGAGGTTATAATTATACAGACACAAAAAGATTGCAAAAAACATTTCAATCCCTAACTGGATAATTGTTTTGATTGATGACATGATACATTGGTTACTAAGGTTACTCAGCGGTGTACCGTGAAAAAAGTGTTGTCTCTTTTTCTCTTATCGTAATTTTGCTAACGCTTACTCTGTCAAGCATTGTATATTATTTCCATGGCAACGGATTTAAATATTTGACAATAACTGTCGAAATAATGGGGGCGTTTGGGCGAAAAAAGCGTTTGCAAGCGTTTGTAAACAAAATGGCGATTGTTAGTGCAAACTGTACAGTTTTCGCCCAGGACGCGTTTGCTAACTGTCAGTTTACTGTGTTACCGCTAAACAATCGCCATTTTGTGCTAACAATCGCCATTTTGTTTACAAACGCTTGCAAACGCTTTTTTCGCCCAAACGCCCCCAATGACAATAATATTCATTCCTTTTTGCTTAAAGTAATATTCATTTTGGTGAAAATAATAAAATCTATGTTTAAATTAAGTTTTTTGTGCTAAATAATAGGGTAGATGATACAATTTCAAATATTTTTTTATAGTTAAAGCTATATTTTATTGTATGTCACTGTTTTTCATACAATATTTTATTGTGTCTATGGAGGACAAGAACAGACTATCCGTATTTACGTTGAAAGGAACGCATTTTTTCAAAAGCAGTGTATAGCGGAAGTTAAATTACTAATTAATATCTTTTAAATACTGACAAGTTCTACAAGATCGTTAAATATATGAAAATTCATATTTTAATTTAATATATTTTGTGCTTTTGTGCCATTCGTGGCCATCACTAGGCAGGAATTGACCATGTCCTTTTCCTATATTAAACTTATATATTTGAGAGGATTTACCCCTTCCGCTATAGTTAGTTCCTATTAATGTTAAAATGATAAATCAGTGCTGGGTTAATAAATTACTCGTAACGAAACGGTTTAATACTAAAGCAACAAACAAGTTTACAAATATCTGACGTGCGTGATGATAATAACTATAGTTAAAAGACTGTGTTGCTGCCATTACCGCCTACCTCCGTAAGTCAGACATCAATATCCCATTACGACATGATACATTTTAAAAAACTAACAAAGTACTGTCAGCATCGGTCGCTTTAACTATGGTCCATTTTTTAGCCTTAGAAAGACCAATTTTGTTATATTTTATTACACACACATGCACTTTTGGAGACAAGCTGTAAAGTCATTAAATGTCATTTGATGTTAAGTTTCACTCATATCCTTTTTTTAAATAGTCACACGCTGTTATCATTTCTTCATTAAAAAACTTATTCTTATTATCGTGTAAAGTTTGCTCATCAAAACACCTTAAGAAGCAGAGTTTATAAACGCAAAAGGAACTTACAAATATGTAACTTGATACAACCAAATAGAAGATTCCCGTCAATGTAGGATTTTTTTGCGGCATAAGGAGAATTTTGAATTAGCGGGCGTATAATATGGGCAAAAAGTGTCAAAATTTTGAAAAGGACAAAGAAGCAGGGGCAATAAACTTTTCAACAATCATTTTCAATGTACTTATAGCATGGAAGTATTGTACTCGCGGATCAACGCGGACGAAGTCGCGGGCAGCCGCCAGTTTTTGTATAAAATCATTTTTAAACCAAATGTTTTTTGTTTCAGTGTACGGAGTGTTATGCACAAATATATGGAAAAGAAGAATGAAGTAAATTTTGACAAAATATTCAATCAAGTCTTAGGTAAGTGCTATAGTTTATGTCACCTGTAAAATTAGGCTAATCGCAGGGACTAGTTTTTCTCGTAATAATTCTGAATTTTCAGAATGGAAAATTGTAAGGAATCATCGTAATCTTCTATCTCATTATTTTAATGCATACCCGGGCCAAATTTCTTAATTATTATACTTATGTCTTTTATAAATAACGAGAGAACTAACGAGTGGTGTAGGAAAACTTTTCAGTTACACTTTAAAACAGAAGTATGAAACTGTAGATCCAGTGTAATTAAGAATTCCGTTGGGATTAATTTACTTACCTCCAACTTAATTGTACTAAGTGCTAGCTCCAGTTTTAAGCTAGGTTGCGTCTCAAGAAAGTCCCGTATCAATCTATTAAGTTATTTCTCTTGTTTAATGGATGCTACTCGGCGGTCACTTGGTTTCTTAATGGAAGGGAAGGCACTTGAGTACCATAATGCTCCTCTTATGTTTAGATGCCTAGTTGCAGATTGCACTAAATAGTTACGTTTCAATATAACTTTAAAGTTTTCAACTTAAATACCTAATGTTATGGGCGAAGAGCAATTCGTGAACAAACTACTTATCATCAATAGGTGTAATACTGTAGAGTTTTTAAACAATTTCACCTTTAGGTGTATCGAACTCGTTTTAAATTGTGTTTTTCTCTCCTCTACTATATTATGGTAAGTAATTGGGACAAACTACTAATTTTAACACTTATATTGTTTTCCGGGACCAAAGGCGATATGTATTATGTAGTATACGTTCACATAACATTTCTGAGCCATAGCCTTCTTTCGTAGTATAAGTATTAGCAAAAGAGAGTCCCATTGACGGTGTTTTCATCTCGCGAGATTACACCTGAGATTTTACAACACTCACAGAAAGTCTGCCTTCTGCCAGCCCACGTCTCGACTCGGTAAATACGTTTTTATTAGCTTGCGCAGCCACCGCTCGATTGACTGCTCCTTCATCACAGCCCTTAAGGAGTATAAGTAATTAATGAACTTTTCTGCTATTTCTTTAGTATTGTTTAGCATTCGATATCAATTTGAAGATTATTAGGATGATTTGTTAAATACACATAGTTTGTAGGAGGTATTTATTTTGAAGTCGGACCAAATTATTGGATTAAAGAATAGAAAGCGGAATGATTAAAAGTTAATCATATTTCTATCGGACATGGATATAACTACGAAATAATGAATACATAAATACATTTTTGTATCGTGCAAAAAGTTTTATCAATCATGCCGCAGCATCCTAAATGTCATAAAAAGATAGTATTTTATTATGAAAAACGTCGCGTAAGTGTGTTGGCTTATCACGAAAACTATGTAGGTAGTACTTGATTTGCGTACGTGTACTGTATCAGTAAAGGAACTGCCACTGTTCGGATTACGGCTGATCTAGATAAGTCTAACTCGGGATCACTTTCGCAACAACTTTCTTGTCGGGATTCGTATCGTAAACAAGATTAAACGTAAGCAGGGCCGGAGCAGGCGAACCATTTGCGCACGCACGCACTGGATTACCGCCGCCTGCCTACAATTGCTCCGGATGTAATGAAGTTACCTCATGTCGCTGACGATAATTCTCTACTCAGTCCAATTCGCTTTTCTCTGTACGTGTAGAGATTGCAGGGTGTGGAAAGCGTTTAGTTCAACGCGCCGTAAAGTGTTGCACTTGGATTTGATGGGGCGCGTAGTGCATTTACGCGGGTCGATTAGATCGTCTATAAAGTAAGAGACACATTTGTGGCGTTGATTGTTTTAGATTGTTGACGATGGAACTGTTCCTAGACAATTCAGTGCATAATGTGTATGTACTTTATTACGTACTAGCGGCGCAACCGTACCGCGTTGATTTCGCATAGTGTATTACTACTTAAAGCCTTCCTCGTCACATGGACTATCCAAGGCAAATATAATTTTTCAATTCGAACCAGTAGTTCCTGTGATTAGCGCGTAATAACTTACAAACAATCAAACTCTTAAGCTTAATTATGTTGTATCAAGCCTACAAACCTTATTTTACAATTTTTATATTGAGTAGTGTAGTTACATTTGTCTGAAAATATATAGTTATTTTAGTTGAAAAAAAATAATGGGGTTCTTTCTCCTATGACGCTGTCACAAATAATTCATTTGCTTACAGTCCGTGATATCATACTTATATAAAAGGCCGATATTATTTTTACGTGTGGTGATGTGAAGTAGGTAGACTCGACTTTCCGTGAGGTTCTATTTACAATTCCCCCTTGCGTCTGAAGAGCCCTTGACATCGTAGATTTCTCTAGAGGCGACCGCGCTATGGCTTTATCTCGGCGGCTCACTTGCATCGGAATGACAGCTTGCGAAGTTTGCAACTTAGTTTATTTCTACCACCCTTTTAATGGTATTATAATAGCAGCAATATCTTAGACTTTCGTCACACTTCACACTTCTTAAAGACTTTTACTTTTTTGTGATGATTATTCATCATCACTTCTTAGGTATCGGTGGTTCGGAGTTTTTAAAGGCGTTTGTTCGTATCTCATTCAAATCTGTCATGGCTGATATTGAATTAAATAATGCCATGCTGTTATAAACACTAGCGCGATATTATTTAAATACCATTACAGCATAACAATGCTGCTGATGTGATGTGTCTGACAGTCTGCCTAAAATTCTGAAGCGCGGAGAAAATCGATGTCTTACGAAACTAGTTCAGCCTCGCCTATCTTTGAACATACTTCACAAATGCGCCACTGAAGCTCCTTTCCAAGTCTTGAATGAAGCGAAAGCTGTAAATGACCTAAGTTATTTAATCTAAGTATCCACCGTATTCTTTTTCTCAGTCATAATGTGCTTCTTGATGAGTAATATAAAAAAAAATCTATGACTAAACGAATGACGTAAAGCAAAAGGTAAAATTTCTCCGAAATGCAAAGAGTATGGCCGGACACGAACTGTGACTAATATAGAAGACCATTGACATTGTAAGTGGTAGTGCAAAATCTTATACATAAATCAAGCACACTTACAATATTATAAACAAGTTTGTTTGTCAATCACGCTTAATCACGGGTCCATATCGAAAAGGCCCTTACCTATTATAGTCACTTTTGATAGAAATGCATTAACATTTTTTGTTAGTTTTATTTACTTTCGAATTGTCTTTTAGTTTACCAGTTTAGCACTAAAACTTCTTCAATACTCTATCGATAGAATCATAAATACCACGACAATGAATGCCTTTATTTACCATGGATGTTTATCAAACGAAATTATATTTATGTGTTTGGTGTTCTACTTATTCGAGGGCGTCAAATGAACCCACCCTCCGTAATAGTTATGATTTATAGTATCGGTTCGCTCATGACCGGAAGAAATGTTATGTATGACATATCCGTGAGAGCTGTTTTGTCTACGCGTACACAAGTTAGTTCAATGACTCCGTTATAGGGATAGGTATTTTATGCCGTACTAGTTTCTGGAATAATGCTGATAAAACGTGCCATGGGCTGTAAATTTTATGTACATTTTTTGGTAAAGATTTTCTATGGGAAAGATATTCGGGTATATTCACTTTTTGACATTTTAGAGGATAGTAAAAAGCTGCAACAGGTCGTTATCTGCTTCTTCATAGAAGATCTGCTTTGAATGAGTGTTGCTCACGTGTCACTTTCCATTATTTTAAAGAAACTTTTGAAAACGATTTTCAACAGGTAAATACTGGTTTTGTATTTTTTTAGAAGGAAAATTAAAGCTTATGGTTTTTGCTCTCATTAGAAGTTACTCTGGGTATTTTATATTAACCAGAGGATTTCCCATGTTGCTAACGAAATTCTCTGCCAAATAATGTGTCACGCTTCAGTAGTTTGCGTGTCATAGGAAGGTAAATCTTTTAAATATTCGCATGTTAGTGTTCACTACCGTCAAGTCTTTCCTTTTGAGGGCTGTACCCATGAGGTATATATGTATAGCCGTATAATTGTCGTGTCATGGATTCTGTAAGTAATAATTTTAAGACAATGACAGGACATCCGGGGCGTTACGGCTGTTTCTACGAAGGGATTCTGGCGTACACAACAGAATTTTAGTGTTTGATGAAGAATTAATTATCAATAAAGTTTTAACGTAATGCTTAGCAGCTTAGCAAACATCATGTTTTTGCATGAAAAGTCTAAAGATTGTACTGGTTTAACCACGTTTATAAATCACAGATTTATAAACCCGACGAAACCACATTTGTTTACCTTTAAAATTTCTCAAATTAAAATTACGAAGTTCAATTAGAGCAGTTTAAAAAAAAGAGATTCTAATTTTTAATTCTGAAGTTGAAGAGGCGATGAGATCTAGGTATCTAGCTAGACTAGAGCGATTGTGGTTTTTTGACTTTTGTTATCATAATGTAATCTACGAATGATAGGAGCGAGTGGAAGAAGAAAACATGCTGCGATGCCGACCCCGCCTAGTGCGGGATAAGGGCAGGAAAATGATGATGATGATGAATGTAATCTACGAATATTCTTGAAGACTCGGCAGCCCTAATAACAAGACTTTACTACTTGAATCTTATGCGTCATAATGTCTGATTCACGATCTCGGCTCTACGTCAGTTTCTCGCGTCTTTAGTTAACGCTCTGAATGGAACGCGTACAGAATAGACAGTCTGTGTGACACAAGATCCTCTCGGTTTGTGTCGCAATGGATCACTATTGTTTCGAGTATGCTTTAATGCTTCATGTTTACAAATGAATATTAGACATACCTATATTACCAGTGCACGGTAGAGCAAGTAGGAAACCTGCCTGAAATAATTTCATTCTTACTGTTAGGGCACTATTCGTCCATCAGATAACTTTGTGTTAATAAGAAAATCGGAAAAAAGAAACATGGAACTTATATTAAAATGAATCAAACGGGCTATTTACCATGAAGACTGTGTCAGTCTATTAAAAAATATACAAGAAAAATATTAAAGACAGGTTACACTCGTAAATGAAAAGTAGAGATAGGCTGTGTTAATTCTTTTAAGTAATAGTGGCAATGTTCAATCTGAGTTCATTGTAACATGTGAAGGTATTCACGTTTACTTTAAATATTAAATTTACATTAAACGTATCTGAGAAAGTGCACCCTATGGTGTTCCTAACGCCGCTATTTATATGCGAACATGAACGTGAACCTGTTTATAAATAGATCGGTTTTCATTAATAATTTCATACACGTTTATTTTTAAAAAGAGTCGACATTTTATTTTGCTTTGCTTTATTTAAGGCTTTATGATTTTATGTGAATATTGTTTAGGGATAAGAGTTCAACTAGAAAAAGAAAATGTTTTCATTGTTTTTTTTTTAATTCCATTATAAAAGCAATCAGGTACTTAAATTCCATAAAGACACTTGTGGCAGCGTTGATATTTGCAAGGGTCTGAGCGGAGCAAAGCTCTCGGGAAGAGTTAACAACGCAATTTACGGTGGCCCCAGTTCCACTTGCAGTAAATAACTTTATCGGCTGCACTGGACATTGTACAAGCTTTTATACTGGAGTAGAGCAAATCCGCCTATTTAGGTTACCGACATGCCGCGCTAGTTCCTACTTTATATCGATAAAGCTATTCCATTTTCATTTTATCGTTTTATTAGTTTTCGCTCGCGTGTAATTCGGTTTGTCACAAAGTCTTGCCCGACCCTTTGGGATTACACAATCTTCCGGGGTAAAAAGTATTCTTTCTGTCCAGTTACATTTTGTCTCGTGACTGTATTTTATTATGATTTTGTATTGTTGTTATGGTTTATTTTATCGGAAAATAGCAATTGTGTTTAAAGCGGTAAAAGAACCTACGCGAACGCAAATATTAAAAGAGACTAGTCATTCGAGTTTTATTTTAAACAAGCTATTTTGAAGAGTTAATTTGATATTCACATGAGAGATTAATATGCTAATTACTACTAATAAACATGTATGTTAATTGTTACATTTTAAAGTTTCATTCACAAAAATGCGTGAAGTTTAAAATATTACTTACAAGACAAATGTGCCGCGTAATCCTTAAAATTAAAAAAAATATTTCGTTACATTTGGTTAAAAATGATGTACCTAACATGTAGAAATTACGTTGTTTATGTTAATGCATGTGTCATTTTTTATTTATTTTACCTTAAATTAAAACAGAGAAACCCAGGTGTTTGAAACTACTAGAATAAGGATAGTGTGAGATACATTACCATAAAGGTTGTCTTGTATTTAATGAATAGGTATTACGACTTGTCGCGGTCACTGCTTACGTCACAGACGAGTGTAACGTGATGTTTGTATTTACGCCTGCATTACGCATTACGCAAAACGATAAGTCGCGAATAAAATATGATGTGTAAGTATATGTACAGCAGACGCCGCGGTGGCCTAGTGGCTTTAGTAGCGGGCAACGGGCTCAATCAAAGTCCTGGGTTCGATTTTCGAGTCGGGCAAATTCGTATTTTTTTTTTGTTTGTGATTTTTTTAACACGGTTTGTGATCAACCCTCGAGAGCGTGGTGATTAGGCCAAAATCAGTTAACCCACCTTTGTAACGAAAACATGATTTCAAATCATGGACACCTTTGTCCTGCAGTGGAACATTAGTAGGCTGATACTTTATACACACACATTATACATCTGAAGAGGCGCTTATGACCAAATTAGCGCCTACTTCGTAACGACTGACTTGAGAATTAGCAAAGTCGTAAGTACATCTGTTAAGTTGACGTAAGTGATTTCAAATTATGACTACAACGTGAATTGGACTGTTAAACTAATTCAATTCGACACATGTACCCATACGTTTGTACATTTCCAATATAAACCACATTAGGATAAATGATACTCAAAAGACTGGGAGTTGTAACATTTTCTTTTAATTAAACTAATAAAAAAGAAATCTTTTGAAAACCGCTTATTATTCAAAGGTTTTTTTTCTAAACGGGTTTAAAATAACAGGTAAGATGTTAATTATCATAACCTAGTTGACCAAATTAACATGACTATAACTAAAAACGTAGAACTTTTCCAAAGAAATTAAACAGAAGCTGCCATGCAAAATAGCACATAACATAACACGGGCTACGGCGGTTTCACGTATTTACATAATTATTTAGTTTGTCAGTAAGAAACACATTTTTTACCTGCATGTACATATAAATTACCTAATTGTGTGGTCAAACTACATTTTTAAACTACTTTAATAACGATCTGCTAGCATGCGACATACGTTACACGCCAATGAAGGACCACTCCGCAGCAATCTGGGTCATTACTTGTAATAAAAGACTATGTCTATGTTTGGCTTTTTGTTTTACATTTGTAATTAATATAGGTATGTACTGTGTTTATTCCAACGCAACGGTGAATAGAAAAAAACTCACCCTTATTTCTAGCCAAGATAGAGTATGGGACCTGAACCAAGAATAATTTCAATGTAATCAAACAGAATACACGTGTTCTCTTCATCATCAGCATGTAATGCTTGTCCACTGCTGCAAAAGTCTAGCCCAGGGTGATGTTGGCAAAAAACTTATTAATTGGTACATGTACAAGTGTACCTACTTATGCACATATGTACGTATAGTGCAAAGAACATTCAACCAAGGGCAATCGCATCTCTCGCCGTTAAAAAAAAAACTACGTTAGCGAGTATTTGTAATATTAATGGTAATTATTTATAATGCAAGGATGACCGCTGCTATTAAATGTAAATTTATTATAAAATTGATATTATAGTTCTGTCAAAACTTAATTATAAAATATTTTATATCCAATCCAATATACGTTTAATTAATTAATTTCATGCGGTTAGTACAGTCATGAGCACCAACATGTATACAAACACATTCAAATATGAACTTTACTGCCTTGACATAAGAGTCGATATGTATGTTATGTGTATACATGTTGGTGCTCATGACTGTACATAGAGCAAATACTAAATTGAAAAGCCTTATCTTTTTGTCTATTGCGATGCGAGTCATTGCAAAATCACCGAAATTGCATCTAGAAGAGTACTCGTGGTATCCCCGAGATCAGCTGTTGTAGCCAGAATTCGGCCAGGTTTCGTCGGCTCTTATCACATAAAATCTTTGGTAACCTAACCATCTTAAATTGTGTTTTTTTTTGTTTCAGGTTATTTATTATTTAAGGAATTCTGTGAACAGACGTCAGAAGAACCAGTGCCACACTTAAAATTTTATGAAGAGGTAAACACATTTTTATGAATACTTTTATTACGAGTAGAGTTGTTAAATGGAACATGGACCGTCAACTTAGACCAGTTGTCATCGTAAAATTAATCATAATATTGCAACTGCGAGTAAATAAAAGCTATCAAGATGCGATTTAAAAACTAATTTTATATTTTATTTCCAGATAAAATTATATGAAAAACAAGAATGTATAGAAGAAAGGCGGAGGATCGCGAGAGACATTTATGACAATTTTATTATGAAGGAATTATTAGCACATTCACACGTAAGAATATTTTAATTATAGTTTTTCTTTCATTATGCTAGCTAGACCTTTCACTGGTCAGTGTCCTACTAGGTACTTACTGGTGCATTATTTAGATATTGGCTTGGTATGTTGGCTCCAGTCTGACTGATGATAAGCAAAAGAGGCGCCCTGATTGGCATGACAACGGGTGCGGTATAAAAGTGGTATCCTATTATCAGTTGGCATCGCGGCCCGCAAGATGAAATTGATTTTCTCGTAAACACATGCATCGTATCATCCGTTTCTATTTTTAAAGACATTTTTTAACCGTAATTACCTTCTTTTGTTTTCTGATCTCGATCATAACACATGCATGTTAATTTTAAAATTTTAGAGTTAATTTTAGAATTTTACAATTATTTTCCGCGCTATAAATGAAGCACCTATTCAGGGAATATTGAATTCATTCAGTAAATATCTCATTAGCAGGATTATTTTTTGTTCTTGGTAAGTACCTACTCGCGCAGCTCCTATTTGATAATATTATTTGAATATAATTGAAGTATTGCTTCTTAAATGTACGATATTATTTATTGATATTTTTATAACGTGACCTAAATATTTATTTCCTACAGAAAGTATTTGGGATCTTGTATTTATTGATTAGTATTATCTGTAAAATGTTTCATAAATTCTAAAATTTAACGCTATCTTGAGAGTATCCATTTGATGTCTGTTGAAGCTTGAAGATAATCTGACTAAAATCCTAGCTAATGCATGCATACCCAACCCATGTTATTATAGACAATTGAGGTTATTGACCCTTATTAGTACTATCTACGCCGACCACTGGTTATCAGTTGATTTGCACTGGTTAGTCAACCTCATGTATCCTCATTTAATATTTTTAATTACGCCCTATATCAGTCCACCTACGATAACTACTCCCTAAACGTACTTTACCTACCTCCCACATGAATACCACAGTAAAGATATGATTTATTTTTCACGCAAATGGTATTTTTCGCTACTGGCAAGCCATATTTAGCCGCAGTATCGTTTATGGGGTATTAAACAGTGTTGTGTAAACAAATCAAAATAAATATCGTGTATCTAGTTTAGTTACCCTGTTTCTACTACAGACATCGTATTTATGTTCCCTAAAATAAATTCACTTGGTTGACGTGGTTGTACGATTTGTCTGTGGATCTAATGTGGATATGAATTAGTACGCTTTTAATCGAAAGAGCGTAATGATGACGCACGCCTCTATATTGAATATAAATAAATCATTTGATCTGGGACAGTGTTGTTCTGTTCCACGAACAAGATTTCTTATCAGGACCTACATCTGATTTTGAGGTAAATGTTACGTTGTATCGCAAGTCGAGTCAAACTGTGAACCTTTAAGAACCTCATTTTGAATGTAATCACGTTTTGAAGAGGTATTAGCACGATGTTGTTCTTCTTCCCTTTTAGATTCAATAAACAATTATATTATGTTTGTGGAAATTGGAAAGAGAAACTTTTGATTTGTTTAAATGAAAAATATTTTATTATGTAAAATGCACTACATTTTGATAGCATTTCGTTTTCAATCAAAAAGTCGATTCAGAAAGGGATCTGATTGTATCAGTATTATTAACTCGAGTCTTTAAGTGCTACGAGTTGATCTCACCTTTTTATAACTGAGCGCATCCTGGCTTTCTGTTGCCGTGATAATCACTCTGTTCAACTAGTCAACCGGCAGCGTAATTCTCACACTATAAATATTTCTTCGATTACGTTTTTTACCTGACAAATTGATTATTGTTTACAATGTCCAGCGCAATAATTGACTTGTGACAGCGCACGTAGACTTTTTCCACAAATCCAGGTTTATTGATTGTTATCAATTATAGTACAGTCAATTATACTGTTATTGAAAATTTTAACACATTATTCAATTAATCAGGCGTTACATCAGGACATGGAGCTGGTTGTTTGTATAATGAGGCTCGTTAGCGGACACTTGGCTTCGTGCCGAGCCCGCCAACCTCTGATAACAATCGATAAGCCCTCCATGCGCCCACTAATGTCTTCAGTAATTCCCATCATTTGTTCCTAATGAAAGGAGCAATCACTCCGAAAAGATTATGTGTTCTAGATCATACGAAGATGGCTTTGATATACGAATCAACGATAGGCGTGTCAAACAATAACATAATGAAACAAAAAAATATTTCAAACATGTTTCAAATCTCATTCTGCAGGAGGATTTTGCTGCTCTTAGAAAAAAAGCTTCTATTTAATCAATGTGCAACTGCAGCGATGTTTTGCTGCTTAGAGAAAAAATATGTACTTCGATTTAATCAATGCAGCGATTTTTTAAACCTACCACAGAACTCTACTACCACAACTCTGAACATGTAGCTTATTTAATATCAATATGAGAATACTCATCTTCTAATAACTGCGGAGTTCTAGATTAATTAAACGCTCCATTCAATTTCACCCCTGCACTGGCTGGAGTTAATGCATCCTCGTAGCCATCATTGCTTTTTCGCATTCGCTTCATATCTTTATTGGGTAACATTTGCGTATTAGTTGTATTGTTTTAGTAAGTATCAAAATATTGCTTTTTTGTGGTGTTAACTTTGCCAAAGTGAACTTTGAATTCCAGGTGGAGCTTTATGTTAATAACTAAGCACCAAAAATTATATATGCTATTACATAACCGATATGGTTTTGGTCATACCGTGTGGTTGTAAACAAAGGAATTACATAAAGGTTGTAATACCCAATTACCCATAGATAGCATTTTGTCTCTTTTTTACGAAGGATTATTAAATTTACTAATTGCAATTTCGTGTTGCCAGATATAACGCGAATTAAGTCTGTAAAGTTGCGACCTCTTTAGGGATTAGCACCCTAGGTTCAGCGTTGATGTCAGCCCGCAGTCATCAGCTTATGCGATTCGTGCCGTGGCCTAATTGTGGAAAGTGTCCCAGTTAAAAGTTAAAGCTCTTTGTTAAATAAATTGAAGATATGAAGCTGGTTTTTAAATCCGAGCGGGATTGTTTCCTCGTTCTGCATTTTTGCGACGCTAGACGACTCATGGAATGTTTTCGTTGTGCTGTCGGTATTTTAATTTAGGTGTTCTTTACGATAAGACTGAAAAGTACGACAAACGTTTTATTGTTTATTTATAGGCTGAAAAGTAATCATAGAGTTTATTTGCACAGCTAGACTTGAACTTAGACTTTGCTTAAAATATGCTGCATTGCCATTGCTCAATCATTGGCTTTAACAGCAGTGTTATGGTTTAGTTTTTCATCATCAAAATCATTCAATTATTTAACTTACAATAATATAGGTTTAATTTTGAAAATGTATACAATGGTCTATTATTATTTAGTCGTTGAGTAATAATTCCTATGCAATGGCAGACCTAATAGTTATTTTCAGCGCAGTTATTTGTCTCGACGTAATGCACGTAGTTTTGTGAAGGACCACAATTAAAATCGAACTCGTAAATAAAGTTATTTCGTACCAGCCGAGTACTTATTACTGCTGCGTCAGCGAAAAGGAATGTGGCATTGAGAAAGTAATTTAAAAGTTAGGCTCTACGAAATATTTTCTTTTTGTTACAGGATTATTCCAAGGAATGCGTAGCGCATGTACAGAAATATTTAATGAAACACGAAGTGCCACCAAATCTATTTGAGGTATTCTTTGGTTGAATTCTTTATATATTTTTTATTTCTTTTTTTTCATTATTGAGTGTATTCTAACGTTTGTGTTTATGTTTACAGCCATATATTGAAGAAATCTTTCAACACCTTCGAGGTGAACCATTTAAAATGTTCTTAGAAAGGTAAGATTTAAGGCTATGGTTGAATAAAATTATTGATTTATATAAAATACAGGTTTTACCATGTTAACCAAACTTGTGTGTTGTTACAGTGACAAATATACTAGGTTTTGTCAATGGAAAAATTTAGAATTAAACATCCAATTAACAATGAACGACTTCAGTGTACATCGCATTATTGGTCGAGGCGGCTTCGGAGAGGTAAGCTTAGCTTTTATGTACAAGAATTCTTGCTACAAATCTATTCGTAAGATTGTATCTTCATAAATATTTTATATGGCATTCCTAATTAAGCCGTGTTATTCACTTTCGCCAATTTGGCGAGGCCTTTCTGTCTTTAAGCACACCTACCAAATAGGAACCGACATCATCGCAACACCAGATACGGAGTTATTGTACATAGTACATTCGTTGACTGGTGTCACAACTCTATGCATAGGTACATTGCGCAAATCTAATTTATCCCGACGCAATTCAATGAAATTGAGAAAAGGCATATTCATTCTTGCTTTACAAGGCAGTTTTGTTTCATTGTCTCGCTTGGAATATCAGATAGCAGTGGAACTTGCGGAATGACAGTTTTCGTCAGAGTACATTTACACTATTGTCGCGGAGAATAATAGATGTTAATGTTTTGTGCAACTGGTATAGTTATAACACTTTGATTTTATGCTGCAATATTAATTTAAACAAACCCTGAAACCTTAGTTGTCAGATGTTAAAACATAAATGACCATGTTAATATTTATTTATATTGTTTTGTCCTGGGGTAACTTCACTGATATGACAAAAAGTTTTCATGTTGTACATGCATTTAAAATCACCATACTTTAACGCACCGAAAAGATCTATCCGACCTGTATGTTTCACTGCATCTCCCATGCTAATACGAATTACCATCGTGAACCCACAGTCTGAGTAGCTCAGTTCATGAATATAAAATGTTGTATGTTACACAGGTATATGGATGTCGGAAGGCGGATACGGGGAAGATGTACGCGATGAAATGTCTCGACAAGAAACGCATCAAAATGAAGCAGGGGGAGACGCTCGCGCTCAACGAAAGGATTATGCTCTCACTAGTCAGTACCGGGGTAAGTTATCTGTTTGTTTATTATGAGCAAACGCGACCGTGTAAACACATAGATTTAGATCGTAAGATGCCCTCGCTATAATTCGACCCACTCTGAAAGTAACACTAAAATTTAAAGCTACGGTCGCTGCTTATCGAATTTACAGCATGTTGACAAACGTACATCATGTCAAACAAAATGATGTCACAGTTTTCTGACGTCGGGGCATAACAAACGATTTAAGTCTACGTGTAAACATAACTTGACGTAATGGAATTCGCATTCCAATGATTTATTAAAACGTTTCCATCATTGTGATTGATGAAGCATAATAAATGCCGATTGTAAATTAATATTCGGAGATCGTATTCGTTGCGAGGAGGCGCACTTGTCGACAGTTTTTGTAATGATCGTAAAAGTTAAGCAACTTTCTGGGCGGTCATTGTACGGATACTACGGGTTGGTGTCGATAAGGCTGATTATCTTCTGCGTTTCAGTAATCTAAGCGGTTTGGCAAACAATTATAATGATAGCACTTACTGGACACCTAGAGATGAACCTAGTGCAGAGAAAATAATAATTTAAAACTAGCGGCTGCCCGCGACTCTGTCCTCGTAGATTTCGGTTTCTGCACTCATAGTGTTATACTATAGCTTAAAGCCCTCCTCGTGAAATGGACTATCCAACACAAAAATATTCTTTCATTTCGAACAACAAACTCTTCAGCTTTATGAAATTTGTATAGATTACTAATAGATATTCAATTTAACAACAACCACGTGCACAAACATGCCCGCTATGAAAATGGAAAAAGAAAACTTATTTTTCATTTTATCACGATGCAGCTGCACTGATCAGCTACATTTTTTGAGAGCGGATGAAGGTCGCTTTATGAGTAGGTACGGATTGAGTAATAAAATAAACAAATGGGATGGTTATTTATCGCCGTGACATGTTTAATTTTATGGATATTGTCGATAATCACTCGTAATTTAATATAGATATAATGCGTCATGATTTTGATACGCCCATTTAAACGATTTCTAATATTACATGGTCTGTTGCAATATCGGTTTCGTGTTTGTTTTATATAGCGGTAAACAATCAAAAACTTGTTGACAAGTTACTAAGTGAATAAATAACATTTTAACTTTTGTGTAAAACCTCTGTGGTCTAGTCCTAGGTTAAATTCCGGTGTGATAGCTTATTTAAACAGTTAAAACATATTTTCGGAACATCACTTGGATTTGTTATCAATTATCTAACTAACTAGTACCACTTGCCAAGTGCTTATTCCAATTCCTTACCTTATTATAACGATGATATGATTTTGATAATGATAAACGGAACTGCCCCTTGTGTAACGTATAACAAGAAGTCTGATAATATTCTCTTTGTAAAATAGGTTCTGAGGTAGCCTATCACCAACTTTAAAATTAAAGCATTTAAGCTTCGGTGGCATAAAGTTTTACATGCTGAAGTGAAAGCGAATACTAGATGAAACTCTAGTATAAGCTCAGAATTTGCCCCATAAAACCAGCTTTGTTAGTGAGTGCACCGGCTAGTTGTACTACATGTTGAATAGCAGTAGGAAAACCTAGTACTAACTTAGTAACAACCACTTGTAAGTAGCACACTAGACGGAAAAAACGCGGCCGATGTACATAGAAGGCGTGACTACGCCTGTAATGTATTTTAAATGGAAGATGACATAGGTATTCGAATTACGTCGCGTAATTTTCTACAGAAAATGCATTGCTTGGGTCGCGTAATTTCAGCCTTGTGTGTAACCTACTCTAAATAAACTGCATCTTCTTCGCGCGATTGTTACCAACGGTATGAAAATCAATTCTTCGTATTAGCATTATCCGAGTACAATGTTTTGCTTCTTGATTTGATTCGAAACGGTCCGATAATGGATTTGTTTTCTTTGAGAGTTTTTCATTGATCTTATGTCAACAAACAACATAACACAAAACAAACCAAAATCCAACAACACATGACGCAATTATTTGTCCTTAACGGACTTTGGTCTGGGTCTTCTTGCGCTTGCGTATGGGAACGTATAAATAAGAAATACTAAATGCTCAATCGGGCCGTTGGAAGAAATCTTCTAAGGGTTCGATTTACCATGAATTGAAAGAAGGGTCAAAATTTATTTATTCATCACCTGATTGTATGAAACCTTTCGGTGGTCGACCTCTAGACACAAAATGTCCATATAAATTACCATGATGCCCCTAGAAAGGTTCGTAAACGTGCTATGAACGAACACCCCAAAATTCGTTCATGCAATCTTACATTATGTGTTGCTGTGATACAATCAAAGGTACAAATTGTACAGAAGGAATGTGACAGTTTGCCGACTTGTCCTGATTGTTTTACCTTATCTGCTCTACACTGTGACTAGGGTTTGTTAGAAGTTTAATAGGCATCGGAATAGAGGTGGTTATAACATGCTCCGTATCGTTAAATCGTGTTCACGCGTCGCGTTTTCAACAAAGGAAATAGTGTTCCGTATGGTGCGACGTATCTATTGTTATTTCCACTGTTACATTTCCATTGATAGATGTAATTTAATAATAGGATCGGTTAAACGGCAAATGTGAGAGCACTACGTACCTACTGATTCAACAGGTTTTTAATGTAATAGATATGGTGGCTCCATTTTGCGAAGTCACTGTGCTTTATTTTTTAGAATGGTATTTATTGCGTGTTATGCGGGAAGCAAACTTGGGACCTTCATGTGCGCGGAAACATGTTGAACACCGAACAACCACAAATCATTAAGATAATAAACAAGAGATAATGCGGAATGACGTGAATTGCCCTATTGGCATCTAATTTGCCCCGTACATGAAGGTCACAAACTAAACCAACTCCTTGTATAGGCACTGCCTTGTATAATAAACAGTGAAATAGATAACCCACCAGAAGTACCTATGATGCGTTGGTTCACGTCGTGGCTTGGGTACCAGTTACGCATTTACAAATTGAGCGCTAATAAACTAACAATATCATAACTTACTGTCATTAGTATCAATATACCAGACGTAACACGTCATAAGTGGGTTCAAACCTACATTATTCATACAATAAGGTACGAAAAAACGCTTACTTATCGCATTGGTCATATTTATTAAAGTCGATCATTCTCGAACGGATATCGGGTCAGATCGAATAATGTTTATTAGTGGAAAATGGTCTTCCATACGTTAAAACGTGTACGTATATTTTTTCTTCTTCGTTATTTGTGCTATTTTGTATATTTTCAAAATGTCCAAGACGTCCGACTCGAACAGTTTTTGATTTTTAAAATAGATCGTACATTGATGATTATGATATCATCAAAAGCGTAACGGTGCGTTTAAAAATACATGACCCAGGTGAAACCACCTTGTTTACTTTACCGAATCAGAAACATCTGCTGGTTCCATTACCGCAAGAGTATTCGGTGAACGTGGATGTATTTTTTATCGTTTTGATTCAAATTTTGATTGTATTGTTCAACTGTTGCGTTCAGCAAAAATAAACTTATACTTATAAGATATTTTTGTATACTTTTGAATGAAAGTGATATGCAGAGGCAATGGTTACCACGGTTTATCCCTTTAGGATATTACTAGCGGCCCGCCCCGGCTTCGCCCGTGGTACTTGTCCACTATTTAATGGATGATATTATACATAAAAACCTTCCTCATGAGTTACTCTATCTATTAAAAAAAAACCGCATCAAAATCCCGTAGTTTTAAAGATTTAAGCGTTCATAGGGACATACAACAGACAACATGACAGAAAAAGCGACTTTGTTTTATACTATGTAGTGATGCCGCGATAAAGTCATCTAAGTTGGAAACCATACATGATACATCAAAGTTAAAGAAAAACTTTGAACTTTTGAATTTGCATTATGAAGAATAGAAATCGACACCTTTGAGTATAAAAATAACTTGTTATTTATCGAACTGCAAATTGACTGACAAGTAACTTGAAGTCACAGTGTTAAATCCGTGTGATCCAATCTCGAAATGTTTTCTTTTGTGTGTCTCGGCACAGACTTTTCCTGGAGGGACCTTGCCATTATTGTAAGGGTCGCTGCGTTGTGCGAAAAATAACCAGTAATTGAATGCGTGCACGGGGCAGTGACGCGTACGTAAATTATTTTTTTTCCCGACGAACAACAGTCGTAAAGTGGAGAGCCAACGGCCTGCTGTAAATACGTACTCATCCCTGGAAGTCGATATGGACGCTTCACCGTTGAACACAGTCAAGTCCCGAATTGTGCCCCCACACAAAATAGGTTAAGGAAGACGCGCCAGTGCGCAAACTCCGCGGGTAAAGGGCTGTGTCGTAACCATGACGTATATCTATGCTTATGATGAGTTACTTCGGACGTATTTTGCCTTTCCGTACTCACTATAACTCTCTTGTGTGGTTTGACTTTGTTTTATAAGCAGCGGCGTCAGAGTTTCCATGTTTATGTTGCAAGGAATTTGTTCAGAATAACCAATTCATTTCTCGACTTATACGCCCGCTGATAATAATCGTAAACACTTCATATTAAAATTAAACGTTTCATGATCGTGAAACGGTTATTTTTAAAGACTTATGTCATTGTCGATTTAGGAACATGTATGAAGATAAATCTGAGTTATTATTTGGACGCATATGTTTTAATCTCAGTGTGCAATAAAAACAATTTATTGCTTAATTTTACGATTTATGTGCTGAGTAATAAATAAGTAGTAAGTGCATTATGGCCCATAATTGTTTTATTGTAGTTATATTATTATTCTCATTATTTAACTGTTATTATATGTGTAAAGAATAAATAATACAACAAGAAACTTACAAGAAGCTTTTTCTCAAAGCAATAATTTATTGTGTCAAATTCTATTTAATTGGTCTTTAATTGTTTTCAAATACATAAAATCACAAGAGTATTCATACTCGTGTATAACAACAACCAGTTGAATTATTTTGCACTATAATTTATTACTAAAATGAAAATAAATAACCAAAGCCATATTTTTGGAAAGTTTTCCCGAACTAGTTTGGTGTATTTCTATAAAATCTAGGTCAAAACTGCCACTAACATATACGAATCAGTTGCTTTACTTCAGCGTAGTCCAACTTTATCGGATGGAAAAATATTATTTTGTAAGACTGGTATGAATTGTACTTCTCATACTTACTACATATCTGATCCAGAGGCAGTCCGCGAGAATTGTATGAGTGAAAAATTGTATTATTTTACAATTTCTAAAATGATACGTTTTAAGTTTTCACGTGCATGGCGTTCCTTGATAAAGGCCGATAACTTGCATAGGAATGATTCATCTTTAATCAGTTCTAATTATTTGACGACAACGATGATGATGATGATGATGAAACAATACAATATGTCTGTTACTATCAGTACTAATTATATAAGACATTAGCACTGCAGGTACCATTATGTCCTCAATTCCTCAATACTATTTTGATTACAGCGTAATATGTTGTCAAGTTTATTACACTCTCATATGAACGAAAAACGATTCACGAATACATTGTTGGATGTGAAATTTAGTGATGATATTCGTCTGGCTTAACGGCGACAGCAAACTGTGCTTTTGTAATCCAAGATTTATGGATGTTTGGTCGCACTCGTGGTTTTACTTTGGATGGAATTGAATTGTAACAGTTGCATAATGTATGACATGTATACAATGTATATTCTATACACAGATTGTTAAGGGCGTTATAATGTTAAACAAATAAGAAACATACCCATTCTTAATGGGTTACAATGCTTAGTAAACAAAATTTTAGGCGAATTAATCTTGCTTCACAGGTAATTACCCGAATACAGATTGCAGATGCCATCGTATATCAAGGCCATGGATTGCCATCCTTCACTGATTCTGCGATTAAGAGGAAAAATGTTCGGTAGATGGAATGTCTTGATCAAAGTTTTAAAGTTTTCCGGTAATGAGTATTTTAAAATTCGGTACCATACTGACGTTGTAGAAGAATACGTATTGCAAGTCCATTGTTAAGAAACAAATCTTAGTTTTAAGAACAGCATCGTAACGTGAACGGAACTATCCGAACCGGCAAACATATTGGCATAATTAATAAAGTACATATTTCATACACCGATGACAATGAAATCAGATTGGTTATCGATTGCAATCTGCTTTGATTCACTACAATACCGACGTCGTATATGTATAAGTTGTGTTGTGTATATGCGATATGGTATCGGGGACATAACGATATCCAGCCAATTGGACTGAAACGAATTGGATCGCCCTCGATTTGTCGTAGTCCAATCCGCTTCCGCTGCATTTTGTTTTACAATTTCCAACCGGCGGCGATCCGTGTTTTTCACTATAACGCGGATGGATATATTTTACACTGACCGGCTGACCGCGGTGCAAATCTAGTTTGAAGAAATAATATTTTGACGGGGAGATTGAAGGGGGGAAATATGGCAATCGGATTATTCAGACGACTAGTTTTAACATTAAATGTAAAACGGAATTACTGATATAGTTTTTGATGGATAGTTCATTGAATTGACCTGAGTTTTCTGTCAGAAAATTATCTGAAACTGATGGAGCGGGACCAAATACTTCAAATCACATTAATTTATTTTTATATTCGACTTGTGTTAGATCTGAAGGCTTTCAAAGTTTAGTTTTACATGCATCGCAATAGACAATGATATAAATGGAATAGTATACAACCTGAACTACCTACACCATAAAGCGTTCCACATGTAAGTGCGGTTTTATTCACCGTGATCAAAAAGACTTCCCTCGAAGTTTAACAAGGCCATTGGTATCTGAGGCCAAGTTTATAAAGCGAGAAACTGTCTGCCGTTCTGTTACTATGTTCATATGTAGACAAGTTTTGGCATGAATTTTCTTTTACTGTGGCCTTGTTCTGAAAGTTTGTTGTGTGGTAGGTACCTAATAACGTTTTTATTTTATTTTTACGGGTAAGCAAACTCGGATTTATAGCGCCGACCCTATGTGGATGACAAATTTTATCGATATTGGATTATAGGAGTCCGGCGTAAAGTCGATCTGATTTTATTGACGAACACTAGCTAAGGAGAAGCGGGTACAGTTGATATGTGTATTGGAACTTTCATGGTCATACCCCGCCTTGGAAGTAATTCAGTCATTCACGAAGATTATGTACCTAATAGAGCAGAGACTTTTGAACTGCTTCATGATATCTGGCTACCACTACTCATCAATTTCTCCAAATCAGATGTGCTTGAACTTGAAGACTGGATCAAGCAAAATCTAAAAAATACTAATACTAATTGAAATAACTCTTGTTTGCTTCAAGCAACTGTGAACCAATCAATAAATCCTCAAATACCATACCAGTCTTAATGTTGCCAAGTGGTTATCTGCGTCGAGTTCCGTTCTCGACTCGGAAACGTCTGTGTTTTTTCAGTTCCGCCCTGATATCTTCAATTTGATGAGTAAATCTGAGATGTTTATCTTTAACCGAAAACTCGTAGAACTTTATTAGCGCACGTCAAACTGTATATTTCCGACTTGTAGACTGTCTCTGCTCGTGAGTCACCTCCTTTTGTTCATTCGTACACATTGCAAAGCTAATGGTTGTCCCTCAATTGGCGTTCGAGTGGAAACGACGACGCATCGAATATCGCTTTGTCGACCGTTCACGCAGATAATCGCCGAAATTATTTTCAACTCCCTTACATCAATGCACTTGCTTCATTTCGTCTTGGGAGTCAGCTTATCTTTTATGAGCGGTCGTCTGGTGGCCGGGCGGGCGCCGCGTCGTCTGTGTCGTACAAATAACACCATCGGGAACTGTAGTTATCTTTGCCTTGACACGCCTCCTCTCGGCTGCGAATGCCGTTCCACAATACCTACTACCTATATGTGTAATATAATCCACTATTTATCCGATATTTATAAGTATTGGCATTCAAAGCGAAGTCTTTATGTCTTTAGTTTAAAAGTTTTTTTGTACTTACCAATCTCTTTTTAGAACCAAATGTTTCATAAATGTTTGTTACGTTTATACTTCGTAAATCTATTCATGTGGCAGAATGCAATATGGTTTCCCGCATTTCAATTTCTTCGGGAAAATGTAGAGAATGCATTAGAGGTATTGTAATGTGCATAATACATACACACATTGCCTCGCGTAATATGGTTTCATGCAGTATTTACACTTATTATGCAGGTACACAGACGTCGCCCGTAACGTGTTTATATTTCGCTTTTATTGCTCTTATGCCATTTTGCGAATGGCAATACCATCTATTAAACTATTATTGGAACATTTGTTTCGCTATGTGCCAGTTTTCAAATGAATTCAGCTTTAGCTTTTGAGCATAGCTAAACTCAAATGCCACCTGGAATTGAGCAATTAAAACCGATAATGTGTTATAGTTATTGTGATGGAGTCTAAATTTGTTTTGAAACGTTTGGATTAGGATTCCCTTTGATCGTCAAAAAGTAGTTGTTTTCACGATCTCTTGCTGTCTATTTGCTCCGTTTTCATGGGTCATCAACAACAAAACGATCGACAAAGTCGCTGTAAGAGATTTGTATGGGTAAACGAATTGATTTGATGTGTTTATTTCTCTTAAGTAAACCCTTCATTGTCTTGTGTTTGCCAAAACTTGCTATATTACTTGCTATAATATACATAAGTTTAACATAACGTGTATGTAATATTTCAAAGCCCAAAAAGGAATTACCGTACTACTCATCGTTTCGAGTTACAAGTGGTGTGAATGACGTTTATTTGATCAGTAGTGACGACAAATCACGATTCGTACCAACGCGGCAACGTCGAGAATCAAGGGGTAGTCCCGAGTCCTTGGGTGTAGGTAACATTAAAGCAAAGCATAAAAAAACTTTCTCCCACACAATAGCTGTGTTGTAATATGATCTCTATCTATATTGGATTAACCGGCCGATGTCACAGCGTCTTGGTACTACTTTTAAAATATGTATGACGACTGTTTCCTCATGGACTTGCTATTATTAAATGTCAAATTATACTAGTAGAAGAGGGGCGATACCTCTAGTGTCGCAGATGTCCATGGGCGGCGGATCAACCATCAGGCGACACTCGTTTGCCGCCTCTGCCATAAAAAAAGTTGGAGAGTATTCCACAAGGCGCTCAGTTTCCTCGCAGTCCTTTTAGCAGGACAACTATAAAACAGCTGTACAAATAATGACAAGGCCAGGTGAAGTGACATATTTATATAAATATGATATATAATATATTCCTTATTATTTCCAGGTGGACTGCCCTTTCATCGTGTGCATGACGTATGCTTTCCACACGCCGGACAAACTGTGCTTCATCCTGGACCTGATGAATGGAGGTGATCTCCACTACCATCTGTCGCAGCACGGTGTCTTCAATGAGGCTGAAATGAAGTTCTATGCGGCTGAGGTTATTTTAGGTTGGTATTACTCCTTTATTGGTAGCCCAGAGGAATTGGATGGATTGTGTGAAGGATGACATGAGCGATAAAGGTGTGGATGACTCGATGACAAATGATCGGCTTGTGTGGAGGAATGCAGACGAATGATGATGCTTGCTCCTTTATATTGTCTGTTCGCATACCGTATTGAGATTAAACAACTTTTGGATCAAAAGTGACGTGAAGTGGCAGTAGAGTAGGCTGTTTAACTTATAATTTTTAGATGACAAAAAAAACCCGGAAAGGTATTAATGATTGGCAAGTCGGTGTAATATTTAACTAGCACTAGCAAAGTGAGTCTTCAGTAAAGTGTTAATGATCGTTTAGTTATCATGTTATATCAATTATAACGTACATGGATTCGCCTTGCCAGATATAATAGTTGATTGTCACTTATTCACTATAGTGTCCTTTATGACTATTTTACTCACGATATTCGTCGTTATCGTGACATAGCTGTGAAAAATAAATTATCAGTTTAATACTTCGTTACGAGTTTGGCACCAATAGCTTAACTGCCTTTATGACGATCGTCACGTACGTAGACGTAGTACGTCTTATTACGGTCATATCTCTCTTTGAGTGTTACTGCACCCAACAATCGGTCGTCGATCGAAAGCATCGATAGATGGTAATATGGATTAGTCGAGGTCGATCGATGATTTCTGTCATACTAATAGATCGCTTAAGCTTGAATCGACATGTACTCGATCGTTGATTGTTGGTGCTGTAACACCCATAGTACACTCTATTCTTATAACTGTAACTCTATTAGAAAAACATTAGAATGTATATTAAATTCTTTGTGTCTGTTGATATTCAGGTTTGGAGCACATGCACAAGCGTCACATAGTGTACAGAGATTTGAAGCCAGCCAACATCCTGCTAGACGAGCACGGCCATGTCCGAATATCTGACCTCGGGTTGGCGTGCGACTTCTCGAAGAAGAAACCCCATGCCAGTGTGTGAGTACTGTCTAGTTTTTATTTATGTGATAGGTAGGAAAACGAACGAGAGGGTCATCTGATGGTAAGTGATCACCTATGTCCATGGGCATCATTAATCATACAAGGGACGCAGAGTGTGTGAGTACTGTCAAGTTTTTATTTATGTGATAGGTAGGAAAACGAACGAGAGAGTCATCTGATGGTAAGTGATCACCGCTGTTCATGGACTTCAATAACAGTACAAGGGTCGCAGATGTGTTGCCTGCATTTGAAAACCCCATACCCTCCCTGAGCTCTGGCGACCTTACTCACCAGCAGAAACACAGCACAACAGTTACGAAGTGATACTTCACTTGACGAAGTATTTACGAAATTTTTATGACGTAGAGAGGTGGTAATTTGTATTATATGTATAATCATCGTTAAGCGGAATGAAACCTTAATTGGAATAATGTATGATTACTAGAGTTTTTTAAACTTGTGCATTAAATGTGATTTTAGCTTGTCGTACGGGAAATAATAAATAATAAATTAAAGTAATACGTATTTATTCCTATAGGAATCCTTGGATGAGAGAGTTATAATCAAAACCGTAAATATATCTTATGTAGTTTCAGAATTATTGGTAATAAAATAATCGTCGCTCGAGACGAAGTTGTTCGTGGATTTTAGTGATGTTGCCTCCCTTGACCTTGTTGGAAATATTATTTGTATCAGAGAGAAATACTTATTATCATTTGGTTTTCATGAACTTTGTTACGAACTGTAGTAGGTCAGACCTCTTCCGCTCTCTGTTGAATTATGGCTTAAGTTTGGGAAAATAACTCAGTGGACGAAAAGGATCCCCTTTTATGACACATGATCAAGTTCTTAGTTATATTTTTTGAAAAAACATTGCTTATATTACAAAAATGAAAATAAATTTAATCTAGATTCTAGAGCATACGAGTTTATCAATATTTTGGTAGCCTTAAAATGCATTCTTAAATATCTGAAAACCGAAACACGGTTCATCTCTCTCAAAAAACCTATTTTATTGCAACCATATAAATAAATCTTCAGAAATTTTATTCTTAACCGATAACTGTCATCTCATCATTAGCTATTTCCTTCATTTGCTCACACTTTTATTCTCAAGCACTGAATTCTCAATTGGATTGCTCCCTTTTTTCTTTCAAGGGAATTGAAAAGTGAGTAAAGCAATTTTCCGCTCTTTCATAAAAAATAATTTTCTACCCATTATTCCAGGGGCACCCACGGCTACATGGCGCCCGAGGTGCTCTCCAAGGGCACCGGCTACGACTCCTCAGCGGATTGGTTCAGCTTCGGCTGCATGCTCTACAAGCTGCTCAAAGGACACTCGCCGTTCCGCCAGCACAAGACGAAGGACAAACACGAGATCGACCGCATGACACTCACCATGGTAAATATTAGAAGAGTTTATAGAAAAGCTTGGTGTGGGTTTTTCTTTTTTCTTATTATACTAACGATGGTTATAGAAAAGCTTGGTGTGGGTTTTTCTTTTTTCATATTATACTAATGATGGTTATAGATAAACTTAGTGTGGGTTTTTCTTTTTTCATATTGTACTAATGATGGTTATAGAAAAGCTTGGTGTGGGTTTTTATTTTCGTATTATACTAACACTCATAATAGTTTGGAAGGGGCGTATTTCAAAGTAGCGGCTTAAAAAAAGTGTTTGATTTATGTTTGAGGATAGTATATGTGTCTGGATCAGGTGCGCTGATTCTTTCTTAACAAAATCATCTCCTCTTATCCTATCACCTAAGTCAGCCCTACCTGCATAGCCAATTTCATAAAAATCCGTTCAGTAGTTTCAGCGTGATTGACGGACAAACATGAAAATGTCAGTGTGATAGCTTTCTTCAAATAATGTTATATTTTTTTACAAAACGCAATAAGCACCTAAATAAAACTGGGGAACATACAGGGTTGAATTTATTCATTTGAATCATACCATCAGAAGTTGTTCCACTCAGTGTTTCAAATAGATTAGTAATGGACACGATACTCGCAAACTAATCGTTTTAACAACACACATTCCGATCGTAGTTAACGAGTACCACCGCTAAATGCGATTTTGTGGTTGCGGCGAGCCAACTTCCGTCTCGTATAGCAGTATTTTACGGTGAAAGCTTTTGCATAGAGATTTTGACATTAATGTTCTAATGTTGCGCAAATGCATCCATACTCCATCGTCGTAAATGACTATGAGTCACAGAGTTATTGAGGTTAAAATGGCTAAATTAATATTTAATTGAGTTGGTGATCAATCTAACAAATTAAATAATTTGTTGATTAGTTATTAGTAAACATGACAAAAAGTCTTTGTGCGTTGTAAAGGGCATGCACCTTACTAACTGGACGGGGTTCTATTAGATTATTTTTCACGCTTATCTCTTGAAGCCATAGAACATCCCGACAGCCGCTAAAATGTAATATAGTTTTTAATAATTTTGCTTTCTTAACTTATATCGTTTCTTGTTAAGTGCAATCGATTGTGTTATTGTTACGGAAATTGCATCTTAATTAAAAACTCGAATGCGATGATTCAGGAAACAAGTCGAAAACTAATAACACTTTTTTTATTATTAATGGGTTGACGTCAATCCCTCTTGTGTTTACCAAAGACAACGTCATAGAAAGCAGGAAATAGGTCTAGTTACCGTGACCATAAAATTGCCTGTAATGAGTAGTAGGCTATTTGCTTATTAACTGTATGGAATGCAAACATTTTATGAATAAAATTTAGTAGTTGAATCTAGATCATTTTAATTAAATAATAATAAAATGTCTATTTTATAACTTGCATCGGCTTTGAACTTACTTCAGCCAAGATTATAATAAAAATCTTTATTCATAAGTCGGCTATGCCTATGCTAACAAAACCTTTGTTTGTCTGCCACGCTTTGTTATATTGCAGTAACGGATATTTCATAATCCATAAACATTTTTATGGAGTGTTATTATAACATAACTTTGTAATATCAATTTTTCCCGTGGGGGTGCGCAACGATTCGAATAAGAATCACTTCGTCCCACAGGGAAAAATCCGGCGGCAGAGCATGAGAGGGTCTCGGGTTCGGTGGCCTAGTCGTTCCTGGATCAATCCAATTTAATAAAATGTTGGGCGCCTTGAAAGGGGACGGAGTAACAATAGGTGACTCCGTACCAAAATAAAAAAAATATATTAAATCCTGCTAGAGGAAAAAAGTTAAATACGAAGCAAAAATAAATGAATGATCCATGAACCGTAGCAAGTGGAGAATAGTAAATCAAACAAAATTTCATTTAAAAGTAGACTGGTTTAATACTAAGTATTTCGATACACATTAGATTCAGTTGAAAAACAGGAGCAGTTACATACAGTAAAAAAAATTACATGATACCGAGACAGTAATTAACATTCGTCCGGCGAACTACACCTTATCACACATGGTACTACACCTTATCAGTAAATCGGGATTAGCTTAAGCATGCCCGTTATGGTGGGGTGGCATCTGACCAACTATATTGGGCGGTCAGCTGTACATTCAGTACCGATGGGAGGACCGTGTTGGGAAAGTCTGATACCACCTACTCAAACCACCAGCCCTGAAGGTCAGCCCACCGCTCAACATAGAGAGTCAGCCAAGTCAGTACGCATGCACACCCCACAAATCATGTCTAATAAAAACTATTTGAAATTCACTACTAACTATTCACTAATAACAAACACTATTTGAAATTTTTGTTCAGTTATCAAAGTTAAGTTGAGATAAAGTCACTGCGCTTCCTCCATCGGCCTCGACCGAGAAGTCAACACGGGGAAGTTGAACACTTGTTAAATTGAAATAAATACGGCCCTAAATGATTAAATCCATTGCCATCAGTACCTTGACTCCGAGCCAATGCAAAATCGGTTCTGGGATCAGCTCACCGTCGACATTTTGACAGGCGGGAGGTACCCCGTGTCCACGCCACGTCTACAGCACACCGAGCTGCCGACATTCACACCCAAAAGGCTTTTTAGCCGGTCTATGGAGCCCTGCAATCACCACAATGACCAAATTAAGTCGACATTCCAAGCACTTCACAACGTGACATATTTGGCTATGCCGAACAATAAAATTTTCATTAATATTCTTACCAGAACACTGGGATTTGCAGCTCACAAAGAGACTCTTTGGCCGGAGCACAGGTAAATCAAATGATCTAAAACAATAAGACAAAAAATTACAAGCACGTGACTATGGCTGATACATCCGCGAGGAACATTTACACATCATCGGCTTGAAATACTCACCATTTTATTGGGCGTACGGTGCACAATGCATCTCGGAAGACGCGGAACGAAACTTCACCGCATTTGGTGGATATAAAAAGGCTCCTCAGGGAGACAGCCCAGGATTACTCCTCCTCTTTTCTGATCTCCATGAAAAAGACTTGTCAATCGCTCACCCACCCATAGACAAACGAGAGAAAAAAAAAAACCAAAGCACACTGACCAAGGATTCGTAACCATCGCGCTCAACCATAGACACAATCTACTAAAAATACTTTAGAATAATTAATTTGGAAGACTTCGGAAAATCAATTCATTCCGGCAAACCCTAGCTTAGCAAAATTAGATATTAAACATTATACATTTTAACAGACTAAAAACAATTAGCGCCTACGACTGTAAAAATAAAACGCAGCGCACGTAAATGTCAAATGTCAGGTGTCGCTGTCAAACTGACACCGTTCTTATTTGACAAGGTTTTGTTTATTTCGACAACAGAAAAGTGTTACAAAATTCACGAATTTACTAATATAAACCGCTAAAACAGTTTTAACAGCGTCAAAGGAATGAACCAATGGTTGTGGAATGATAAATTGTTAACCCTCTCGCCAACAAATCAGGTAAAAATTAGAATATTACTTCATTCAAGTGACGACCTCTCAATCCAGGAAAACAAACATAGCATAAAATTAGAGACAAACAATACTATAACGACCCCTGCATTCATGACTATCCCTCTCGACCTAAGATCACAGCCGGTCCTATACTGCACCAAGTGATAAAACAGTAAAACTGAAAAAATGGTGTTACAGTACCGCCTTAGTTGGGAAAGAAAAATTTTATTCAAAATGAAAATTTTATTGAAATTTTGAATAAAATTTTTCGTCGAGTGAAACGACAAAAGGTAACACTACCACATCTCAACAACAATACAAACATTTGAACAATACAAAAACAACACCTCAAGACTCCAAACTCATTCAATAAGAGTTTGAATCATAGAAGGGAAACCTAATAACTGAAAAGGTTATTAGAAAGACTGGTAGAACCATTCGGAGAGCTCGCTGATACAGACAAAACTACACCAGGTTCAAACCCGTAACCAGTGATAAACACTAAAGGTTACACAAAGTGAGAAGTGGAACATCCAACTTATCTCAAGCCAATGGCTGGATAAACCAAGACCATAGTGTAATTTACCACACCACGAATCGGGGTAAATTACACGCAAAAATGAAGTATGACAACAGGGACTTCACAAAAACACAGTGTATGGATTAGAAAATCCAACATACCTCAGACACTATAAGGAGTACAAGGTAAGATACACAACGGACTTACCTGATACAAAAAAAACTAAATGTTTAAATCCTTCATTTAGTTGTGGTTCACACAAACCCAGATTAAACACTAACAACATTACTAAAATTATGTCCAGATCCTTGGCATCAATCGCGAAATATGTGAATGCTACAAGGCCTACAGATTGGACACACAACAGAAACCTTAATTACTAAAAATACCGTCGATCCTCGACCATAATAGTAAGGCGACAACAAACTAAATGGAAACAAACAAAACTCATGCTAAACATTGAATATATCAAAGGCTGATCCGAATCAAAGACAGCTCCATCGATAACCATCTCCCTACCATGATTTAAGAAACAATGGAGTGAACTTAGTCCCGTCGTGAACAGACGAATTGAGAGCACATTGGAATTCTTGAATGTTCTGATCCCATAATAATAATCGATGATCAGAACGCACATAAGAAGCAATGGCCCGAACAATATCCCGATTAACACTTCGGTTTGGTTACATGGAGAATGGTAACGAGGATTGTATAAGATATGAGGTACACCAGCTCCCTTCAATAAATCCCTAAATTCCTTAGAAGTGAATTGGGGACCATTATCTGTATATAGGATGCGGCACACAACTCCTCCAACCTCGATATAAAGGCCCGAACACAAGTATCACCGCTAAATATTAAATTCAAAGAACCGAGATTACATGAAATGTTAGCTAACTCGTGTTCAAGTTCGTCCGTAAGCAAGTCATTTATGTTATAATTAAGTTCCGACATGTCAAAAAAATATTAAAAAAAATTGTACTATATAAAAATTCACAATTCCATAAAAATAACAATTATAATTATATTATCATATTATCACTTTGTTCCGACATGACAGTTAAAATATTAAAAAATTGTACTACATAAAAATTCCACAATTCTAAAAACATAAAAATTATATTATATTATCATAATATCACATTTAATACACTATGTTGAAGTACTAAACTCACTTTCTAGGCCACACGTTGGGTACGCCACTGTAATATCAATTTTTCCCGTGGGGGTGCGCAACGATTCGAATAAGAATCACTTCGTCCCACAGGGAAAAATCCGGCGGCAGAGCATGAGAGGGTCTCGGGTTCGGTGGCCTAGTCGTTCCTGGATCAATCCAATTTAATAAAATGTTGGGCGCCTTGAAAGGGGACGGAGTAACAATAGGTGACTCCGTACCAAAATAAAAAAAATATATTAAATCCTGCTAGAGGAAAAAAGTTAAATACGAAGCAAAAATAAATGAATGATCCATGAACCGTAGCAAGTGGAGAATAGTAAATCAAACAAAATTTCATTTAAAAGTAGACTGGTTTAATACTAAGTATTTCGATACACATTAGATTCAGTTGAAAAACAGGAGCAGTTACATACAGTAAAAAAAATTACATGATACCGAGACAGTAATTAACATTCGTCCGGCGAACTACACCTTATCACACATGGTACTACACCTTATCAGTAAATCGGGATTAGCTTAAGCATGCCCGTTATGGTGGGGTGGCATCTGACCAACTATATTGGGCGGTCAGCTGTACATTCAGTACCGATGGGAGGACCGTGTTGGGAAAGTCTGATACCACCTACTCAAACCACCAGCCCTGAAGGTCAGCCCACCGCTCAACATAGAGAGTCAGCCAAGTCAGTACGCATGCACACCCCACAAATCATGTCTAATAAAAACTATTTGAAATTCACTACTAACTATTCACTAATAACAAACACTATTTGAAATTTTTGTTCAGTTATCAAAGTTAAGTTGAGATAAAGTCACTGCGCTTCCTCCATCGGCCTCGACCGAGAAGTCAACACGGGGAAGTTGAACACTTGTTAAATTGAAATAAATACGGCCCTAAATGATTAAATCCATTGCCATCAGTACCTTGACTCCGAGCCAATGCAAAATCGGTTCTGGGATCAGCTCACCGTCGACATTTTGACAGGCGGGAGGTACCCCGTGTCCACGCCACGTCTACAGCACACCGAGCTGCCGACATTCACACCCAAAAGGCTTTTTAGCCGGTCTATGGAGCCCTGCAATCACCACAATGACCAAATTAAGTCGACATTCCAAGCACTTCACAACGTGACATATTTGGCTATGCCGAACAATAAAATTTTCATTAATATTCTTACCAGAACACTGGGATTTGCAGCTCACAAAGAGACTCTTTGGCCGGAGCACAGGTAAATCAAATGATCTAAAACAATAAGACAAAAAATTACAAGCACGTGACTATGGCTGATACATCCGCGAGGAACATTTACACATCATCGGCTTGAAATACTCACCATTTTATTGGGCGTACGGTGCACAATGCATCTCGGAAGACGCGGAACGAAACTTCACCGCATTTGGTGGATATAAAAAGGCTCCTCAGGGAGACAGCCCAGGATTACTCCTCCTCTTTTCTGATCTCCATGAAAAAGACTTGTCAATCGCTCACCCACCCATAGACAAACGAGAGAAAAAAAAAACCAAAGCACACTGACCAAGGATTCGTAACCATCGCGCTCAACCATAGACACAATCTACTAAAAATACTTTAGAATAATTAATTTGGAAGACTTCGGAAAATCAATTCATTCCGGCAAACCCTAGCTTAGCAAAATTAGATATTAAACATTATACATTTTAACAGACTAAAAACAATTAGCGCCTACGACTGTAAAAATAAAACGCAGCGCACGTAAATGTCAAATGTCAGGTGTCGCTGTCAAACTGACACCGTTCTTATTTGACAAGGTTTTGTTTATTTCGACAACAGAAAAGTGTTACAAAATTCACGAATTTACTAATATAAACCGCTAAAACAGTTTTAACAGCGTCAAAGGAATGAACCAATGGTTGTGGAATGATAAATTGTTAACCCTCTCGCCAACAAATCAGGTAAAAATTAGAATATTACTTCATTCAAGTGACGACCTCTCAATCCAGGAAAACAAACATAGCATAAAATTAGAGACAAACAATACTATAACGACCCCTGCATTCATGACTATCCCTCTCGACCTAAGATCACAGCCGGTCCTATACTGCACCAAGTGATAAAACAGTAAAACTGAAAAAATGGTGTTACAACTTATAAAACAATTCGCCGTCGTACGCAATTATTTTGTTCACGGTCTTGTGAATATGGCGTTAAAAATAGTATTACATCAAAGTTGGACAATATTTGATAAATATTTATAGCAGGGGCAGTTAATGAATAATAAATAAATATTTCACAACTTCACATACATTGTTCTGACTCCGTTTGAGCTGAACATTTTTCCTATCATTATTTTTAATTTAAATTACTCACCTGATTTGGAGACGGTTTTATGCAAATCTTCTACTTAACTCCACGTTAACTGTAACGTCAAGATGTGTGTTCGTAAAATAAGCAAGACAATATAAGAAAAATGTTTTAGTACCTAAATAGTTTTTAGATATTTCGTTTTATTTTTTAGTAATAAGCAATGTGCCGTGATCGAAGATGGAATCACGTTTGCAACAGAATTACAATATTTTCCAGAACGTGGAGCTGCCGGAGTCGTTCAGCCCGAGCTTGAAGAGCCTGCTCGAGGGGCTGCTGCAGAGGGACATCAACAAGCGGCTCGGCTGCAAGGGGAGGGGGTAAGATCAATCAATATTTATCTTAATATATATAGAAACTAGCGGCCCGCCCCGGCTTCGCCCGTAATACTTGTCCACTATTTAAACATAAAAACCTTCCTCATGAGTTACTCTATCTATTAAAAAAAACCGCATCAAAATCCGTTGCGTAGTTTTAAAGATTTAAGCGTTCATAGGGACAACATGACAGAAAAAGCGACTTTGTTTTATACTATGTAGTGATAAGTGGCATTTTTCGATGACACTTTATAACTAATGTCAGGCTTTGATTGGACTATTTAGTAGATGATTTATGTGAAGTTTGCACAAAATCAGTCTAATGGTTCCTCATTTACCACACGTAGTGAAGCACGTACCGGGTCGCTATAAACAGTTGCTTTACTCGCTGTAGTGCACATTAGCAATCAGAACCATCATAGTCATAAAAGCTAATATAAATACGACGAAGTCTGGTGAAAAAATACAATTCAACAAAAATTTCAATACGTGCATTACTATACACAGAGTATGATAAGTCCATATTTTTGTGCCTCGCTTAAGATTACTGTATTTTTTTAATTACTTGGAAAGCAGTAAGTTTCTCCATGAACCATATTTAATATTTTAATGTGGTCCCAGCAGCAGCTAATGTGCATTGCAATCATTCGATTTTTTTAACGTGCTACCCTTGTTTTCTCAGAGCGGACGAAGTCAAAGAGCACGTGTTCTTCGCGGGCATCGACTGGCAGCAGGTGTACCACCAGAAGTACACGCCGCCGCTGATCCCGCCGCGCGGCGAGGTCAACGCCGCCGACGCGTTCGACATCGGCAGCTTCGACGAGGAGGACACTAAGGGTATAAAGGTGAGAATCGTACAGCATTAATACCTGAAAGAGCAAGTATTCTTCGCTGGCATCGACTGGCAGCAGGTGTACCACCAGAAGTACACGCCGCCGCTGATCCCGCCGCGCGGCGAGGTCAACGCCGCCGACGCGTTCGACATCGGCAGCTTCGACGAGGAGGACACTAAGGGTATAAAGGTGAGAATCGTACAGCATTAATACCTGAAAGAGCAAGTATTCTTCGCTGGCATCGACTGGCAGCAGGTGTACTACCAGAAGTACACGCCGCCGCTGATCCCGCCGCGCGGCGAGGTCAACGCCGCCGACGCGTTCGACATCGGCAGCTTCGACGAGGAGGACACTAAGGGTATAAAGGTGAGAATCGTACAGCATTAATACCTGAAAGAGCAAGTATTCTTCGCTGGCATCGACTGGCAGCAGGTGTACCACCAGAAGTACACGCCGCCGCTGATCCCGCCGCGCGGCGAGGTCAACGCCGCCGACGCGTTCGACATCGGCAGCTTCGACGAGGAGGACACTAAGGGCATAAAGGTGAGAATCATACAGCATGAATACCTCAAAAAGCAAGAATTCTTCCCGGGCATCGACTGGCAGCAGGTCTACCACCAGAAGTACACGCCGCCGCTGATCCCGCCGCGCGGCGAGGTCAACGCCGCCGACGCGTTCGACATCGGCAGCTTCGACGAGGAGGACACTAAGGGTATAAAGGTGAGAATCGTACAGCATTAATACCTGAAAGAGCACGTATTCTTCGCGGGCATCGACTGGCAGCAGGTCTACCACCAGAAGTACACGCCGCCGCTGATCCCGCCGCGCGGCGAGGTCAACGCCGCCGACGCGTTCGACATCGGCAGCTTCGACGAGGAGGACACTAAGGGTATAAAGGTGAGAATCGTACAGCATTAATACCTGAAAGAGCACGTATTCTTCGCGGGCATCGACTGGCAGCAGGTCTACCACAAGAAGTACACGCCGCCGCTGATCCCGCCGCGCGGCGAGGTCAACGCCGCCGACGCGTTCGACATCGGCAGCTTCGACGAGGAGGACACTAAGGGTATAAAGGTGAGAATCGTACAGCATTAATACCTGAAAGAGCAAGTATTCTTCGCTGGCATCGACTGGCAGCAGGTCTACCACCAGAAGTACACGCCGCCGCTGATCCCGCCGCGCGGCGAGGTCAACGCCGCCGACGCGTTCGACATCGGCAGCTTCGACGAGGAGGACACTAAGGGTATAAAGGTGAGAATCGTACAGCATTAATACCTGAAAGAGCAAGTATTCTTCGCTGGCATCGACTGGCAGCAGGTCTACCACCAGAAGTACACGCCGCCGCTGATCCCGCCGCGCGGCGAGGTCAACGCCGCCGACGCGTTCGACATCGGCAGCTTCGACGAGGAGGACACTAAGGGTATAAAGGTGAGAATCGTACAGCATTAATACCTGAAAGAGCAAGTATTCTTCGCTGGCATCGACTGGCAGCAGGTCTACCACCAGAAGTACACGCCGCCGCTGATCCCGCCGCGCGGCGAGGTCAACGCCGCCGACGCGTTCGACATCGGCAGCTTCGACGAGGAGGACACTAAGGGTATAAAGGTGAGAATCGTACAGCATTAATACCTGAAAGAGCAAGTATTCTTCGCTGGCATCGACTGGCAGCAGGTCTACCACCAGAAGTACACGCCGCCGCTGATCCCGCCGCGCGGCGAGGTCAACGCCGCCGACGCGTTCGACATCGGCAGCTTCGACGAGGAGGACACTAAGGGTATAAAGGTGAGAATCGTACAGCATTAATACCTGAAAGAGCAAGTATTCTTCGCTGGCATCGACTGGCAGCAGGTCTACCACCAGAAGTACACGCCGCCGCTGATCCCGCCGCGCGGCGAGGTCAACGCCGCCGACGCGTTCGACATCGGCAGCTTCGACGAGGAGGACACTAAGGGCATAAAGGTGAGAATCGTACTCGATATCCACACACCCATCCACCTATAGTCCGTTTTCCTTCAACATTTGAAATTAGGTAAACAAATAAGCAGAGGTGATAAACATTATTATTCAACCCTACAGTGGAAGTACTTTTCAGAATTATGACACTTACATATATGTATTAATGTTATCACTAAAAATTATAATGAGTGCCCTGCGCCTGCGGCATCGTTAACTGACCATTGGAATATGTATGTAGCCAACTGGTTAAATCAACCAGCTAATTAAGCGGCTAGCCGCTTAACTAAATGTCTGATTTAATCAGATGGATGCGACATCTATAAGATTCAACATTTGCATGCAGATTGCACAAGACCGAGATGTGTTACGATCTTTGGAGCGAGCCTATGTCTCGTTCTAAATATTGATAAATGAAAATAATAATAATAATTTTTAATAATTTATTTATTTCTGTCTCCACAAACAAAGAAGTTCTTAAAAACTAGTGTACAGATATTTAAAATGCTGATTACAGTCAGAGTTTGTGGGAGCTGATGTTTGTACTAGGTAGAAATACCTGTATTACAATCCACCAGGCCCCATAATACGAAACGTATTATTCTTCCAGCTGACCGAAGCGGACCAAATGCAGTACAAAGACTTCCCGCTGGTGATATCGGAGCGCTGGCAGAGCGAGGTCGCGGAGACGGTGTTCGAGACCATCAACCAGGAGGCGGATAAGATGGAGCACAAGAAGAAGTCCAAGCAGAAACAGAAGTTTGATGCCGATGAAAAAGGTATGTAGGAATAAAAGCTCCAAGCAGAAAAAATAAATACATAAATTCCTTGGACTAACACACCAATTGCCTACCCTTAAACTAAGCTCGAAGCTTGTAATATGGATGATATACATACTTTAACACGTTTTTTTTTTAATATACAAATGTGCTTAAATACATATATACATGGGTATAACACCCAAACCGGAACAAACAGACATGTTCATGCACACAAATGTTTGCCCACCTGGTCTAATATATAGTCAATCTTCTTGACCACTACACCAAGAAGAAACTCATGATATCCTGATACTGAAAACAGTATTGCGATGTCTGTTAGATCTTGTTTGTACTGAAGAACCTTAAGTAGGTGGTAAGTTCACACCGCATCGTCATCATCTGTTTTAGAAAAAACTAGACTAACAGGGGAAAACAGTTGACGTGTGAATTTTTTTTAATAGGAATACATTTAACATATATTAATACATATGTTATCAATTTATTTTTTTATAATTATTTCAGAATCGGACTGCATACTGCACGGCTACATCAAAAAGCTGGGTGGTCCGTTCGCGAGCGCGTGGCAGACGCGCTACGCCAAGCTGTACCCGAACCGGCTGGAGCTGCATCTCGAGAACAGCGCCAAGCCGGAGATGATCCTCCTGGACACGGTGGAGGAGGTCTCCTCCGACCTCGTCTCCATCAAGAGCGAGCAGTGCATCGTGCTGCGGACGAGGAACGATACCAAGATCGTGCTCACGAATACGGTAAGATCTCTTTAGATGTTTAATAGGACACAGGAGATAGATGAGTGTACTTGGCAGACTCGCTACGCCGCCAAGCTGTACCCGAACCGGCTGGAGCTGCATCTCGAGAACAGCGCCAAGCCGGAGATGATCCTCCTGGACACGGTGGAGGAGGTCTCCTCCGACCTCGTCTCCATCAAGAGCGAGCAGTGCATCGTGCTGCGGACGAGGAATGATACCAAGATCGTGCTTACAAATACGGTAAGATTTCTTCAGATGTTTATTTATTAGGAAATAGGAGATAGATGAGTGTACTTGGCAGGCGCGTTACGCCAAGCTGTACCCTAACCGGCTGGAGCTGCATCTCGAGAACAGCGCCAAGCCGGAGATGATCCTCCTGGACACGGTGGAGGAGGTCTCCTCCGACCTCGTCTCCATCAAGAGCGAGCAGTGCATCGTGCTGCGGACGAGGAATGATACCAAGATCGTGCTCACGAATACGGTGAGGATGCTTCAGATGTTTATTTATTAGGACATAGGATATAGATGAATGTACTTGGCAGACTCGCTACGCAAAGCTCTACTCGAAAGGACTCGAGATGTATCTCGAGAATAGCGCCGGATCGGAGGCCGGCCGATTCCTACATTTACGTACTAATAGTCTTCTGGCGGACTTGACACATGATATTAACTTTCTATGCCACAGAGACTACTACAAATTATGACAGTCAAGAAACTAAGTATTGATTTGACTAATTTGTGACGTCAAAACTGAATATTTTATACAGTTTTCCTTACAATCTTAGTTTTTGACATGAATAAAAGTGATCTGACCAGTCAAATACTGGATCGAAGCGCTCCTCCTCAGGATTATTATTCGACGGCGCTGACCACTCGCGCTTTATTCCAGGACGAGATCGGTCTGAAGGAGTGGGCGCTGTCGCTGCGGTCGGCGCACAAGTGCTCGCAGGAGCTGCTCGCGTCGATGGCGAAGAAGGCGGGCAAGATCTACGGCACGGACGGCGCCAAGGAGGCGGGCGGCGCGGGTCGCACGGCAGCGCCGCCGCCGCCCGCGCGCGCGCCCAACGGCGCCAACTAGCACGAGCCGCCCGCGCCGCACAAGGGCGCGAAGATGTTCCGCCGCTCCAAGAGCGCCGCGCAGCTCATCAAGTGAGTCCGCGGGCGACCGGCGGCCGGGCCGGACTGTAGGCGTCCGCCCGCCCCCCGCCCGCCCCGCCTCGCGCTCTCCCGCGTGTCGCAGCGCTCCCCGCAGTAGGAACCATAGTGACTTTTTAGAACTGCCGTTTACTAGACGAGTGCCGGTCGCGCCCGTTCACCGCGCCCGCCCGCCCGTCGGCGTGGCGGCCCCGTGTGTGCGTTCCGTTCCCCGCAGTGAGTTTCGCGGGCGCGGCCGCCGAGGCGAACTTTTGTAATCGTTTGCACCGATTGAATTTTGTAATTATTGATGTACCGTTCTGGATGTCGTATTTAACTCCGTAGTAGGTATTGTAAAAATTAGTAACTTATAAATCGAGTAGGTAAGTCTAGCGAGTACCTTTATGTGTCTGTGCAATAGATCGAAAAAATATTATAAAAGTGTGGTCCCGCCGCGACCCCCGGTCGACCCGGTCGCCGACCGAGTTCGGCCCGTCTCGAGGACGACGATTGAATCGTTCGTTGTGCATATAATTATAGAAGCTTCAATTTAATCGATTTATATTGTAATTAGAAATTCTAGCACTTTGGTTCCACCTCCAACTATTGCACACGAGTAATGATAACGTATCACGTTTGTGTTGTCTCCGGTGGCTCTCCTGCGCGGTCGTGTCGAGTGTCGCCGAAATGGTTCCTTTTATTATTAATATCTGGGACAATATTATGATGTTATTTATGATTGGTACTTAAAATAATATGTCACACGTTTTGTGTTCCGAGCAGACTATTGCAATAACTTTCATTGTTGTTTATATTATATATTATATAAAAAAAAATAGAAACAAAATGTAAGTAGATCTAATAAAAAATCTCTTTTCATATAATACTTAGAGGCAATACTTTTCTAACAACATTTAGGTGTGGTGATTAATATAACAATAGATGTAAAGGCAATATTTAGAGAAATTTTAAAAGCATGTTCAGTGTCCATGAATTTATGTGGAATTTTGTTTGAAATATTTATTCCATAGACAATTTATTATGGCATGGCCAGAATGACTTTTTGTATGTTGTGTACGTTTATATGTAAGCCAATGCAAATTTATTTGGAAAAAAAATACTTCTTTATGTCTGATGCAGATTTAGTTGGCATATTTTATATTATGATTGTTCCATTTGTTGCCATACGGTTTGAAATTTTATTATTTAATTTTATGTGAAGATGACGGTTATCTACTGGTGAGATGATGATATATCATGGCGTGATGATAGATGATGCTAAGCAATATGAAAACTTATCGACGAAGGTAACAGGGTGAGCCTATGTCGCGCCGCAAGGACGGACGCGTGTATATACATACTTTACTCTTATAGATTACTTTGGACCTTTTGAGCGTAGTATAGTTTGACGCAATAGCTTAGACTTATGTATAAATATAATTATCGATATTGGATGATATGTCATCATTAGCAGAATAATATTACGATGCCTAAATTAGATTATAATGGCATTGAATTGCTGCTCTGACAAGTATATTATTACGAATTTAAGTTATGATTTTGTTTTTAGAATATTTTCATATTCCTAGTTGATGCAGTATAGAAATATGAATTACCCGTAATGATATATTATTGGTATGTTATCATAACTATTAGATGCTAGTCAATTGAATTTTACTGCACTAAAGTCATTGATTTTAATCAAATTAATTAAAATTGTAATGTAATAGTTTGAGCAGTATTATAGGTTAGTTGTTTGTTTCTTGATGAAATCATTCTATCTATTGTGATATATCTTTAACGCGTAGTTGCATCAGGTAAGTAGTGTTCTCAGTATGAGGAAAGTTTAATGTGATTGTGTACTTAGATTATTGTATCACCCATGAGTAACATTGTTTTCCCATCGTATATACAGTAATTAGGTTTAAAAGTACAATTTACAAATACCTGATAACTATTGGAAAAGCAAGTATTTGCAGGTTGCACTTCCACAGGCCAAAATATGTCGGTAGAGTAGCAACACATGAAGATTTTTGTATATTATATTTGATGGTCATTGTAGTTTGGAAGTATTCATCATTGTAACATTCCGGAATGCCAAATTAGCTTACTATAGTGGGTAATTAATGCATTTAAGAGAGGTTTTATTTATTTATGTTTACTCAAACATACATTAACGAGCACAATAATGTAACATGACCATGTTGTGTTGGAGAGGCGGTATGTGACGGTAAAGTAGGGTTCGGGCTAGATCTGCATCAGACAGTGTTATCAATACCTCCGTTAGAAAATATTTTTATTGTGAACCTACATTATGTGTAGTAAATTGTTTATTTAATCATATGGTGTTTTTATTGTAAACATAGTGGCCTGTAAATCTTATATACACATTTAGTCAAAAACTATTCCCGTACTAAATTCACAAAGAGAGATCAAAGTTAATTTAAAGTGTGTCATCATTATAATTTTACACAAATTATAGCTCGATGGGACAAGTTATATAATTATTTATAATTTAATCTCAATGATACAAGTACGTTTCTCAATCTAAATAATTCTTCGTCTTGTATCCATTTTTTTTAATTTTTCATCGTTTATACTCGTAGCACTGGATTATGGTTGTAATCTGTAATAATTTATTTGTATTTTTTTTAATGTAATCATTTAGTCAAAAGTCATGTGTGACGTCTCAATTTAGATTGATTTTCAAATTGTCAAAGTGCTCAATATGCAAAAACAAACCAAATTCAGTTATTCCGGTTCCCCCAAGCCTAACGTGTAATCCAATAATGCTGGACGAGATCATGTTCTTCTCTTCTCTGCTGGTTTGCATTTCGCTCGGCAGCTATTACAAGAAGATTGACAATCCTGACCTGAGACGCAACTATGGGGCGGGTCTTGGGCTTCTCGTCGCTTGCCTAATTTGTGGTCATCAGATATACCATAGCATGTTTCTGGTCTGGGGTAACGTGATTATTATTAAGTGCTGTGATAAGCGGTAAGGCATGATTTGTGTCGGTTTATTAAGAGGTTTAAGCGTAGATAGTTTCATATACCGAAGGTTTTGGTCAGTGTATGTAAAGGAACAAGGTATTTCATAGGTTCATATTTAAAGGCTGTGCATTTTCCTTCATCACTGCACATTCTCACCAACGATCATATTTTTTTATGACTCCGGATAGGCTGAGTTCAGCCCACATATAACAATTAGTAGCGGCCGCACCCGACTCCGTCCGCGTGGATTTCGGGTTCCGCACTCTTAGAGTTATTCATTTCGAACCAGTAACTACTGGCTCTACTTCTACTAGGAACTCCTGAGATTAGCGCGCTTAAAGAAACCAACAAACTCTTCAGTTTTAATAAATTAGTAGACATAAAAGAAGTTCTTTCCTTGGAAAGCATAAAGTTACCAATCTACTGTTTTCATTTACTAAATTTTCCAGCTACGTCCACCAAATAAGCATGGCCTACACATGGACCTACCTGCTCTACCTGCATTTCAACTTGAGATGCACAGTATACGTGCTGTGGTTGCATCAAACGATGGCCCTGCGGCTGGTGGGACTAGCGTTTGAAATTAACTCGTTAGCACAGAACACTCCGCCGGGTACTGTACCTCTGGGCAAGGGTGGTCACTCGTCGAAGAGTGCTCTCCCGACAAAGATCTCGATGGAAGCCGACGGCCATCTTGTGGAACCTTCGGCTGTAGATATCATCGCGTATACGTATTTCTTTATTGGATTACATAAAGGTAAGTTACTTATTGGCAGTGTGTTAACGTTAAAATTACTTTCTTATTATTACCTATACTGTGAGTATGTGCGGAAGATGCCTGTCAGCGTTTTTAACGTACGTCGGCGTTCGCGACAAAAACCGTCCCACCTGGCTATTTGTGTAAAGTATATATCGGGGCATGGAATGGGTTAAGCTATTTCACTTTGCAGGCATATTTCACCACAAACATTGCATCAAGCACCATAAAGTATTATGGCATAAATAGCTCTTTGCCATAAAATATTATCTCTGGCCGAAGTTAGCTATTACGTTGGTGGATTTTATCTTAACCGACGCTTTTAGCTTTCGTAATTAAAAATAATGAAATCTATTTATTAACGGTTTTCCACATTACCTATAAGATTTTATTATTTGCAGGACCATATTACAGGTGGAAAATATTCCAAGATCATTTTAACTATCCGTTTGGAGCGTTGGCCGATTGCAGAATTATTACGGAACAGAAACTGAAAAAAGCTGTCGCATGTGCATTAGGATGCTATTTGATAAATCTAAGGTTTTCTCCCAAGGTATTTTTTGGCAGCTTGGATATAAGCTTTGGTAGTTGCAATTAAACTTGTTGATAAAAAAATTGGTAAAAACGTATTAACCGAGGATTAAAAATGTTTGTGGGCATAAGATATTATTAATTTTTTTGCCCGTTTAGCTATAACTGCATATTTTTTGTATATTCGATCTCCTTTTAATCAAATTAAACGACAGTTAACATTAAATTTCTAGTCATATGCGGAAGACGAGTTCTACTGGCAAGTCGGTTCAGACTACCGCTTCCTCTACAACATGCCTCAACTGGCGAGGTATTTCCTGAGCTCTCAGATGGTGATGATGCTGTGCACCAGCGTGTATACCGAGACGGGCTTCGGCGTGTACCCTGCTAAGTGCGAACCGATGCCGGGACACGGGCCCACTACGGCCCATAGCCTGATGAAGATGGCGTGAGTTGGAGCATTTAATATTATTTGACGTGTACCAATGTATTTGTACGTACTTCTTAAAGCTGGTTTATGCGTGTGTAAGGTCGTGACGCTTAAACGGTTCAGTATAAAATTTTAATTTTAAAGCAGGGCGAAATATTGTGTATCGTGCCATTGCACGATACATAATATTGTAAAGGTTGATGCATTTGTAAAGGTTCGCCTACCATTGTAATAGGTAACCCAGGCTGGTAAATTCAGGATCATTGTCTTAGCGTAGGTACCCTGGGCTCTGAGGCAATGGCAAAGTACGCCCTCCGCCTGATGATGATGATGGAAGCTAATTCAATTTCCATGGTTATTGAGACTATTTATGTATTACAGTGCCGTCAAGCCTGAAGTGGCTTTGGAGCAAGAATATAACTTCGGAATGCTGAAATGCTTTGAAAACAATAAGGTGCTCTTTGGCCCAAAGATGAAAGATACTCTGAAAGGATGGGACATGCCGACCCGGTACTGGTTCTGGGCAAATATATACCACAGGCTTCTGAGGGCTAATAAGGAAGTACGGTAGGTATTATAATTGAAACATTTGACAATTGAATTGGTGCTTGAATTGTTATTAGTAAGGAAGTCGACTGTTACTGAATCCTCAAAAAGTCGTGACACGGAATAGTCTATAGAATTCCTAAAGCACTTAAATAATACGTACCTACTTGTGTGTGTTGAGTTTTTTTGGGAACTAAGAGACTTCCTACCGTAAGCAGCGCGTAGCCTTATAAGAGATCCTCCCCGGTCCAAACTAGGTACTAAGCTGATGTTCCAAGTAGGTACATTCCTAAAGCTGTATTAATTTGACAACAGGAGCGCCAGTTCTTTCTTCGCGTGGTCCGTGTGGTATGGCCCGACTATACAGCAGTTGATAGTCTCCGCCACTCTCTGGATCTACATACACCTTGAGTCGGAGTACTGCACTATCTACAACACTACGGGCCCAGTTGAGTAACTTTTCATTTGATGAGTTTGAATCAGAGTTTCATGCAGGATAAATTCTATTAATTTCTCATGGCTTAGTCGAAGGACCAAATAATGTACGCTTTTGGTGACGGTAGGTTACCAAGTATGCCCCAACTTTACCTATATTTATTCGGTCATTTGAACCGACATTTTGATAACACCTTGTAGTAAACTTAGGAATAAGTATTCGTAGTTTTCTTAGTTTCCATGACACAAGCGAAGGTTACTTCAGAAATAGAACGTGCCTGTAGATCATAAAGATTGGCGGGATATTATCTTTGTTATCTTGCTTACGAAGTACAAGTTCATAGTTGTTTAAATTAATTATACCTTCCTTCACACAGATGAAGACTCCATGGTACATCGGGTTTTCGATAATGCGCGTATTCTGCCTGATCTACCTCACGCCGTGCCTTGTGCTCAGCGACGCGAACATTGTGCTTAGGTACTACCACTCGATGTTTTGGATGTTCCATTTTCTACTAGCGGTGCTGATTGTAGGCGCCATTGTGGCACAAAAAGGTCAATAGTATTACAGTTATTCTATTTACGCGACCATAGTGCATGGGTACCTTACAACTACGGTTTTAGATGTTTGCTTTTTTTACAAGCGGTGCTGATTTTGGCATCAAGAGGACAATTACAATGTATTGCAATAATTGCATTTAGGATTGGTACTATCGGAAACAAAATAATACATTCAACTAGAGATATTTCCATTATGAATCTTTACGTTTTTAAGAAATGAACTTCTAATAAAATCAGTTTGTCAAAAAGGCTCCGAATTTTATTGAATATAAATCAGTGATCTACGTCAATCTAAGTAAGGGTAACAAGAGTAAAATCAATTTAACAATAATACCAGAGATCGTCTTAATTAGATTCAAAATAAAACGCCTCATTCATAACAACATTTATTCATTTTAAAGTAATAAAAATTAGATAAATCAACACAGCAATAAAATGTGACTGTAAACTTGTATTTTTTCTAATATTTGCTGATCCTTAGGTCTATAAATTATGCGCTATACAACACAAAAAATATTCATTCATTATTATAACATTTATTTATCACAGATAAGCAAATATAAAACAACCGGAAGACTTTTATGGTCCTAAGTTTATTACTCTTACAGTAAATTTTCAATAACAAGAAAATAATTTATTTAAAACAAAAATAGTAATAGGTCAAGGACGTGAACTTGATAATTCACGATAAGAAGTCCAAAATAAATAACGAGTATTAGTGCCAGAATTGGAAATTATCTTTAATTTAAACGTAAAAAGGTTTATATTGCTTTGATAACTTCAAAGTATAAAGTAAACAATGTTATTCTTTATCAATTGATATGCATGTGCCTCTGTAACTTCATTAGAAGCCTAAAAAGTGAGTATGTTCACAGACTTTTTTATTTGGTATTCGTAAAGTAAACGGAATGTTAGAAAGTAACTATTGATAATATTGCACAGTATTTGTTTCAGGGTAACATTTTTCACAAGTACATGTCCATCAACACCATAAGTTAATATTTATTTGTATGTATATTTTACTATAGACTATATAAAATATGCATTTATATATAATTCGCTATACTGATCACAATGCCCTGCATTCACACATACACAATGTATAATATAAACTTTACTTATTTGCGACATTGACTGGCTGTAAGCATTCAGCAGTAACAATACTTATAAAAGTTTATTTTCTCAGAGCTATGAAAAAAACTTAATAAAACTTATACGGCGTTAATTATTTTAATCAAAAGTGTTTCGATGAGTACCTTGATAATCAAAACATTGACCAGCGACTTGTATACTGTTAAAATACTTTCTATTTCTTTGTTCTGAACCCAATAATGATATGCATTATTAGATTAAAATTTAAGCGTCAATTTAAGAAGTGTCTCAGGGTAACTCTTAAAATTTTTATCTTGCCTAAAACTAGGCATTCGTCTTTAAAAGCGATATACATCTATACTAATATATAAAGCTGAAGAGTTTGTTTGTATGTTTGTTTGTTTGTTTGTATGTTTGTTTGTTTGAACGCGCTAATCTCAGGAACTACTGGTCCGATTTGAAAAATTCTTTTTGTGTTGGATAGTCCATTTGACGAGGAAGGCTTTAGGCTATTGGAAATCGATATCCACGCGGGCGGAGTCGCGGGCGGCCGCTAGTTTATAATACACATACACGTCAATTTGTACACTAAATTCTTAGACCTTATTGTCTTTTGTTACTAGAATTATACCACGAGTTTAAATCTGCATTAGGATAATTTTTGGACAAGGTTAATTTTACAATGGGTTGAAAGGAGATGAGAATCCCAATACCAAAGACCATGGAAATATTGACGTTAAACTTCTAAACCCGTACTCCTCTTTAACTTATATGCACAAATATTATACTAACGACAAACTACTGTAAATTGTAATACAGCAAGAGCACGGTCCATTACTTACACTTAGCTTAAACAGATTTTATTTCCTCAGCATGAATTTCAATGACTGGGTCTTCGATTATTCTCTTGTTTTGTATTAGTCTCAGCTCGATGAGTGGTTTTGGTAATTTTCCGGTTGGCTGGGTAACTGTGAATAGAAAACGTTTAATTTTGTTGGTAAATAACAAAAAAGTTCCTCGATTAAAAGGATTGTGTTCATTTTTTAAGGTAACATTTAATATTGGTGGCAATATTATCTTTCTGCAATCCACCAGTTTATTTTCGTCTAGCATGTAATTTTTTTGTTGTACTGTAATATCAAGTGACCTTAAAGACTTCTAAAACTTTGTTTGTTTGGTTGTTATGAAGGCTAGGCTAGGCTCAAAAACTGAACCAATCTTAAAAATTCTTTCACCATTCGAAAGCTACATTAGCGCCAAGTAACATAATGATATATTTAGTTTTCAAAGAAATAAGTGTGTAATGTCATGTTTATTGCCCATGCAAAACCACAGCTGGGCACCGTTAATAAAATAGTTAACTTCGTTAATCGTTAATCCGCTACAAAAAAAGTTAGCTTCGTTAAACGTTAAAGCGTTACATTTCGGAAGAATAAACGCAAGTTAACGTTAATCGTTAATCCGTTAACTATTTGTAAAATTGCAATTTATATCGTTTATTGCGTTAGTGAAATTATAAAACCTGTTGGTTGGTTTAGGTAATACTTGTATATAATTCAAATAAATGTGTAATTGAATCGTCGTACTTATGGTGCATATTCCCCTTCATAAACATTAACATGTTGAAATTCTCGTCTGAAAGCGAGGCTCGTTTTGGTGTTTAAATGTTTTTTCTCGTAAATTGATCCCTTGACTCCCTTCGCCATTTAAACTGCCAGTGCCGGCACTGTCTAAACCTGTTTTTCGCGCCTCGTCCCGCGGAGCCGTGCGTTAAATAGTAGGCATTGGATTAACGATTAACGGACTTCTACATAATTAACGGAAGTTAACATGTCCGTTAACATTTTTTTAAGTTAACTTAAAAGTTAATCCGTTAATGAAAATGTTAACTTCGTTAATTAACGATTAACGGATTAACGAGTTAATGCCCAGCTATGTGCAAAACCAAGGTCCACGCGGGTAATGTCGCGGGCTGCCGCTACCAATATAACAATTATATCAGTAGAATTGTACAATTTTATCAACATACCTCTCGCCTTCTCATAAGTGTCCTTAACAATACTTTGCATGGTCGCAATAGTCTTCTCCAAGGCGAGCTTGACGTTGCTCCTGGTCTTGTGGTACCAGGCCAGGAACAGCGCTGCGAACAGATCTCCCGTCCCCGTGAATGTGGCGTCGTGCTTCGGTATTTGTATTTTGTAGCAGGAGCCACCTGAAATAGGTATATAAATCCCTTTTTATGTTCATCTAACAGAATGAGCTGAACGTTCCTATAAATTTTCTTGTTCAGGTCATCAACATCATCCTAGCGTTTATCCCGGTTCCATCCTGGTCATTACCTCAGAGCATAGGGTACGCTTCCAGCCCAAGGTAATTTTCCTGTTCAGGGAACTCAGTAAATGACTGGAGTTAAGGAAGTTAGCGGTATATTTACACCGCCATGCTTTGTAAAGAACGTTGAGACGTTGGATAAGCGCCTGATATCTCTACGGTCGAGATAGTTTGCTGTCTATTCAACCACGAGAGCCAGGGAATATAAAGGAAGCACTCATTGGTGGACTTTAATAAATCTAGTATGTTGTTAAACGTAAACAAGATATTTTTTGCCAAGTCACTGATACCTAATTAAACACCTGTTATTAAGATATGAGAGTAGAGAAACAAGATACGCAATAACCTATAGATATAAATAGCTTTATTTATTTAGGCAATATAAACTAAGTAGGTAACCTACAGGTAGCATAGCAACAATGCGTTTTGTTCTTGTAACTTCGATACATATTTTCGTCAGGCCCTGTATATCTATGAGTTATTTGAAAGATAAAGATTATATTTATCATAGTCATTTAGGTATTTAGATAAAGTTTCTCTTAACTTATCATAGAGACATTATGAATCAGAATAGTGATGTACATCATGTGATGTCATATAAGACACAGTAAGGATTTGCGCAAGGAATAGGAGGCAAATAATTATAAGCAAAAAACAAACCTTTGGTACTAGCATATGCCATCATATTCTTCTCATCTCCCTGATCAGTGCTGGATAGTACCACAGTCTTCACTCCTTTATCGTGTAAAGCCTGTATGACCTTCAGAGCTCCGTCCAAGTCCTTCATTCTAAGACCAGTGATGAGTTCTGCCTCAAACTGATTGGGAGTGAGGATGTCTGCGAGCGGGACAACTATGTCTCTATAAACTGGCAGGATTTCTTCTGGGACGTACATCTTCCCGTCATCACCCATTACTGGATCACATACTGAAAAATGTAGTGTTTAAAAGATTTGCTAAATAGTTCATGTCATTATAATTTTGCTGTGGTGATGGTTTAAACATTATACATTAATTTGAATTTACCTATTGAAACAATGTTATGTTTCAATAGACTATTAAAGTTAGCTAGTTAGCTAAGCTAGCTATTATGGAAGCTGTTATTACTGATAAGAAATCTTATCACAAACAAACAATGGTATTAAAACAGTTTCAGTCATAAAGTTATCTCATAATGTCATGTAATTTATCTTTCTTTCAAGTGAACAATTTACTAATGAATATTTGTTTACTGATAAGGCTAATATGTGCTCATTCAGATGAAACAAAATTAATTCAGAAGGACAGAAGATTGCATTTAATGTCAGTTTAAGGCTGGTTTCAAACCAGAAACCCTTATAATGGGTTGAGTATATTAACCATTATGCTACTGAGACCCTTCTAGACATTACTTAAAGATAAAATTATAAAAAACACATTTTTATGTATATAGAGAGGTAGAGCTTAGAGGAACTTTCACTCAAATAAGGGAAGTACGTACACCTTACAGGACCACAGTGTAGTAGCACTTCGTAACTGTTGGGCTATGTTTCTGCTGGTCAGTAAGGCCACTAGATCTCTATTGGAGAGAGTCTGGGGTCTTAAAGGCAGGAAACACATCTGAGACCCTTCTGTGGTTGTTGATGTCCATGGGTAGCAGTGATAACTTACCATCAGATGACCCTTTTCTTTAACTTTCAACTTTCGCATTGCATTATAATTATTTAACATTACAATGGGACTATCATCGCATCCGAAACGTCAAGCAGTAAGTACTCATGTACTTATAAAAATAATATGGCGTTTAGTCCTGTTGTAATGTTAAATAATTACCCTTTCATTTGTTTGTCTCCCTATATAGTAAAACAAATATGTAGGTATCTACTCACCATAGACCAAATTAGGATTTTTCTGACGCAACTTCTTAATTATTTCAACGATCTGTTTCATTGAGTCAGGGGACCTTGAGTAGCCGGTGAGGAAGTGTGTGTAGTAATCAACCTCGTTTAGCTCCAAACCTTTCATTATCTCTTCTAACTCCTCATTCTTTAGAACAGTGCCTTTTATATGCTTGTAACCCGTGTGGGTTGAAAACTGCACTGTATTTACAAAGTCCACTTCAAAACCCAAAACCTGAAATTAACCTTGCATGTTATTATAGGGGAAAAGGTGCTTATCCATGTTTATTATAATGAGAATAAGAACTTTTTATTCACACAACTCCAAAGTTCAATGTAAATAATTTTAAAATTTCTATGAAAAAATATTTTAGTTTCAATTAATAATAAAGTTCCTTAGAATTTTTTAATTATTTAACAAAGTGCCACAACTAAGATTATAGTGAGTTAAATAATGTTTTAAAATAATTATATTTAATTTAAACTAATTTATGATTTAAAAACACTTACTTGTAAAGGAAATACTGCACTCCTATTGCCCACATATCCATGGACCACATGGCTTTGAATTGATAGAACTTTGGGAGTTTCTTCTGAAGTCATTTTTACTTCACGGTAACCTCTTTGAAGCTTAGTTATAAATTAATATGCTAACTGTAATAATCTTCTAATTTGCTGATACGTTCTAAATTATTGCGTAAACTTGAAGAGCGACACAACACAACCACCAACTGCGTTCCAATTAAAACTGTTTTCATGTGATCATCAGATAAACTTGACGACTCGAAGAACGTCATTCAATTCGCTCGCAGTAAGCAATAATTTAATTAAAATTAGGGACAGCCATAAACGACTGTCATTATCTCAGTAAAATAGAATGATACTGTTATCAGTTCGGAAAATATAGATATAGTAGTCATAGGTATATTGATTACATTCAAAAGTAGGCTTTATTTCTTGAAGATAGAGTTGATTTAATTTTCATTAAAATCAATCAGTGCAGATAAATGTCACTGTCATTTTGTTACATTGACATTTGCGTTTCGTTTATACTGCGGTGGAATGCTGGGAGTCGATGCAACAAAAAAATTGTTGTATGAAAAATACATTTTAAAATGCTTATTTTAATGTTTGTAATCAAAAATAAACAATATTAATCTTTCAAATTCAAGTCAAGGTGAAATAGCCCATGATTTTAGTCACAGCATTTACAGCTGTATGTGACTGAAAATATTGAATACATTTTTATGGGTTCTTCACAAGCTACACAATATCCAATTAGTAGGATTAAAAAGCAGTGTTTGATGCTTTATCTAGGATTTTGAAAATATTGTAGGTGCCGAATTTAATTTTTTGAACTAAAAATTTAGCTGAGCATTGATTTTATTATAATTAATTTGGGTCAAACAGGGAAACAAAAACAAATTTTGATCATATGTTATTAAATAAAATTTTGTTGACTACTGCTACTAGGTTGCTCTTGTGTCATTTCATAAGCCCGTTCTAGGGTATCTGTTATAATTTTCATATCATTCTCAATGCTCCGAGCCCAGTTCTCTACATCACCAATTTCTTTAAGAGCGCTGCTAAAATTCTCCACCAAAGCCAACCACTGTTGAGTTTGTTTTGAAAAGTTTATAGCTCCTTGATGTAGTAATTTTGCTTCTGCATCTAGCTTTTTCTGATTTAAGTAAGCTTGAGCAACTCTGAAAAATAAAGAGATTTATTGAAAGATTATGAATATAAAAAGTAGTTAAGTGAAGTACATACACAGAATTATGTGTAGCCTACAGTAATCATAGAATCAAATAATCTACTTAAATAATTTATGTTTTTACCCAACATTTAGATGGTCCACTAATGCTTGTGTTAGATCATTTGCTGCAGCTATACACTCTTTCCGTTTTTGCTCTGTAAATAATACAAACGTAATAAGAATCGATTAGAAACATTTTATATAAACATTGTAAATACAGATTTCTTCTTTCTCTATAAAACTAAAATATTTACCTTGCACAACCCTTTTAGCAGCTTGTTTTGTTTGATGATCCTTTATCAAGGATGATAACATTTTATTTGGAATGTATTGATAATTGAGTATCGTCTGAAATATATAATACGATGGAACGGTATTCAGTATTTTTTATGGGTCTGAATTGTTATCAATAAATTTTCTTAATTTTGTTGACGAAATGGAAAATTGGAAATGTATGTCATAATAACTTTGACAATGTATTTTGACGTTGACTTGTTACTTCTTTTTGCGCTACGTTTAGAAACACCAGCTTGAGAGGAAAGTTCTTTTCATTAAAAAAATGTTAAGTATAAGAAGAAGAATAAAATAAGAATATTATTATGTTCCCCTTTAAATGATAATATTAAAATGGTGAATAGATAATTTAAAATAATACATACCTACATGATTGAATTTGAATGTTTTCCTAAAAAACAACTTAGGAGTAGCTACCTACATAACCGAAAGTTGCCGGTTTACATTAAACGTAGGCCGCTTTGGAAAGCATAGGTAAATATCCTTGGTTCTTCAAATCATTCCTGTGCCATTCTCATTCAAATATAAAAAATAGTGAAATAAAGAAGTGACCTTTGGCTAACACATAGGTAAATTCTACTCTGTCTATCTTTTTATATCGAATCTTTTAAAAAGCGTGTTATAATGCATGCTTGAATGGTGGGTACCTACTAAGTGTGTTTGCACAAAAGGGATAATTCATCGCTCATACCTATACACCCAGCGTCTTCCATCAGCTTACTATTTCCTAATTAAGATTCAATCTCGGCTGAACTATATCTTACGCTAGCGGTGAAAGCCTATTGATACATAAGTAATAGCTTAGTGTCGGCACCAAACGTTGTGGTACAGTTGTATTACAGTGGTATAGAGAGCGTATGATTGCACTGCATTAATTATACGGGGCTAATGGAGGAGCCTATCGATTTTCGCTTATCGCTTACGACGCCGCCAGCTGTGTTCGGCATCGGAAAAAGATTTCCGGGCTTGTTTCAATTTGCTCATTTACGACGATTTTAAACGTGGAACAGCTTACTCGTACTAGATTCTCGTATCTGTGATTGGGTTTTAAATAGATGCTCTCAGACAAGGCAAAGAAAAATGCAAATAAAAAATCGACCCTTTATTTCGAAATAAACCCGATTTATCAATGGCGCTTTATTTTCCAATTCGCCATTTTCCCTGTCATTTTCTTAAAACTATTTACAAATAAGTATTGATAATAATATGATGATTCCTGTGACTTGATGCTAAGGAAGGTACAGTAACAGTCTTAAGTTTGAGAACTATGATGCAATTTCTAGAATGGTCAAAAGATTTTTTTTTGTTTTAAATTGCGCCTTGAGTTCTGAACTTAGTGGTTATAATTCTCAGTCAAGTTTTTTCTCTTCTTTGCTGACCACTCCGTACTGCGACTTGAGTTTCTCGGTGAAGTCCGGGTCATCCCAGCCCCATAAGTAGTGGGTTCCGTCCCCGGTGCGGTGGGCACGTTGTCTAATAATATCGGGAGTAACACTCTTCAAGTCGTATGCTTGACCAATCTGTAAAAAAAATAACTTATTTTATTTCTAATTTATTAATGAAATTTAAGTTGCAATTATTATCAACTAATGATGAATTTAAATAAACAGTGCTTAAATAAGTAAATTGCTTTTAGGTTAAGGTAGGTAGATATTAAATTTCAGATCAATGCTTATTGATGTGGGTTCATGCGGCCAGAAGGTATATTATCTGTGGCAGCAGAGATTTAAATCTTTTAGTTGGCAGTACGTGCATAAACTTTTTATTCAGATCACCGTTTTTTCTAATTACCTTCGCCATCAGATCGATGAAGACTATAGTTGGCGTGAGCATGTTGTACAAAGGGTACTCAGTCGCGCGGTAGTCCCACGGGAAAGTGTGGTGATAGTTGTGGAAGCCTTCAACGCAAATCATCCAGGTACCGATGTTGTCGCGAGGATTTAGAGACCTGTTAGGAAGAAAGGTAAATATAAAACTAAACCAGTAATAATCAGCATAGAAATACGCCAGCAATGTATTTTCAATGGAAGATGACACACCATGCCGAAATTACGTCGCCTAATTTTGTATAGAAAATACATTGCTGCCGGTTTTCTCAGTTTGCTTAGGACATTGCAGGCTTTAATCACCTGATTGTCCGATAAGAAAGATGATTCCGTGCTTCGCAAGTCACGTTAAGCCGTTGGTCCCGACTATGATCCAAAATTTTCTGGGTTTGCTTGTGTGTGTTGCGGAGCGCTCCAATGTAATTACCAGACTTGTCAATTCAGGATCATAGTACCCTGGGGTACCCTGGGGCTACGAGGCAATGGCCGAGGGTGCAACCAGGAAAAGCGCTAAGATGATGTTGGTGATTGAAATTGCTTGTTAACGTAAAATCTTACTTGTCATACGGGCGGTACCCGAAGGTATGGGCGAAGCTGTTGATGGACCAGACGACGTTGATGCCGATCGTGTATCGCAGGATGGTGGGGATGCAGAAAGCGTTCAGCCAGGTCTCGTCCCAGAAGTAGACGGGGATTATGGTCGGCAGCACGAAGCATAGGATTGGCATCATCTTCATGTAATGTCTGGTGAAAATTTGAAGATTCAAGTAAAATAAAATGAATTGATGTTGATTACGGTTTTAAATTGATTTGTTTTGCTTTGGAAGTTGGAAATATAAGCTGAAATTGTGAATAATGATGATAACTAACTCAACCATTCTAAACGGATAGTGCTTTTAAAAATTACAGTCTAATTATATTATTTCCTTATTTATTAACGATATAATAGCGAAAACAATACTTAAATTATTATAGGTGCTTAGTTGCTTAGTTTCTATTTTAGTCATACATTTTTAGTTGAATTAATATTTTTTAAAAAAATCAAATATTTATACATAAATATATATTTTATATATATTATATTTTATATACTATATATATTATATATTATATTATGTAGACCAAAGTTTGGCCGTTAACACTGCATTTTTCAGGTCCAAAAACTTACTTCTTCTGGAACATCACAACGGGATCCGCATAGAGGTCGGATACGTCGATGCGTTTCCCGCCCTCGATGACCTCCGGGCTCTTCTTGCAGCACAGCCAGCCCATGTGGGAGAAGAACAGGCCACGTTCAGCGTTGTGAGGATCGGCGTCAGTGTCAGCGTACTTGTGGTGAGTGCGGTGGTCGCGCGCCCACTCGAATATGCTGTCCTGGGGAGGAAAATAATGGTTGGAGGTAAGTGTGATTTTTTAAGCCATGTTGTAATATTGTATGGACCTGGTTTATACATTAAAAAGGGCGTGATGTTTTTTCCTCATGAGAAAATCGTTGTTCATCCACAACTAACAATGTTTACGTACTGAAAGAGAAACTGAATTGAAGAATGTGAACGTAACTTTAAAAGTTTGAATCTCTTTATAAAAGAAGGTAAAGTAACAGACTGCTATTTATTATTTTGATGGACTGTACAACAGTTTTTACCTAATAACGAAGAGTGTGATGAAAACCGAACTTGGAGACTGTAGAAAATAATTAAGTAATTAAGTAAGTTAAGAATAAGAATTATTTAAGTATTTTACCTGGAATCCCATAGTTTGCCAAATCATAAGAAGAACACGTAATGGCGTTCGTGCTTTAAAGCACCTGTGAGTCCAAAGTCTGTGAGATCCAGCACCGATTCCAATTGCACACATCAAATGCATCGCAAATGCTGAAATTAAAGTAAAATTTAAGATCAAAATTAAAATGGCCTCGTCAGAGTGAAAAGAAATTCTTTTTCGCGAATTTATAATGTCCAGCAGTGGACTGCGATAGGCTGATGATGATGATGATACGAGTATCCGATAGTCTAAATTAACTAAATAATGACCGTATTCAAAACCGATAAAACGTAAATTATGATTTCAAGATGGTGGAAATTCATTTTTAAGTGATCCTACGATATCAGCAAACATAACATACATTCGTGAATTTGAACTTTGAACTGAACTTTTTGAACTAAGTTTCAAAACCCAGATTAAGGCTGTCCAATTTTCAAAATCCCCTGCGGTTAAGCAAACCTCGCCATAATAATCATAGGGATTTCATTTCTGGGTCGACAAGGCGCGCGTTATGTTAATTTAGACACATTTGGGCTCAATCTTTGTTTGCCGAGGTTTTAAAAGCGGGATAATATTATTTGGGACTGTTAAATCTAATCGGTACTTCAATGGAATGGGCGACCACTTTCTAAATGGAATTATATAATCGTTCGTTGCCAACAGGAAAACATCTTTGCAGTGATTTTAAATTATGATGGTTCTACTTGTTTAACATTTGTGTCATTTTATATGGTAACTGGATTTGACTCTAAAACACTTCCAACATCCATGAGTTGCACAGGAGTGCAGATGGATTCATGTAATATTTTTCGGTAGTTAAATTAATTAATTTATTGATCTATAGAGGAGGTGAACCTTGTCCAATATTATATTAATTAAACCGGGCTCCCGCGACTGCGTCTGCGTGGATTTCAGATCCCTTTTTCCGTAATAAAAGGTAGCCTATTATCTTTCTCAGGGTCTAGAGATTGTCTGTGCCAAATTTCATCAAAATCGGTTGAAAGTTTTTAGCTGGAAACCGTAACAGACAGACAGACCTACTTCCGAATTTATAATATTACCTAGGAGGGATTGAAGAACAGTACTTACCAAAAACATTAGTCTGCCATTTCGCCGAAGTGAAAACGAGGTACATCGAGTACACCGACGTGGTGTGAAGGAACAGGAACCAGAATATGTTGAACCAGACGTACTCGTACTTCTTGGGGGCGGCCTTCTTGAGCACGGAGACATCCTTGTCCAGCCCCAAGTCGGGGGTCTGCGTGTCGCTCTCAAACAACACGCCGCTTACAACGGGGTCCACTAAGGGCGGCATTTCTGGAAATTCAATGTTTCTGGTGAGTTTCATCCAGAATGACTCTTGAGGAACGGGATTTCTTGATATGAGAAAAAACGAGATAGTCCTTTTGAGATATTGGTATGGTAATTCTTTATTTGAATCTAGAGCTGTGAGCCTTATAGCTCAAAAAGCACGATGTTCTCTGGTGACCAACAGTAACTGGTGATCACTGTTCGTAATACTTAGTTCAATGGTAATTAATGGCTTCGGCCATTACTTACCATAAAGGTTACTACCTTTTTGGTAAAATATCACCATACATTAAACACCACTTTTAGTGTATTTAAATGTTCAGCTGTTTAATACGTGTATTTAATTAATTACATCATGGTAAAGCCACGTGGTTACCGTTGATAATATCAAGAAAAATCCTAACCATGGTGCATTACAATCAACACACGTAAAATAAAGAGATTAGTAATTACACTGAAGAAAACTAATAGAAAGTTACTAAAACAATTATCTGTAGATATGAATGAGTCATCACTTTGAATAAAACTTACTTTGCCGACAGTGCACCGACCAAAGTTCTAGCACATACTAAATTACAATTACAATTACCTTTATTTATACACATTCTATCATTTAGGTAAGGGTCACAGGTTAACCACGCCGGCTTGAATGTATTTCACAATAATTTGAGTGAACAAAAGTTCTTATACATACTTAATTGCTTTATTAATTGACATGTTAATGAAATACAGGAAAGACTTTGGAGCATGTCCCAATGAGACACAGTCCATGGACTTTATGAAAAATTTAACAATGGAAGATTATGTAGGTTCTTAGCACATGTGTACTTATAAGTACACGTCATGTAATTAATTAATAATGTAATAATAATCAGCAATTATTGCACCCAAGTAGACGTTTGATTTTTGCAACATGCAAAATTTATTTTATTTAAGGCATTTCTATGAATTATTATATGTCTGATCAAAAAAATACATTTAACATTTTTATGAACTTTTATCTTGAAATATCTTGTAAGTAATTTATTTTCACACCTACACTGGGTAAGTACATGGATCAACGAACACAACATACCTACATAACTTTGCGTAAATAACATCACCTACACAATATCATAGGGCGGAATTCACCTGCTTGACTTTTTCAATATTTCAAATAGTTTGTTAAACGTACCTGTCTTGACTTTGTCCTCAGCATACAGCGGTTCTTGTTGTAATTCCTCCAAAAATTGATCCGCCAAAATGCCACACTCATTAATGTAAATGTTATTTCTTCTTGAAGATTCATCTGTCATCTTAATTCAGATAAAATACTCCTCTTGCTAGATATAGTTTTGTTAAACTTATTAATTTTCTTTCAAATTGGTGTTTTCCATTTCAATATTTCTACATGATTACTCGCCGATTGTAGGTCTGGCGGTATTGCATTGCATAAAAAATATATTTACACTTTACTTTTCATTATCAGGCATAGTTGTTGTGGAAATACAACAAATGTTATTTTATTTTCCATCTCATATCGAAGTTATTCCATTTATCCTATAAATAAAATAACCGTTGCGAGAATTTTCTAAACTATGTTCTTATCGAGTAGTCAAATAAAATAAACTTGTAAGTTTGCTCTATGGCCAAAGAAACAACATTAAATATGTACTGAAATAAAATCCAAAGTGTTGACAAAAATGGAAAAAATCCTTGATTTGAACATATTGTTATTAAGGTAACTAAGCATTTTCAAACACAAAGCATCAATTTATATTGGCAAGAAAACGCAAAACAATATCTTCTCTCGACCAACAAAAATCATTTTACTACCAAAGTAGCTTTATCAAGTTTTCCACAACATTGGCTGTAACGCGCCGTACGTTTCGCGAAATATGTAAATTAATCGGATTACTGGTTTGCGCGGGATTGCACCGCAAACACGGAAGAATGGATGGCGAACACGACAACTGGGGCGTGAAACGGAGATTTTATTTCGAGGAGCCTCTTGCGGGGACCACTCCGATTTTTCCGCTCTGCCGGTAATTCCAACTGCTCTGCGTAAGCCAAGGGCTTGAGTTCCTTTCGAATATTATCAAGCAAGCTTTTTTGCAACCATTTTGTTTGCCATGTGGGATATTGTACCAAGTAGTCTTCGCAAATTGTTTTCAAACCAAGTGAACTAGAGGTGAATAAGTTGATTTGGTGTTATGGTGGAGCAGACGGTTGTAGGTAGGATCACATGACATTACAAATAGTTGTGTTCATAATGATGTCGGTTTGTATTTTTCAAACATAATTCGACCAAATCTACTGTGTGAAGATCCTTAATGAAAGATGAAATACTTATATCACTTCACACAAAACAATATACATATGATATTTTACGTCAAATGTCATATATTCACGTCTAAGCTCGCTCGAAGGAAGATTTAAGGGATGAAATATTAGTTTTCTTACAAAAACGCAACGGGCAAGGGACAAAAGTTGGATTCGATCTCCTGGCTTACGCCAGGCAGATGTTCCCAGCGCGAGGCAGCGGCCTATCGCGCGAATGAACATGAACAGATAAATTATTTCATCATTGTTTCCAACCCATCAAATAACTTTACCTTACTTGTAAATTCTTTTACGAGTTTACATGAAGTCAATCGAGAATATCTTTTTTATGAGATAGGAGGAAACGAATTGTTTCGCCTGGTGGTGAATGAATGCCGTTGCTCTCGTTAAATAATACCTTTTATTTATTATCAAATTTTTTAAATAGGGCGCGCGCGCGCTCCGCGCGCAACACCAAAAAGGTTTCATACCTACATATAATTAATAAATTAAAATTAAATATTGCGTCGCTTACACTAATTAAAAACAGCTTTAAATAAATTGAATAAATAAATTCATTGGACTAACACACCAATTGCCTAGCCCCAAACTAAACTTGAAGCTTGTACTATGGAAGCTAGGGAACGGATAGTAGACATACACACATCAACATTATCTAGGGATATCTACATATCATCAAATATCTTAAATACTATTAGGAATTTGCTAATACTGTAAATGGGAAAATTATAGAGAATTTTATAGTTTTTAATAATAAATAAAAAAAAATGTGATTTTAATTGTATTTTTAAAAATAATTAACTTTTTATCGCCCTACGTAAATTTGTGTGGTAGATAATTTGCGTTTTTTTTAAATTAAATGATCAAATTTTATTCAAATAAACAATTTTACTAATTTAATCAGTGTTGCCACCTCTCACGTTTATTATAGCATCAGTATCAATTGTCAATGCTTAAAATTAAGTTGTTAAGGTCTTGTTGCGTTATGAGACCCCCATGCTCTTTCAAAGTGATGGTGAAGTTGTTGTACTGTCTTGGAATTTGGTGGGAAATGTCTTAAAACTCATTGATGTAACATGCCGCACGCATGCTTGATAGGATTTAAGCTGAACGACTGAGCAGGGCAATCCAAAACTTGGATATCGTAGTATCGTAGAGCGGCCGGCACCTACCGCGCCGCATGGGAATTAGCACTGTCGTTCATGGTTATAAATCCCTGGATGATTTGGACTTTGTTTAGGACAATGACAGATTTTACTACCTTTTTGAGATGTTTTTGCTTAGTCATGATGAACTGGATACAAACGGGCTGGGTTCGTTCACCCAGAAAAAATCCTCCTAAAATTATGATTGTCCCGCCTTGGTATAAGTGGACCTCCTAAGGGTGTCACAGACGGCTAATACTGTCAGGAGTTCTCAAAACGCGTGTTCTTCTTGAATCTGGATAAAATCTGTAGTGGGAGTCATCGGTTTATACCATCACAGACCAAGGGTCGTCAATCCATGGAAAATTTTCCTAAGCCCAAGAAAGACGCTTACCGCGATTGCCCCATCACAATGCTCGTACGCAGCGGTTGTCCAACATGAAGACCCACTTCATGCAAACCCCTTTGCACGGTTTGATCGCTTTCCAGCAGCTGATGGTCCTCCTGGAGCCTTTTTACAAGTCGCATCGCTGTGATGTTTGGTAGTCCTCTAGCAGTCTTTTGAAAAAAATTATCCCGTTTCTGGGTTGTAATGCGATTTCTGTTTTAGTGCCGTTCAACCACGTTCCCAAGACTGCGATAATTGCTCCAAAACCTTGGTAACATGTTTTGGTTGGTGGTTAGGGCCTCGGCAATGACGCGTTCGAAGGAAACACTTTCTTACAAGTCCACGGATCGAAAAATTGCATTTCAACTCAAATGATGCCGTTACATTACTCTTAAAAGATCATTCAACAAGTTTCATAAAAAAGAAATAAAAAAATCATCACTTTTCTTTAGCAAAATATCAAAAAACCTAATTTAATTTTCATGCACTTTTCCCGTGCGGAGGGAACTACCAGTATTTTTTTTGTCATTCTTTTGTTTTTCTATAAAAATATTTTTTTTTATAAAAATAGAATAAAATACCTATCAATCGATATATAAACTTCATAGAAATATAATATAGAATTAACAACATAACGTAGTTTATAATATACAATTAAGATATCCCTAGATTTTGTTGATGTGTGTACTTAAATACTTTTTATAAACATCCATGACTCGAGTACAAATGCCGATGTTCATCACACAAACATTTGCCCCTAGCGGGATTCGAACCAGCAACCCTTGGTTTTGTAGCTAGGGTCTCTAACCACTAGCCGTCAAATAAGTTATTCAAATAAATGATGAGTCATATTATTTATCAAAGAGTTAAAAGTCAATAATCCCCACTTTAGATTAGGATTCAAATAGTACCTTTTAAACAAAAGAAACACTAGTAAAATTCGCCTAATTTTTATCAAACTTCAACTGCCATTCTATTTCATTTGATCGATAACAATATTTTCACCTCCATTTCAATTTCCGATTATCGAGTGGACAGACCACAGGTCAAGCGGCCATGACAGTGGGCGCCGCGGTCGCCTGCAATTTCGACGACATTACTGCCACCCGATTACCAGTATTGTGGTTAAAATGGCTTCCGATCTTGAAAAACGATTCGCTCGCGGCCACCAATTGAATTTGCCTTCACCCGGTTCGGATGAAATAGATTGGATTCCCCGTTTGAAATAAACTAAACGGCCTATTTTCGTGTCTTGTTTTTAATTTTGACTTATTTTATGAAGTTAATTGAGCTGGGAGAATAATGCTGAGAGTTGTGAATTTATGGGGTATTCGTTAGCCTACCCCGCAAGGCACTGGACCCGCGGGGTCAGTCGCGCAATCCCTTTTTTGAATTGGCCGACTGACTCCGTTACACCCACCATGGGGTCAGTTGGGGTGTAACTATTTTCGACTACGTCGACTGACCCCGCAAAATATTTTTTATGACTTCGTCTACTGATAGTAACAAAATAAAACGTACAGGTCAGTAGAAAACTGTTAGAGGTTTATTTTTATTGAACATAACTATAAATCTAAGAGCACTTATGCTCAAATTATATATACATATAATAAGAGTAAATAACTAAACAATTAAAGCAGATCATTTTAAGTAAGCTTATCATCATATCAGAAAAAAATTACGACACTGAATTTAATTATAATTTACAAAAATCCCCAAAAACCGTATTTATTCAAACTCCAGAGCACCGCGGGGGTCTAAACTCTAAAGCACCGTGAGGCCGAAACTCCAAGCACCGCTGAAATGAACCTCCAGAGCGCTGCGGGACCGACCCTCAATACCCCGGAGGGCGCATCGCCAAAGCGCCACGGAGCCCCAACCTCACGTGTCGCGGAGGTCGAAACTCTAACGTGCCGCGGAGGGCGATACTCTAAAGTGTCGAGGAGCGTGAAAATTAAACTCATCTTTATCTTCATTTTCTTAACTAGACCGACTTAATAATTCTAAGACATATTTGTTCCTGAATAGTAAAATCGAAAAAAAATTCCGACAATGAATATAATAATATTTTACAAAAATCCCCAAAAACCGTATTTATTCAAACTCCAGAGCACCGGGGGTGTCTAAACTCTAAAGCACCTATTATCTAGCTACAATATTCTACTTGTATTCGTGTAGCAAAATTATTATTTAGCTACACGAATACAAGACAAAAAATACTAATATGTTGTATTCTAAATACTCCTATTATCACTACTAGATAACATTGTAACTCAAAAACTGGAGAATTATTGTCAAGACACACTTATATCTTGCATTACTCAGAAAGGAGCCAAATCCGGACACAGTGTATTATGACTTTCAAGTCTTAAAACATTGAAAATAAGCTCTACTTTCAAGGAATGTATCGCATTCCCTATTAATAGATTCCCAGTATTAATAGTATAATTTGTGTGCGCATTTTGCAAACCCTAAAAATTACGATAATGTATTTTAAATCACAGTGTTCTATAAATTAGTCAAACATACGCGTTAATATATCAAATGAAATAATTCCCGTATAATGAAACCATAGCTCTTGTTTAAATAAACCTTTTCGAAGCACTTTAGTTCGGAACTGTAAACAAAATTAAATAAATAAATTGGCTCTTTGGAAATTTATTTATTGAGCGGGGTCAGTCGACGAAGTCGGAAATAGTTATACCCCAACTGACCTCATGGTAGGTGTAACGGGGTCAGTCGGCCAATTAAAAAAAAGTAATGCGCGACTGACTCCGCGGGTTCAGTGCCTTGCGGGGTAGGTTAACGAATACCCCGAATTTATAGACGTTATAAAGATGTAAGCAGGTATTTTATATGGTAAATAGTTTTGAGGCTAGATTTAAAAAACCTCTCGAGTAAGTCTAGTTACTCGTCATGTTGCTCTATATTTTAGTTTGTCAATAAAAAGCTGTTATCAAATTACAATGATAACTATGATGACGATAAACATGCAGTAAGTTTACTTAACTCACCTTTGTGCATTCATGATCTTTGTTGATTCCGTCGCGACGGGCCCGTTGGTCTAGTGGCTAGAGACCCTGGCTACAAGACCAAGGGTTCGAATCCCGCTAGGGGCAAATGTTTGTGTGATGAACATCGGCATTTGTACTCGAGTCATGGATGTTTATAAAAGAACTAGCGGCCGCCCGCGACTCCGTCCGCGTGGAATTCGATTTCCAATAGCCTAAAACCTTCCTCGTTAAATGGACTATGCAACACAAAAATTATTTTTCAAATCGGATTAGAAGTTCCTGAGATTAGCGCGTTCAAACAAACAAACATACAAACAAACTCTTCAGCTTTATATATTAGTTTAGATTTAAGTACGTACCTATGTATGTCTATCCGTTTCCTAGCATCCATAGTACAAACTTCGAGCTTAGTTTGTTGACAGTTAATACAGAAGTTTGGGGCTAGGCAATTGGTGTGTTAGTTCAATGAGTTTTTTTATTATTTAAATATTTATTCGTGGGATTGCATCGAATACCTTAAAATAAAAGCCCGGTTATTACCTGAATATATCTTCGGGGCAACACTAGTTGTAAAATATTTAAACTTGCTATCCTTGAATAACATTAATTAATTCTGCGGTCGTGAAGTTTCAGTAGGTACTTAATTACCTAATTAATCGTCTATCGAATTGTTTAACTTTGATATTCTGTTGTTTCAATTTCTTTTTGCGTAGGCGAGTTACCGAATCGATTGTGGTGTTGTTCTAAAAATAAATTCGCAAACGTTGTCTTTAGGATTGTGTTGAATAGGTGTGGGGGAAGGGAATAGAAAATAATCGGTCCTGTCGCATGACAGGTAATAAAGTAATGTCACCGGTCAAAGATTGAATTTAATTGCGTTATTTCGGTTAGTGTGCTTCAATACTAAAGGTGTTTTTATGATTCTAGAAACGAACACTGGGCTATTGAGAAACTGTTGACCGATTTTAGAATGCTAGAGTTTTACAATTCGTTCTAGCTTTCAAAAAAAGAGTGGCAGTGCCTTATACATTTCCAACGATAAAAAATATTTTACCTACAAATATAATTTCTACAAGGGCGTTCGTTCACCTACAACTGTACTGAAGGAACACAAATACACTTGTCACACTTTGCGCGAAGCCTGTTTACGTTACAAAGAAGTTACCTACTCGTTGTAAATTACTCGATCTATCCTTCATGTTCGGAATATCGGAATAATATTATGTCGTTGTGTACCACGGAAATAGAAATAACACTGAAGAAGGGTTAATAAAACTGAAAGTATTATTGATTATGTCCCTCTTTGCTCGATCATCAACATTTGCCTGATGGATGAGTGATCCCACGGATCCGACCGGTCGTACTGTTCTATAACTGAATTACGTAATTAGAAAACAATCATTGGAACATCAACAACAGTAGGTAAATCACCTTTATTTGAAGTCGGTAAAATATAGTTAGTCATATCTTTATTTATCATCCAAGCGAGACTTGGACAAATGGCGACAATAAACCTCTTTCGGTTGCACTTCATGAGTAGAGTAGGTACAAGAAGTACTGGTACAGGATAGAAAATATGATTTAGCTTTCTATTTCATCCTATTCTATACAAGTTCTTATTCTTCGTTGTGTACAGACCTTGTGACGCGGACTGTGCGCAAATGGCGTTTGCTCGATTTACTTTGACGCCTACTCGCGCCGAATGTTTGTTTAATTTTACAGTACTCGTACTTAGGTGGGTAAGTATTCTGTAAATAACAGCACTACCTTCCTTTGCCGATATTTCATCCCGAATTACGGCGTTTCCCCTTACGCATAATCGAATTAATGTTTGTTTGCGAATCTCTCAATAGTTAATTAATGTTGAAAAGATAATTGTATGATTTTTTTTTATAATCACGAGTTTTTCTTCTTAAACTAAAGAGCTGGGCTCTTGTCGTGTATCTGTAGGTACGAGTAGGTCGTATAAAAATATAATGTGAATGATAATAATTTTATGTTCTTGTAACTTTAACGTGATTCAAAATTTCGAATAATATATTCACTGCAGCTAAAAAGCAAAATGTTCTTCCATGTTAGGAATAATTTTTATATTATTTCATACTAGCGGCCGCCCGCGACTCCGTCCGCGTGGATTTCTTTTTTTCGAAATAAAAATTAGCTTATGTTCTGTCTCAGGGTCTAAAGATTGTCTGTACCAAATTTCATCAAAATCGGTTGCGAGGTTTAAGCGGGAAAGCGTAACAGACAGACAGACAGACAGAGTTACTTTCGCATTTATAATATTAGTTGGGATTCGATATTGCTTGATTGTAGGTGAACGATGACCTTTGATTTGAAGTTTTATAATTACTTGGTACATAATTGTAAAATTAACAAAACTTATGAATATTATTCCCTCTTTGCATTCCGTTAAAAATAGCAAACCTACATACAACTTCAGTTTAAAATCACTATTAGCTAAGTCCTTTCGGTCCTCGAAAGTTAGTTTATTTGGCCGATTCCTGATAGTTGACATGCGTCTAAAAAGGGTCGCCGCAAGCACTTTCCTGGTCGCTGGAACTCAATTACCGCCGCGAGAGCCTTCGCAAATAGTTCCCGGTACTCTAGTAGAAGTACTCAGCTACCAAGCGTCAAGTTAATTTAGACTGTGGAAGAAAATTATTCGTTTTCATTCCAGCTATAGGAGCTGTTAAGAGGAAGTGTTGAGGACAAATTATCGCAGCGTTTGTAGAAATTCTTGGTACTTAATTACGTTGGTTTATTTGTTTTAACATTATTGCTAAGCCATTAGCGGCTTTAAAAATCAACCTGACGCAGAGAACCGCGAATTTAACAACTAAGTTTACTTCGCCATTAAAAAATTATCGGGCAGTTGTTGCACAATAAATCGTCTATGATAGATGCAAGAAAAGGCCAATGAAGGTAGTGTTAAAAAGCTTTTTTGTTCAAAAAAGCAATGATCTCGAATGGGAAACAGAGTAGAGGCCATTTTGGCCTGGGGTATGGAACTCGATAGTGAACATCAAAAACGTGAAGTCATGTTGTCGATACAATCGTAAATGGAAAAGAAGCTTTAGCGGCAGTGGTTATTCTGAGAGCAATAGGGGACCAAGGTGATTTATTTCGGCAGTGAAATGAATAGCTTTGCATTAGCTGTGGTGGTGAAATCTTGCATTGTTCTCAATAAGGACATTAACATTGAGTTAAAGTTCTGTCGCTTCATTAATAATAAATCATTAATGAAGTGTGATATCTTTTGAGTAAGTCTATGAATCATGATTTATATTATAGTAAATTTTACGAGTACAGTGCAGAGTCTTAAATAAATTTGCTAACGTAAACGACGTTGTACCACAGCAACCTGACATAAAAAGAAATACGGGGGCTGTAAATTGGGATTTTCTTTCGTGATCTATTCCTCTATACTTTATACTCCATGATCACAGCATGAAAGACATTTCTGCGGCTGTTTCTGCCAAGTTTGGTCAGAACTTAATTACATTAGGAAATCGGAAACAAAAGCCTGCGCTTGTGTATAAAGACAAGTATGGGCAGAAACTTATACTTAATAATATTGATGCAGTAGGTACTGTGTTGCCTTCAGTACCAATGAGTGATTCAATGTTCAACATTTTCCTACTTTTTCTAAAAGTAAAGCACGCGAATATACAAAAAATATGTATTTTCATCATATTGTTGTGTTGGAGTATTTATTTTATTGACAATAATAAAATAAAGTCCACTCTACTGAAACATTCGCGACAGTAGGCACTATACGAGTATTGAAGGATAACTTTTAGTTAGCTTTTCATTTAATAAAAACGAATGTAAAACAATTTTCCACGTTACCTTTGAGCGTACACTTGTTACAAACTCAAATAACAAAACAGGTGAACCTAAAAAGTTGCTTTCACCGGACTCAAATGCACCTGGAAAATGCTACTATGTAGTTGGAAGCGCTTAAAGTTTAACAATCAGATTATCCCGGCTTAGACTTGCTAATGATTTTAGTTTTACGCAGTTTAACTGTCCGAGGGAAATATATTAAAGCGGCTATTTCGCTGTAAATTGCAAAAGGCCCTTAATTGCTAAGGGCGGGCGATTTAACCGAGTGCCTTCCTGCGCTTTTCAGCCATTACAAGATGTTCGAAACTTCGAATTAAACTGCTTGAATTGTGTGCGAACATGCAAGTTTGATTAGAGTATTTGAATAGAGAATTGGGTTTATTCCTCTGTTCTATGAGTAAGGCTTCTTTTGAAACTCTCGCCATTAAAGATATTTTTGTCATGAGTAGTTATACTCGTACTAGCTGCCGCCCGCAACTTGGTTTCTGTGGATTTCGGTTTCCGCACACATGGTGTTGAATTAAAGCTAAGAGCCGTCCTCAAAATATCGACTATCCAACACAAAATGTTTTTTTTTCAGATCGTATCAGTCATTCCTGAGATGAGCACGTGCAAACAAACAAACTCTTTAGCTTGATTACAGTAGTAGAAGCAGATAAACTGTTTTTAGTAATGATTTGGCGGTAACGGTTGGGTAACCTATGTATGTATTTAGAACCTCCTTTAATTTTACTACGTACACGTTAAATGCAGCATGAAGTAAGGAGGAGACCTCTTATTTTCTAATGAAAAAAACATCCAAATATTTTTAAATTTATTCTCTTTCTTCGTATAGAAAATGATTGCCCAGCAACTTTATGAAGTATGACTGTGTTCTTCAGATTAAGTAATCAATCACTTTTTACACGAGTGTTTTTGTTGTTGTTTTGTATTTTTAACCGACTTCAAAAAAGGAGGAGGTTCTCAATTCGTCTGTATGTATAATATATTTTTTTTTTTTTTTTTTTTTATGTATGTTCACCGATAATTTCGTCAAATATGGACGGATTTCAATATTTTTTTTTGTTTGATAGAGTTCAGTTCTGAGGTGGTCCCATTTTCACCAGTCCAGGATCTGATGATGGAATCCAGGAGAAATCGAGGGCAACCACCGAAAATTGTATGCTCGTATGGTGTTTTTGTTACGTAATCATGTCTTACTCAGGTATATGCTTCAGGGTGTCAACATTTGATGCTGCTGTCCTGATGATGATGCTATAGTACTCCTTAACGGTTAGGAGTTGGAAGGCAGAACTGCAATTGGTCGATGGAAACTATTTAGTAGTATGTAGGGCTTAAATGTTGCTTGTGAGGTATGCTTGAATCAACATCTGATGCTACTGTGCTGATGATGAAGCTACAGTACTCCTTAACGGTTAGGAGTTGGAAGGCAGAACTGCAATTGGTCGATCGAATGTATGTAGGGCTAACGTGATACTTGTGTATATTACATCCAGACCCACGGCGAGAAATCTCGCCGAGAAGTCTCGCTGGGCCTTCTCGCGAGAACAAGTAATTTATCCACACTCTCATTTACTTTAAACAACAACAAAGTTCCTATTAATAATTAAGTTCACAACGCTTTAAAACAACTAAAAATCATGAAATAAACTGACTTTTTAAAAAAAAATTAAACCGACTTCAAAAAAATCGTGAACACAAAAACAAACTAAAAATTAAAAAATAATTCCTAATATCTATTACCTAATACTATAATTTTCCTAAACTATGTCAAAGTAATCTTAAACAAACTAACTGAAGTCGGTGCCTGCCCAAAAAAACAGAAGAGAAAAAGCACCGACTTCAGTTAGTTTGTTTAAGATTACTTTGACATAGTTTAGGAAAATTATAGTATTAGGTAATAGATATTAGGAATTATTTTTTAATTTTTAGTTTGTTTTTGTGTTCACGATTTTTTTGAAGTCGGTTTAATTTAATTAGGCTTCTAGATAGTTAGGTTCGTTTACATCTTTATTTATATTTTCGGCATTAATTACTGTGAAAAAATATTTAAATTAGGCTTCTAGGTAATTATGTATAATTATAACTATAGGTAGGTATGATTTCATCATAAATAACCGTTTATTTGAGAAATAATCAAATGCGGCTTTATAAAATTAACAATAAGATAACAAAAGTGAACTGAACTGGCCCGAAGTAAACAATTAGATTCATTCTGTAATAACATTACCAGCGCTCTATTTGATGAGATGAAGATAAATGAGAAGCGCGGTGATTGTGTAGCCGCGAGCCCACGACCCGGCCGATTTTATTACAAAAGCCTTTTTAAAATCCCCTTTGTACCGCCCTCGCCTCCGTCTTGGAAGGGGAACATACGGGAATACATTTTGTACGGCGGCGGCGCTGCGGTCGAATCAGTATTGACGTAAAATGAAACTGTCAATAAGATTTCATTACGCAGACAAAAAAAATAACTGCCAACTTTTACAATATTTACTAAAAAAAAACACGATTTGGTACTCTTACAAAGATGTTCTGTTCAGTTTCCTAGGTTAAGTAAAAAAAATATGTTTTTGGACAGATTGATTCGGAGAGTGAGATTAATACATTTTCTTAACTGTGTGGTATATAGATATAAAGGGTGGTACGTACGTAAAAGTCCAACTCCAGATTATATAGTTTATTGATCACAGTTTGTACACACACAAAATATACACAATAAAACAAAAAAATATTGGTACCCTAAATACATACATTACATAGTTATGTATATCTACGAGGGATGAAATACCTTGTTTGCAAATGCCATGGTCTTGGCAAGACATCAGAACGAACCTATTCAAGTGGCATACAAATACAAATGCCTTGCTTGCAACCGCAGCGGTTTTCGCAAGTTATGGGTCCGTGAGTCTCCTACTAGGCGTCTTTCCCTTGTACTAACTAATCCGACGACGGGCGGATCTTCTAGATTGGCTTCATAACTTTTTCAAACAAATTTACATATTTTGCGTGCCGTTATTTATCACTCGAATATAAAGTACCTACGCACTGTTTATTGGCTTTTTTCGATAGGCTGATTTATTAGTTGACGCATATAAATATCATCTTGGGCATCATCATCATCAGCTTATCGCAGTCCACAGCTGGACATATATGCCTCCCCTAGGTATTTGTAAATAGTGCATATTTGAAATATTAAAAACATTTTTCACTATTTATGTATGCTGATGTATTTTAAAACAAAGTCTATACAAAATAGTATACATTCGGTTGAAACGGTAATTTCAGCTGTACCTACTAAAAGCATATTCATTCATGCTTGTCAACATAGCTTGTAAACATGATGAAGGGTCGAAAGAAATTAATTGGGATTTTTTTTATCGATTATCATGACTTAAAAATGTAGATTATTCCCTCGTCACCCATCTTTATTTCGCCTATGTTACATTGTCTCACAGCTCTTACAATGATGTACGCAAAGCCTTGGTGAGTCAGTGGTTTCCAAATAGTTCAAGCTGGCTTACAGTCGCAGTTGCGGAGGTAATAAAACAATTTGCAAGTTTGTCTTTAGTTTCAAGCTCTGTAGGTATTTGTTAATTAGATTATGCAGTCAATTTATTTATCAGACTTTTTGATTGCGAAACATGCAACGTTTAGATATATTATTATGAAAATGAATCAGTGAAAATAATGTCAATCCCATAATTGCAAAACGATTAATTTCGTTTTTCTTTTTGTTTTGTCAGAAAAATACCTAAATTGATTATGCATACTAGATGATCAAACTAACTAGACATTACAATCACGCAATCAAACAAGCATTCATATACTACCAAATACCCTGTCTAATCCAGTCCCAAATTCAATCAAAGTTCGCCACGAAACGCTGTAAGATCCAATCTGCACTCCCCTCCTCTAAAGTCGATAGATTTTGCAGGTAATCTCTTAAAAAATAGCTTTCACGCATTCCCTTTCGCTCGTGGAATTTAAAAGGATCTTTCTCCACACCATGAGACTCTATCAGATTCCTATTTGTCACGCGGTACGCCCGGCCATGAGTCGGCTTTTGCGTTTACGAAATATCGAATGGATTTGCGAGCGAAATCGCAATACGTAACAAATAGTTTTATTTATTACTGGTCTGTCTTATATGTACCTCTTCTCTACGTATTATTGTGACAGTCAACCTTATACATATTTGGACCTTAAATCCTCTTCTGTAGTCTGCTTCATAAATAATATTTATTTAAATTACATTTATTTTCTCTTTACGAATTTTTCTATGATTGTCTTTACAAGCTTATTATAATATGTAGAAAGATTATCTTTGCGCTATGTGGATAAATTGGCCTTGGATTAACATACCTAAAAATCGCCTAGCCTTAAATTATGCATGCTTGTCTTCTGGTTGCTAGGGAACAGACATACTTAAATATACTTTTATAAACATCCATGTTTAGAGTACAAATACCGATCGAGTTCATCGAAATACATTAAGCTCCAACATTTAGTTAAGAAATAAAGAAAACTTCGAACTATTTCTGATCTCAAATACACATCACTAGCACAGCCGGCACTAGTGACTCGGGCCCCCGTGATTCGACTTGTCTCGTCCGATAACAATTTGCTTCGGCCGTGATTTATGGACCTAATACTGCGGTTACTTACCGACGTCACGATATTGGCCGCGCGGCTTCCGCGGTGACGAAGTGTTCTTTAAGCGCCATTGAAAGGGGATAGGGAGAACTGTATATGAGCTATAAAGTGCCATCTTTGTGTAGTGTTTTCGAAGTGTGTTCGAATCACACGGGTAACACTTTTAGGTAAGGTTTTACATTTTAGTAAAAATGCAAGGTAGAAGAAGTCTGCGGTTTCTTACCGACGTCACGATATTGGCCGCGCGTCGGCTTCCGCGGTGCAAGTGTTCTTTAAGCGCCATTGAAAGGGGATAGGGAGAACTGTATATGAGCTGTGTAGTTGTGCCAGTTAAATGTCTTCTTGGTGCAGTGTTTTGAGTGCTGGGCTCTAAGGGGTCGTGGGTATCTCATGGGTACATTTTTAGGTTATGTATAATTAGTACAAATTCACGGTAGAAGAAGTCTGCGGTTACTTACCGACGTCACGATATTGGCCGCGCGGCTTCCGCGGTGACGAAGTGTTCTTTAAGCGCCATTCAAAGGGGATAGGGAGAACTGTATATGAGCTATATGGTGCCATCTTGGTGTAGTATTTTCGAAGTGTGTTCGAATCACACGGGTAACACTTTTAGGTTAGGTTTTATTAGTAAAAATGCAAGGTAGAAGAAGTCTGCGGTTTCTTACCGACGTCACGATATTGGCCGCGCGGCTTCCGCGGTGACGAAGTGTTCTTTAAGCGCCATTGAGATAGGGAGAACTGTATATGAGCTATAAAGTGACATCTTGGTGTAGTGTTTTCGAAGTGTGTTCGAATCACACGGGTAACACTTTTAGGTTAGGTTTTATTAGTAAAAATGCAAGGTAGAAGAAGTCTGCGGTTACTTACCGACGTCACGATATTGGCTGCGCGGCTTCCGCGGTGACGAAGTGTTCTTTAAGCGCCATTGAAAGGGGATTGGGAGAACTGTATATGAGCTGTGTAGTTGTGCTAGACAAATGTCTTCTTGGTGCAGTGTTTTGAGTGCCGGGCTCTAATAGGTCGTGGGTTTCTCACAGGTACACTTTTAGGTTATGTTTAATTAGTACAAATGCAAGGTAGAAGAAGTCTGCGGTTTCTTACCGACGTCACGATATTGGCTGCGTGGTTTTCGTGATGACGAAGTGTTCTTTAAGCGCCATTGAAAAGGGATACGGAGAACTGTATATGAGCTGTGTAGTTGTGCTAGATAACTGTCTTCTTGGTGCAGTGATTTGAGTGTCGGGCTGTAAGAGGTCGTGGGTTTCTCACGGGTACACTTTTGGGTTATGTTTAATTAGTACAAATGCAAGGTAGAAGATGTCTGCGGTTACTTACCGACGACTCGAAGTGTTCTTTAAGCGCCATTGAAAGGGGATAGGGAGAACTGTATATGAGCTATATGGTGCCATCTTGGTGTAGTGTTTTCGAAGTGTGGTCGAATCACACGTCTTATTAGTATAAATGCAAGGTTGAAGACGTATGTGGTTACTTCCCAACGTCGTATATTGGCTGCGTGGTTTTCGTGATGACAAAGTGTTCTTTAAGAGCCATTTTAACGGGATGGGGAGAGCTGTTTATGAGCTATGTTTATGGTGCCATTTAATGATCTAGAGTCTAGAGCGAAAAAATCGCGTATGAAGCCTGGATAATTTTTTATACCCTGAACTTTCCTTGTGTTTTGAAACTTCCGTTCATGACACCTTTCCAGTAGTTAACGTGTGATGTGGAAAATATTTTTTTTATCTAAAAATAACATTATGTTTATAATTATGTCATAAATAATTCTACTTTAAAATATACCTGTTTAAAAATATTTTATTGAAATGGATTAATTAAACAAGTCCAAAAAGCGCACGCAGTTCATATTCTGACACATTCCAAATGTCTAAAATAAGTTCTTCCGTAGCTTCCGTATCAAGTTTATTTAGGACTAGCGGCCGCCCGCGACTCCGTCCGCGTGGATTTCTTTTTTTCGAAATAAAAAGTAGCCTATGTTCTGTCTCAGGGTCTAAAGATTGTCTGTACCAAATTTCATCAAAATCGGTTGCGAGGTTTAAGCGGGAAAGCGTAACAGACAGACAGACAGACAGAGTTACTTTCGCATTTATAATATTAGTTGGGATTAGTTGGGATAGATCCTTGAATTTAACTCCATCCAGAGGGCTCAGAGACAGACAAATGTACTTATAGAACAGATATGCGGTTGTTAGTCGATAATTCGCAGTGTGTTGTCCGATTAATCTTCACTTCGCGGAGGATCCTGGGAATGTTGGAAATAGAAATGTTTTGTACTTATCAGGCGAGGGTGCTAATTTGCTCTTTGGAAACGAGAACAAATATAATTACGATGGGAGATAGAAACATATTATTAAAAGTCTGTATTATACAGGGTGGAATTTTGAAATGGGTTTTGAAGGGCAGGTACTTTAAACGCTGTAGCTACATAAAAAACTTTTTCGGCATCCATCAACAGCTAATTAAGATATTTTGATCTGAATTCACCGATTTTGGAAAATAGTTACAGTTCGTAGAAAGAATGCTAAAAAACATTTTTTTTCATTCATTCGATCCAATTTCATGTATGGATCGAAAGATTCTATGAGAACATTTAAGGTTTGATTCCCAGAAATGTCAGAAAGAGGAACCGAGCAATTTCAGTAAAGTTTTTTGCGTTTACGAGAAATAGGATCAAAAGGCATGAAATATATTATAATTATTTTTTTTATTTTTGTACCTAAACCCCAGGTGCTATTGATGATAAAAAAATCCAGTATCGGTTGTATATTGGTTTTAGACTGACTAAAATTCTTCAAAATAACCAAATGGTAACAAGTATCCATTATTTGTCGGTCAATTGAGTCAATGTACATAAATTAATCATTAATTTCCATTGTAACACAAATTACATTTAAAAATATTCCGGTCCAATGAATCAGTCTTGTTATGTAAGTTTTTATTTTATATTTTTGATTTAAATGATAAGTATAATATATAACTATGGAGTAGGTCATTTTAATTCGGTAATAAGATTTGTTGGGGATTTATATAAATATGATATTCTTGAGTTGACCACCAATGTAAACGCGAGATGGTTCATTAAATAAAATAACTCAATATACAAATAAAATTAGTAAGTATTCATTAGTTAAAATTGCAGGTTATTTAAAAACGACATTTTTAATACATATCCCTGACAGTTCGACCGCATTTCAGCAGTCTTTTGTATACGGAATGACTAAGGTGTTATAACACCTTAGTCAACTGAAAGTTAAATATTTACATGTCAGATTAGCTTGACTAGCTTATTTAAAGATGTGTCAAATGACTTAAATACGAAACACACTTCAGAGCATTTCGGTAACAGATCACGAAACCTGAATTTAAAAATATATATAATGTTAGGTTAAATACCTAAATATTCATAGTCTCAAATTTGTTTTTGTTCTTTGTTCTTTGTCCTGTTAATGTCTGGTAGTGTCCATTAGTTGCCAGTTGTTACGCCTGTGTCGGTATAGTATAACGTGATCGGCGAGTGCTTGCTATCTATGATCGGTGACGAGACTGCCGTGTCACCCGACAGAGGGCGCTGTCGACCGATCGCTGTCGCATTTTTGTTAATAGCTCTTCGCTGGTGTGCCGCAAGCATGAGCGGTAGCGGTAAAAATACCAAAAAATATACTAAGTTAAATTCAAGTACGACGCATTTTTTTCAATATATAGCTTTATTGAATATGCTGTTGATTTTTAGCAGTGCTCATTAGTTGTAAGTTGTTACGCCTGTGTCGGTATAACGTGATCGGCGAGTGCTTGCTATCTATGATCGGTGACGAGACTGCCGTGTCACGTGACAGAGGGCGCTGTCGACCGATCGCTGTCGCATTTTTGTTAATAGCTCTTCGCTGGTGTGCCACAAGCATGAGCGGTAGCGGTAAAAATACACAAAAATAAATCAAGCTAAATTCAAATTTGACACTAAAATGGTTTTATTAATTTTTATTCATTTTGCTGTGTATTTCTGGTAGTGTCCATTAGTTATAAGTTATGTCGGTGTCACGTGATCGGCGAGTGCTTGCTATCTATGATCGGTGACGAGACTGCCGTGTCACGCGACAGAGGGCGCTGTCGACCGATCGCTGTCGCATTTTTGTTAATAGCTCTTCGCTGGTGTGCCACAAGCATGAGCGGTAGCGGTAAAATTACACAAAAGTAAATCAAGCTAAATTCAAATTTGACGCTAAAATGTATTTTTTTCATTATTATTCATTTTGCTGTGTATTTCTGGTAGTGTCCATTAGTTATAAGTTATGTCGGTGTCACGTGATCGGCGAGAGCTTGCTATCTATGATCGGTGACGAGACTGCCGTGTCACGCGACAGAGGGCGCTGTCGACCGATCGCTGTCGCATTTTTGATAATAGCTCGTCTCTGGTATGCCTCAAGTATGAGCGGTAGCGGTAAAATTACACAAAAATAAATCAAGTTAAATTCAAGTTTGACACTAAAATGGTTTTATTAATTTTTATTCATTTTGCTGTGTATTTCTGGTAGAGTCCATTAGTTATAAGTTATGTCGGTGTCACGTGATCGGCGAGTGCTTGCTATCTATGATCGGTGACGAGACTGCCGTGTCACGCGACAGAGGGCGCTGTCGACCGATCGCTGTCGCATTTTTGTTAATAGCTCTTCGCTGGTGTGCCGCAAGCATGAGCGGTAGCGGTAAAATTACACAAAAATAAATCAAGCTAAATTCAAGTACGACGTAATTTTTATTTCAATGTATAGCTTTATTCAATATGCTGTTGATTTCTGGCAGTGTCAATTAGTTGCCAGTTGTTCCGCTTGTGTAGGTATAACGTGATCGGCGAGTGCTTGCTATCTATGATCGGTGACGAGACTGCCGTGTCACGCGACAGAGGGCGCTGTCGACCGATCGCTGTCGCATTTTTGTTAATAGCTCTTCGCTGGTGTGCCACATTCATGAGCGGTAGCGGTAAAATTACAAAAAATAAATTAAGTTAAATTCAAGTACGACGCATTTTTTTTTTGAATATATAGCTTTTTTCAGTATGCTGTTGATTTTTAGCAGTGCCCATTAGTTGTAAGTTGTTACGCTTGTGTCGGTATAACGTGATCGGCGAGTGCTTGCTATCTATGATCGGTGACGAGACTGCCGTGTCACGCGACAGAGGGCGCTGTCGACCGATCGCTGTCGCATTTTTGTTAATAGCTCTTCGCTGGTGTGCCACAATCATGAGCGGTAGCGGTAAAAATACACAAAAAAAACAACATTTTCCTTCACTACGCTGCTCCTATTAATTGTAGCGTGATGAAAAGTGTCCTATAATTTGCCCAGGAGTATGAAGAATTTATTGCACTAAGTATTGTCAAAATCCGTGGAGTAGTTTTTGTTTATATAAGGAACATACAGACGGACATACATTTAACTGATTGCATTTTTGGCATCAGTATCGATCACTTATTAACCCCAGATAGTTTTTTTGAAAATATATTTAATGTCTAGACTTGATATCTCTGCAGATTTATTATAAGTTTAGATAACATGTTTTTAATGGTTGATTAAGACCAATAAAGAAATGCATGGTTAATCAATCATCGTAATTAGGCGATGTTATGTAATGAATATCACTCCGCTTACGCCAACTCTTTGTAATTGCATCTAGTTTTTAGGTTGCTGTCCAATCGATCACGTCTATTTGCTCGTATTCGGCCCGTCCAATATGTTGTCGTTTTGTGTTTAACATGTTGTACATATTTCGATCTAAATAAATATAGAAAGAGCAATAAGGCTCAAAAGAGTCAACAAAAATAACTAAATGATCGGGAATTTCGGATAAATTAGGAATAAGTATGTATTTAATGATTAGAGAACTTAATAATTGTACATTTTACTGTACATTTTGTAGTTATAGGCATAATTAATAAGAGGGCCTAGAATGTCCATTTACCGTCATAAAAGTTCGTTTCATTACAACAACTAACAATGAATAAAATTAACTATGAAAATGTAATAACAAACTTTCACTATAAAATACCCGTAGTAGGTAATTTAATTAATCCGACATACATAATACGCCTAAGCGTAGTAACTTAAGCCACCCGTGTCCCTTAGACTCAGAGGGTCAGTGTAACAACGGGGGCCGATGACAACCCCAAATAAAAGGGCTCTCCGAGAAAACTTCTTCCCCTCGACCTTACGTACCTGCCACACTATTTTCAACTCTACCCCCTCGCATTACGGACACGAACGTCCATTCGCAACGGATTGTACGGACGCCATAGAATTCCTGTTTCGACCGACCCCGTCCGATATATTGCGATTTAGTTGCAACATGTTATTTTGTTTTGGTGACGATAGTTTTCGAGGTATTGCCTGGTAACAGGAAAATTATGGCGTAATTCAAGCTTTTGATGTGTCAGTGAATGAGAGGATAGAATGGTGGCTAGTTAGTTACGGTGGTTTGTTACACGAAAAAATGTTGTATTTTGAAACGTTCAATAACTTTACTGTGTTGGATTGTCAAAATATGGACTTTATTTAATTGAGTATACGACTGTATTCAATTTGAATAATCAAACTATTAAATTAAATAATAAAATAATACATTCAAAAATTAGCACATAATAATGTAGTTATTGTTGCGCTTCTTACAAATTATAACAGTTAATCGAAACTAAAAACTATTGATTTGACGATACTAACATGTGACGTCATAGCTTAGAAGGTCATACAGTTTTATAGACGAGCTAACGTTTTTGACATTTAATAAAAGTGAGTGATTTGACCTGTCAGTCAAATGCCGGATTCTGACTATCTGTCCAATTGAAATTGCTTCTTATTTACTAGCATTGTTTTAAAAAATTGTCTTGAATTTATTATTTAACAATTGATTACTGTCCAAAGATTCTAAAACGCATGTTTATAGAGTTGTATTTTTGTAGTTTAGTATTTCTTATTTTACTAATAATAGTTTAAGTGATATACTATAAAAAATTACGCTTAAATGTACAACTAAGCAAAATAAATTGAGCTTGCAAACTTCGAGTCAAAATATTAGTTAAATCATGTATTCGTTATCAAGATGGGACCGTTGATAAATTACTACGTAGCTTGCGGAAGTTTACGCGATTTATGCGTGTTAATCTTGATAAATTAATTTATTCACATTTATATTTAGGTCCGTAATTTGAAGACAGAATTAATATATTATTATACTTATTTGAGATGTATCTCAATTAATTAACGTGTAGGCAGTTTTGCCCCATTTTTTTCCAGGTCGTGAACTATGAACGGAACCGAAACCAATTTTGCCTATAACCCCGACTTCAAAATCACAGACTACATTTCTTCCCGTGTCGTAAGACGAAGACTAAGACTAAATGACATTACAGGAGGATGGGCACTTAGGGAGAAGCGTTCCACTGTATTTAATCGTTCTTCTTACTGCGGTCACGACAGCAGACTGCCCAGGGTGGTGAGGTGACCATGGGCATGGCCTACGTTTTGCAGTGGATTATGTTGTTTACAGTAGTTTAAACAAAATAATATGTATTATGAAATTAAAATTAATATCATATTAATTTTAATTAATATGATAAATATGCCCACTAGAATGGCTGACTCAACAGTACAACTAACTTATTGGTCTGCAAATAACCCAACACAAGTTTATTATGATTATGATTTCATATGGTTTGCAACATAAAGATGTACTATGTAAGTTCTGCACGTATTTTTGTTTATTAGAAACGTTACGTAAAGATTTTTTTTAATAAGTCTGACGGACGACCTAAATTGGATTTCATTCTGACATTCGGCTCAAGTCTAAATGCCGTCTGGAATTTAATTGTAGTCGACTTTCAGACTATCTAAAAGGTCTAGATTTTGATCTCTAAAAGAGCAAATTGGATTTTGTTGTTTATACTTACAATGTGACATTGTGACAAACATTAAATGATATATTTTTTTATTTATATCTTATGATCAGATTTTATCGCAAAGAATTTGTGTATTTTTATCCGTTTCAAAATACTTATTAGTTTGTAAGGTGCCTTTCCTTGGAATCATTTCACCATTCATCGAATCATAATTATGGAAAGTATAGTTTCGGCCTTAATATGTCCCACTATCATGGCAAAGACCTCAATTAAAATCATCTTAAAAAGATGGGTTTTAACAATCAACACGATCTCAAAAACAAACTGTTGGAAAAACTCATAAAGATGTTGCCTAGAATCAAACTCCTGGCTTCGAAGTAACAGCCCGGTGCCTAAACCTCTAGTTCCATTAAGGCGTTTGGGTGAAAAATGAGGGTATGCAAAACGAAAAATCTAATTTAGAATTAATTACATAGTGTGGGCAGTAACTAAAATATCCCGAGGCATCGCCCACATGAAATAAGGGATCAGAGACCAAGAGATTAAAATATCATTTTTTTTCCAAAAGAGAATAATCTAATTACTTCAATTTGCGTATTCAATATACAATTTCAATTAAGATAATCCGACGTTTCACTGGAAGTTAACTGGTGTTATTAATATTTAATAGTAGGTAGCTTTATTTTCATCATGAACTTTGCACTTTGTAATCCTGCTATTTTGAGATCATAACAAGCAACTATTTGATATTATACTGTGTGTTCATTTTCCATTTATTATTGTAACCTACATTTTATTCATTTAAGGGTAGTGCGTTTTTAAATTAAAGTGTACCAAAATTTTATTTTTACTGCCAGTCTATATAACCAATTAAAGTGCACGATTCATCACCTGCTAAGGTTTATAGTATCCAATCCAATTCAAAATAACCCACCCCCGACCTAAGACAAATTGCTTAGAAACCAGCCGAACATTTTATATCTTTAAACCCACTTCTCTGAATTCTACTTTGCAAGTGTAAATATATTTTAACAGACGCAATCCTTACTTAAACCACGGTTATACTATACATGCTACTACCGCCTTGCTATAACTATTGCCGGTGTTCCTATGTTTTGAAATCGGCACGTGAACGAGCGGCGACAAGACAGTAGCGGAGCGGAGCTAAGCGGAGCGGAGAGCAAGCGGAGAGTCAAGCGGAGAGCGGAGGCGTCAGTGGGCGGACGGGAGCGGGGCGGGAGAGGTGCTGACGTCATCCGCGCATGCGTAACAGGAGACTCCTTGCGCCACAGAGCACGGGAGTGTACAGAGGTTGATAGATTGTTTTTTGTTTTTATTGGCAACGGTGCTTTTGCACAGTGATGATAAGTTACCATCAGGTAAGTCTCCTACTCCCGTCCAGTATAAAAATAAGCGTAAGTGAATGAATTATTGTCAAAACTTGTGTGAGCGAAAGTTTAAAGAATAAAAAAAGAAAACAAAGATACTATTTGTTTTTCTGACCAATATAAAAACCATTAATATCAATACTAAAACAATAAAAAATAAACAAAAACAAAATTACACAAGGTAATAAAAAAATATCAGAATAACAAAATAATGGCCGTAATCAATTGGGTAAGCCTCACTTTATATTGCAACAGTGGTACATACTACTATTGCAGCGCTGGTCATCCTATTGCTTGTCCCGGTCGCATCCTTGGCCATTGCCTCGGAGCCCAGAATCCGCTAAACTACTACTTCTGCCGGTGAAATCATACACAGTGAAATCGTACAGATAAACTGATAACTTTTTCGTAAACTTGAAAACATTTGTAAGAAACATAATAAGCCATACATGAATTAACAAAAAATAAAAAAAATCAACGAAAATAACAAAGCACAATGCAATAAAAAAAAAAAACTGTAAGTTAATAGTGACATTGACATTTAATGTGAAACCATAGAGTATGAAACAAGCGGGTATAACTAAATATTTTCATAAAAATCTTGCAATGTCGATGTCCTCTGTCTCCCTTCCTGCTCTGTGCAGTGCAATCCGTGTACGCGACGGCGGCGGGGCGAGCAGTCGCCTCGACCGCGCGCGCCGCTACGACCGCGTCCGCCGCTCTACGCCGTAGCGACTACGCCGCTACGACGCCGTGACTCCGCTACGGAACTCACCTGTGACTGTGACGTGTTGTGCGAGATATATACTAACCGTGTTCCGTGATTTAGTACTCGTGACGCGACCGACCGGCGAGATAAGGTACGTGAATATTGAGATATTGAGATACGAATGACGGATCCCAGCGTGCTCTAATGTCAAGGACACGGTTATTGATCAAGCACCAAACTACGTGTTTACTTTACTATTTGTTTGTCGGCTGCACTTCCTATTTGTGAAATGGCGATATGCCGACGCTAATTAAATATCAGGTTTTTCCGCGAGGGGGAAAACGTCAGAAATAACCGTCGTAAGGCTCATAGAAAGTAATGTGCGACAAAGGGATGGTTTTTGAAGTGGGGTATGGAATAATTTATAAGATAAGGTGCCACCTTGCGTTACAAGCATCATGAATTCGGAATGCGTTCTGAATTTTGCTAAAAGTGATTCAAGTTTATGAGCATTGTTAGAGTCGGTTTTATGTATACTTCGCGGAAAAGCATGTTTTCTATAATTCAAGTTTTCTAAATTTGAACATTATGAATACACAAGATTCCACTTAGTAATTAATGTATCTTCACACTCATGAAAAGTATTATTTACAAATGAGCTACATTTATATTCGATAGAATACATCTGAATCCATTCCAGTTTGGTATTCCCGGCCTTCTATTCAATTACTGTATTATTAACTCAATTGTCAACAATGGAACGGAGTACAGTCCATATATCATTTTGACACCTACCTACTTTGTATCTAGTCCGTATTTTATTTATCTGATACATTTAGAGGTCACGCGATGACGATCGGGTTTTAGTTTCAGTATTTCTGTTCAAAGGATTGAAATTGGTTAATTCGTTAACGCTAATAAACTGGAATAAAGGCGATATGAATTAATTTGGTTGGTGTTATTATTCAAAATGAAACGCGAACGTCGAAAGTCTTTGTTGTAATTCGTTATTTGTCTTGAGTTCTAGGTGTAGGTATGTTGTACATTTCGTTACATTTCTTTTACTTGCGTTTCTTTTATATAATTTTTTCTGTAGCGGTCTTGTCTTTGTCCAGAGTTTTCTTGGATTCCATTTTTGGCAGTCATTTGCAATTTGCAGTCCCGATTTTCTTCATTTGGAAGTACGGCTACATTTCTTTAGTTTTATACAGAAACAGATAATGGATATAAATGTTTGCTTTTATTGAAAATAGAGAATTTGTTTTTTTCGGAAATAGATTACTTTGGCTATGTTTGTGATTGCATTATTTATGCAAATGCATTTACAAAGAAGATTTTGAGTGATAGATTAAATAAGTACCTACCAAATATGTTTTTTTTTGCCACAATGAGAAGAGGATCTGAAAAATACATAATGGTATAGGTCATTCGTGACATGAATAATGCAAAATTTATTTCGATTGCTTACTCTCACTAGTTTACTGATATTTGATGGTAATCCTTTTTACAACTCAAATTGCTTCCGAAGGGACCCGGAAGGGTCTTGACGCTTGGCCTGACACACAGATGAACGGATGACATCAAGCAGTCACGTGGATCCTTTGGTATCCCCTAGCAAGTTACTGGCCCTTTAATTGGTATTCATTCATGAACAATCATAGTAGTTTCTTTATATGAATTTGTGAATTTCTTGAAAGTCTAATGGACACAGATAATAATTGTAATCCGCTTTAAATTTTCAATAAACGAAGTATGCGTGAAGTTGAAAAACCCGATGAAGACAGAACAAAATATTAATCATAATGTTAATTTAAGACTGTTTATTTGTCCTGCAATTGAAGTCCTTGTCGGTTTTATTGAAGTTGTTAACGCGAATGATTCATACATTTCTGGTAAACGAACAATCACGGTTCAACAATTTAGTATAGGTAGTTACGTTTTATAAATGTACACATGTAGCTTCCGAATTGTGTCGTGTATTTTGTCGTGAGATTGGCATCTGCAGCTTAATCATGTTTGGACTGGCTTTGTTCTTGGAGTGGTGCCAGGCGGGCATCAAAGCTAACTCTCGGCTTACAAGCACCCAACTGTGGCGTCGTCATCATTGAATTCAAGCCAGCACCGATGAAGAGTTTGAAACCATTACTTAGTTATTTGGCCATACATTTTAATAACTATTTAGAGACTAGTGGCCGCCCGCGACTTCGTCCGCGTGGATGTCGGTTTTCATTATACGAATGTTTTTTCCCGCTAACTCCCGTTCCCGTGGGAATTTTGCAATATCCTTTTGCAACTAAGCATCAAGTTTTTGGGATTTTATTCTGACATTCGGCTCAAGTCTAAATGCCGTCTGGAATTTAATTGTAGTCGACTTTCAGACTATCTAAAAGGTCTAGATTTTGATCTCTAAAAGAGCAAATTGGATTTTGTTGTTTATACTTACAATGTGACATTGTGACAAACATTAAATGATATATTTTTTTATTTATATCTTATGATCAGATTTTATCGCAAAGAATTTGTGTATTTTTATCCGTTTCAAAATACTTATTAGTTTGTAAGGTGCCTTTCCTTGGAATCATTTCACCATTCATCGAATCATAATTATGGAAAGTATAGTTTCGGCCTTAATATGTCCCACTATCATGGCAAAGACCTCAATTAAAATCATCTTAAAAAGATGGGTTTTAACAATCAACACGATCTCAAAAACAAACTGTTGGAAAAACTCATAAAGATGTTGCCTAGAATCAAACTCCTGGCTTCGAAGTAACAGCCCGGTGCCTAAACCTCTAGTTCCATTAAGGCGTTTGGGTGAAAAATGAGGGTATGCAAAACGAAAAATCTAATTTAGAATTAATTACATAGTGTGGGCAGTAACTAAAATATCCCGAGGCATCGCCCACATGAAATAAGGGATCAGAGACCAAGAGATTAAAATATCATTTTTTTTCCAAAAGAGAATAATCTAATTACTTCAATTTGCGTATTCAATATACAATTTCAATTAAGATAATCCGACGTTTCACTGGAAGTTAACTGGTGTTATTAATATTTAATAGTAGGTAGCTTTATTTTCATCATGAACTTTGCACTTTGTAATCCTGCTATTTTGAGATCATAACAAGCAACTATTTGATATTATACTGTGTGTTCATTTTCCATTTATTATTGTAACCTACATTTTATTCATTTAAGGGTAGTGCGTTTTTAAATTAAAGTGTACCAAAATTTTATTTTTACTGCCAGTCTATATAACCAATTAAAGTGCACGATTCATCACCTGCTAAGGTTTATAGTATCCAATCCAATTCAAAATAACCCACCCCCGACCTAAGACAAATTGCTTAGAAACCAGCCGAACATTTTATATCTTTAAACCCACTTCTCTGAATTCTACTTTGCAAGTGTAAATATATTTTAACAGACGCAATCCTTACTTAAACCACGGTTATACTATACATGCTACTACCGCCTTGCTATAACTATTGCCGGTGTTCCTATGTTTTGAAATCGGCACGTGAACGAGCGGCGACAAGACAGTAGCGGAGCGGAGCTAAGCGGAGCGGAGAGCAAGCGGAGAGTCAAGCGGAGAGCGGAGGCGTCAGTGGGCGGACGGGAGCGGGGCGGGAGAGGTGCTGACGTCATCCGCGCATGCGTAACAGGAGACTCCTTGCGCCACAGAGCACGGGAGTGTACAGAGGTTGATAGATTGTTTTTTGTTTTTATTGGCAACGGTGCTTTTGCACAGTGATGATAAGTTACCATCAGGTAAGTCTCCTACTCCCGTCCAGTATAAAAATAAGCGTAAGTGAATGAATTATTGTCAAAACTTGTGTGAGCGAAAGTTTAAAGAATAAAAAAAGAAAACAAAGATACTATTTGTTTTTCTGACCAATATAAAAACCATTAATATCAATACTAAAACAATAAAAAATAAACAAAAACAAAATTACACAAGGTAATAAAAAAATATCAGAATAACAAAATAATGGCCGTAATCAATTGGGTAAGCCTCACTTTATATTGCAACAGTGGTACATACTACTATTGCAGCGCTGGTCATCCTATTGCTTGTCCCGGTCGCATCCTTGGCCATTGCCTCGGAGCCCAGAATCCGCTAAACTACTACTTCTGCCGGTGAAATCATACACAGTGAAATCGTACAGATAAACTGATAACTTTTTCGTAAACTTGAAAACATTTGTAAGAAACATAATAAGCCATACATGAATTAACAAAAAATAAAAAAAATCAACGAAAATAACAAAGCACAATGCAATAAAAAAAAAAAACTGTAAGTTAATAGTGACATTGACATTTAATGTGAAACCATAGAGTATGAAACAAGCGGGTATAACTAAATATTTTCATAAAAATCTTGCAATGTCGATGTCCTCTGTCTCCCTTCCTGCTCTGTGCAGTGCAATCCGTGTACGCGACGGCGGCGGGGCGAGCAGTCGCCTCGACCGCGCGCGCCGCTACGACCGCGTCCGCCGCTCTACGCCGTAGCGACTACGCCGCTACGACGCCGTGACTCCGCTACGGAACTCACCTGTGACTGTGACGTGTTGTGCGAGATATATACTAACCGTGTTCCGTGATTTAGTACTCGTGACGCGACCGACCGGCGAGATAAGGTACGTGAATATTGAGATATTGAGATACGAATGACGGATCCCAGCGTGCTCTAATGTCAAGGACACGGTTATTGATCAAGCACCAAACTACGTGTTTACTTTACTATTTGTTTGTCGGCTGCACTTCCTATTTGTGAAATGGCGATATGCCGACGCTAATTAAATATCAGGTTTTTCCGCGAGGGGGAAAACGTCAGAAATAACCGTCGTAAGGCTCATAGAAAGTAATGTGCGACAAAGGGATGGTTTTTGAAGTGGGGTATGGAATAATTTATAAGATAAGGTGCCACCTTGCGTTACAAGCATCATGAATTCGGAATGCGTTCTGAATTTTGCTAAAAGTGATTCAAGTTTATGAGCATTGTTAGAGTCGGTTTTATGTATACTTCGCGGAAAAGCATGTTTTCTATAATTCAAGTTTTCTAAATTTGAACATTATGAATACACAAGATTCCACTTAGTAATTAATGTATCTTCACACTCATGAAAAGTATTATTTACAAATGAGCTACATTTATATTCGATAGAATACATCTGAATCCATTCCAGTTTGGTATTCCCGGCCTTCTATTCAATTACTGTATTATTAACTCAATTGTCAACAATGGAACGGAGTACAGTCCATATATCATTTTGACACCTACCTACTTTGTATCTAGTCCGTATTTTATTTATCTGATACATTTAGAGGTCACGCGATGACGATCGGGTTTTAGTTTCAGTATTTCTGTTCAAAGGATTGAAATTGGTTAATTCGTTAACGCTAATAAACTGGAATAAAGGCGATATGAATTAATTTGGTTGGTGTTATTATTCAAAATGAAACGCGAACGTCGAAAGTCTTTGTTGTAATTCGTTATTTGTCTTGAGTTCTAGGTGTAGGTATGTTGTACATTTCGTTACATTTCTTTTACTTGCGTTTCTTTTATATAATTTTTTCTGTAGCGGTCTTGTCTTTGTCCAGAGTTTTCTTGGATTCCATTTTTGGCAGTCATTTGCAATTTGCAGTCCCGATTTTCTTCATTTGGAAGTACGGCTACATTTCTTTAGTTTTATACAGAAACAGATAATGGATATAAATGTTTGCTTTTATTGAAAATAGAGAATTTGTTTTTTTCGGAAATAGATTACTTTGGCTATGTTTGTGATTGCATTATTTATGCAAATGCATTTACAAAGAAGATTTTGAGTGATAGATTAAATAAGTACCTACCAAATATGTTTTTTTTTGCCACAATGAGAAGAGGATCTGAAAAATACATAATGGTATAGGTCATTCGTGACATGAATAATGCAAAATTTATTTCGATTGCTTACTCTCACTAGTTTACTGATATTTGATGGTAATCCTTTTTACAACTCAAATTGCTTCCGAAGGGACCCGGAAGGGTCTTGACGCTTGGCCTGACACACAGATGAACGGATGACATCAAGCAGTCACGTGGATCCTTTGGTATCCCCTAGCAAGTTACTGGCCCTTTAATTGGTATTCATTCATGAACAATCATAGTAGTTTCTTTATATGAATTTGTGAATTTCTTGAAAGTCTAATGGACACAGATAATAATTGTAATCCGCTTTAAATTTTCAATAAACGAAGTATGCGTGAAGTTGAAAAACCCGATGAAGACAGAACAAAATATTAATCATAATGTTAATTTAAGACTGTTTATTTGTCCTGCAATTGAAGTCCTTGTCGGTTTTATTGAAGTTGTTAACGCGAATGATTCATACATTTCTGGTAAACGAACAATCACGGTTCAACAATTTAGTATAGGTAGTTACGTTTTATAAATGTACACATGTAGCTTCCGAATTGTGTCGTGTATTTTGTCGTGAGATTGGCATCTGCAGCTTAATCATGTTTGGACTGGCTTTGTTCTTGGAGTGGTGCCAGGCGGGCATCAAAGCTAACTCTCGGCTTACAAGCACCCAACTGTGGCGTCGTCATCATTGAATTCAAGCCAGCACCGATGAAGAGTTTGAAACCATTACTTAGTTATTTGGCCATACATTTTAATAACTATTTAGAGACTAGTGGCCGCCCGCGACTTCGTCCGCGTGGATGTCGGTTTTCATTATACGAATGTTTTTTCCCGCTAACTCCCGTTCCCGTGGGAATTTTGCAATATCCTTTTGCAACTAAGCATCAAGTTTACTAAGGGACCTGCATGCCAAATTTCAAGCGTCTAACTCAAGTAGTTTAGATTTTCCATACAAACTTCCACCCCCTCATTTCGGGGAAGTGGGGGGTTGGAATGGGTCAAAAAGTAGCCTATGTTCTGTCTCAGGGTCTAAAGATTGTCTGTACCAAATTTCATCAAAATCGGTTGCGAGGTTTAAGCGGGAAAGCGTAACAGACAGACAGACAGACAGACAGACAGACAGACAGACAGACAGACAGACAGAGTTACTTTCGCATTTATAATATTAAGTTGGGATTAGTTGGGATATTAGTTGGGATTAGTTGGGATTAGTTGGGATTAGTTGGGATGGTGCTATCGCTTAATGAAAAATTTCTTCGGATACGATCCAGTTATTTTGGGGTCACAATTTTCGCATTTGATTATTAAGAAGCAATATGCTCCATTCATGGACCTTGATCTATTTGAACTTAGTTGCTTTACAATAAAATACTAATAGCTTGTGTTCTCTCATGAGAACTCGATCGTCGATACTAAAAAACTATCTTACATACGAAGGCAAGCAGTACAATTGCGTCAAAGGCCTTTTATTTATTGAGACGTCTTCAGAAGCCTTCTCTATTTTTATGATAAACTTGTTCAAGCGTTTCATGTTTCAAAAGCTGGTTCACATTATTTTCCCATGAAATAAATGGAAATATTCTTTCTCCGGCACGTTTATTACAGTTGTTCGTATTATTTATTGGTTGGAAAAGTGCCAAGATATTGATCTAGTGGCAGGAACTACCGTTATTCTTAGTTAATTCTATAACCTTCCACTCCGTTGGTATTAATCTTAGTTCCTTACTCGCGTATACAGATTATTAAGACAAATGCGTCCGTATAGGAGTGGGTTGGTGAGTATATGTAGAGAAACAAATTGTTCTGAGTTGAGTGGTCTTTGCTAGACATGGGTTTGTCCTGAGCCTGGTTTCTCATGACAGGATAACAGCTTGTCATATTTCACGTTGACTTTTAAACACAAGATTTGATTACATCTCTAAATAAATATCGCGTTTAATCCCAATTATCAATATTAGTGTTTCCTAGCTTGTCACTTATGTTTAGACTCACTAGGCTATGGAAGCGAGGGAATAGGGAATGTACTTCAGTTTGTGCCAATACATTTACAATAATAAAGTGTACTCATCCATCGAGAATATTTTGTTAATTAGTTATGCTCCAAAGCAACTGGTCCGATTCAAACATATTTTGTCACAAATAAGGAAGTATGTTACTGACATAGGATATGGAAGTTACATAGCTATAACTACATATATGTCGAATACCTTGACGAAAAAACTTGGGAAGGATTATTTCACGATAAACCGTCAAATTCTATCGCAACACCACGACACGAATTTCTTCGCGCGATATTTTCGTCACGCACAACCTAGCTTTGGAATTGAATACTTTTAACAATTCACGATAAAATAATATTTATCATACCAACTTAAGAAGAAAAGGAATATCATTTTCTCAAGCGTCGGTCATGTGTAAGACTATTTTGTTGCAAATGTCGCTTAGTAGTTAGTTACCCCATTTTTGATTTATTCAAAAACTAGCGGCCGCCCGCGATTCCGTCAGCGTAGATTTCTATTTACAATAGCCTAAAGCCTTCCTCGTCAAGTGGACTATCCAACATAAAAATAAATTTTCAAATCGGTCCAGAAGTTCCTGAGATTAGCGCGTTCAAACAAACAAACAAACAAACATACAAACAAACACTTCAGCTTTATATATTAGTTTAGATATCTACTATTCTGACTCAAACTCTAAGGCTCGTATTCATGAATCGCTCTCAACTCTGAGCTCGAACTTGAGCGCGAACTTGAGGTGCTGTTTTGTATGAGAATGACACATCTAGTTTTCACTCAAGATGAGCTCAGAGTTGAGTGCTATTTATTAATACGAGCCGAAGAACTCGATAGGTTGAGTCCTACATAATTTTTCAAATTAATGTAATATTGTAGGTACCCAAATTGTATGTTACGGCAGAAATCATTATCATAATTTCACAGTTGAATCCTCGGCTTCGGAGCCCAGGGTATGCTACGACTAAAATCCTGAATTGGCCAGCCTGGTTAATACATTGGAGCGACTAACTGTCTGTATTACGGCACAAGTATTTACCCGAAATGCAATCAAATAGTTTCCTTCTTTCCCATTTATTCCGATGAGGGTGACAAGATCCAATCAGAACTTATTAGGGTGACGTAAGCCCATGTTGGTTGGTACATACATGTGTATCTCAGTTCAAATCTCATTCTGTCTTCAAAGTCTATGTTAATTTAGAGTCAAAAATATATACTCAAGTAGATTGATTTATTGCTTGCGAACTAGTAAGCATTATTAACTTGTCGTTTTGAAATAAACATGGTATCTGGATGTCCAGAGATAAAAAAAAATATCAATGTGTGATTCTCCATATGCCATTTTCAATATCTATGTTAATTATCTCGGTTTATTAAGATTTATGTGTGCAGATTGGGTATTGCTGTTTTTCGTAGCTCACGAATAAATAAGTATGGGAAATTACATTTCCCATGCTCTGATTTCAAATTAAGATATCACCTTCCACAACAAAGGCATACATGTACATTTTCCAATGTGAATTTTGGTTTAATGGTAGAATGTAATGCACTGTGAACTGAAGTTGGTACTCTTATTTATCATTTAACATTGTGTGAGGTTTGCTGAACATTTAGTTACAAAAAAACCGGCCAAGAGCGTGTCGGACACGCCAATGAAAGGGTTCCGTAGCTAAAAGATGGCCCGACCGCTTAAGACACCATTTAGTAAGGGCAACTGCACGTCTTAAGTTGGTCGAGTTGTATACAAATAAGTATGTATGGATACAGAGTTCGCTATAGTTTTCGTTGAAAGTACTTACTTGGAGGTATACAGGACATTTTTTTCAGAATTATTGTAATAGTATTTCAAAAGTTAAGGGGGGGGGACGCTCTAATTATAACTTTGTATCAATATATCAAGTTTTATAGTATTTCAAAATACCTTTTTAACGATACCCCACACAATGGGGTGAGTCGATTTTTTTTTCGAATTTACTTTTCGCTGTATCGGAGGGGGGGTAAAAATAATTATTTTTCGATTATTTTAAAAAACAATTCTTGAATTATCACTATACATCTCTCCACCAATTTTCGTGGCAATCGGTTCAGAAACGGCGGAGAACGAGCCAGGACAGACAGACAGACATGACGAAACTATAAGGGTTCCGTTTTCTGCCATTTGGCTACGGAACCCTAAAAAAGAAGGTATTCTTAGCCGTTTATGTCTTTAACCGAATTTCTATAAACCAGACAATTTACGAGTAGTCCTCAGATGTCTGGGAAAGAACATTTATTATAAATGAAGACCTTTGTGGTGGAAGCAACCAAAGTGTTTATTGCGTTCAAGATTTATGCGTGTATGTAGTGAAGTGTCCTCTTAACATGGCTTTTGGCTTGGTGTTTTATAGTTGGAACATCGCCAGAATGGGGTTTAGCGCCTCTTCCCTCTCATTATTCTAGAATTTCTCGTAAGCAGGATCCTCATAGATATTAATGTTTAAGATATGTAGATGTATTTCGTTACGTAATCGCTTGGAATAATTCATCAGCGTCTATATATTCACTGATTTCCATATTATGAAAGACTTATAGATAATAAATCTACGTATGTAAAAGAGAGTTTCTGATTAATCTATCTGAGAAGCCTTCGATCGCCCACTGCGGTTATAGGCTTCCATTTTTTGCGGAATACGATCCCTCGCAAATCTTATTCTGACTAATGACTTGCCTTTATTTTTAAATTGACTTATGGAAATCGCAGCTTTTGAAGGTAAGACCTTGGCATAACTAGGAAATATGATTTCCTAGTTGAATTTGACTTTATGCGGCCGACTTTGCTATGGTCCAATATCGTTCGTACATTCTCTGTTTCCTTCTCATAATCTCGGTGGAAAACAATCTGGTACGAACATTAAACCAAGGAATTAAATGCATTCTTACCATTTTCCACATACTTTATCGCACCGAAAAATCTAATTATAATTTAATACACTTTGGCTTTGTACTTATTCCTTTGAGCTTAGCTCATGTATCGGTCTCTGGAATAAAAGTACCATCATGGCAATACCTGTGACTCATTGAAGAAAAATTACAGTAATATGTTATATCGTAATGGTAAATCAAAACACACTGCATTTAAAATTTACAATTATAATTATTGGCAAGTACGCAACGTTAAGGTAAAAAGGAACGTTTAAATTTGCATTACATGAAACGGAATACATAAATCAGTCGATGGGAAATGCGAGCGCGGCGCGGAACTGCTATCACACATGCGCTGCGTTTAAATGGCCGCCATTGTACAGTCGTCATGTTTTACAACTATTTTACAGTAAACATTTCTAATTAATTGCAATTTAATTAGCAGTTGGTATTTAATGTAATTTCTTTCTTACCAATCACCATGTCAACTTTTAAATGAAAACTGCGTTTTAATGGCCGCCATTGTACAGTCGCCATGTTTTACAACTATTTTACGTTAAACATTTCTAATTGCAATTTAATCTATACTAATATATAAAGCTGAAGAGTTTGTTTGTTTGTTTGTTTGTTTGTTTGTTTGAACGCGCTTATCTCGGGAACTACTGGTCCGATTTGAAAAATTCTTTTTGCGTTGAATAGTCCATTTGACGAGGAAGGTTTTAGGCTATTGGACATCGAGATACACGCGGACGGAGTCGCGGGCGGCCGCTAGTTAACAATATGTATGCAATTTAATTTTGTGAAATAGATATTAGACTTTTGCGTTGTATTATAACACTAATATTATTTAACGGGACTAAACGCGTAGTATATATAGTATACATATACTACATAAATTAATATCGCGTTTAGTCACGTTAAATACAATTTTAGTGCTTATTGTGAAGTTTGATAGTTTGGATTCCTAAATAAAACTCGGCATTATTGCTACGGAAAATATCTGCTAATTTGCACACTTGAAGCGTAAATGAATATTCCCAAACGTCAGAACCAATGTATTTTATTAACTTACTAGCGGCCGCCAGCGAATACTATAGTATTCGCTGGCGGCTAGTCCATGTGATGATGTGTGTGATGCATGGACTATGCATCTCAAAAATATGTATTATTAAATTCGAACCAGCAGTTCTAGAGATCAGCGAGTAAGCAAACAAACTCTGCAGCTTTATTATATTGGTATAGATTTGCTTACCATTATGTGAACTGGGTTACCAAACATGAAATAGCCCTATAGCATCCCTGACTCATAACCTTTGCCTACAAACCACAAATAGTGCAGGTCGCCTACTGTCATCAGGTTAAAGCCATTAATTTAATGGAACAGTATTCCTTTGTTCCGCATTTTTACTCTCGTATATTAAATGGGTACGTGGCCATAAAGTTTCGCCTAAACTTCCTATTTGATGGTTTTCCGTTATTTTATTGTGTATCGTTATTCTAGGTTTATATAGGTCAAGTGAGGTTATTGGATGTGCTCGGAGAACGCTCGCACTCAGGGCAGAATATTCGTTTTACGTTGGCTGGTTTTTACCCTGTTATCACAGCTAATCTGTTAATGTAATAGGGCCTTACTAAACTTCACTTGAAGGTTTTTGGTTTTAAATGGCAGTTTCAGTTTGAGCTTGACTAGGAAAAATATAAGAGAGTTTTGTACTAGCAGAAAAATCTTCGTAAGAATTTTTAGCACACTAATTGGAGTGTAAATTTTCGCAGAGGTAAAATACTTTCATTTGAGTTATATTTCCTCTGATTGAACGCTATACTCTAGTAGTTATCCTTTGCTAAACAAAATGTTGCCTAACCTTCAGAAGAAACCACCCGCTCATTTTCATATGTTAAAAAAGTGTTTACTTACTCGCTAGCAAAAACACGTGTCGGGCAGATTACGTAATAATAACAAGGTAAACGACCGTATAATACATTTCGCAATAAATGTTGAAATACGTGCCACTCGCTTTTTGTCGACCTAATTGCAAATTTTCAGGGTATCGTTTCCTATAAGATCCCTTAAGCGAGACAGCGGACATTGCCCATTATTAATATTCGTTACGGGTTGTTCATCATAATAAATTAATGTTCCCCGTACCTCATAACAGACAATGCCCTTAGAATAAGAAATGTTTTTATTTCAAAGCTTTACCTTTATTTGGAAGCAATTTTCGAGAGACCTGTTTGTTTGAATAAGTAAAAAGAGTGACGTCATGAATATTTCACGGCATGCTTCTCCAAGTTTTTTGTTTTAACTTCTTTTCAATTTCGGCGGTGGAGTTATTTCTGTGCGTTAATTTCGCTGGGAAACCGGTTCCATTTGTTTGACCCTGTTAAGTGGTGCCTTGCATATTTTAAGATAATGTTGTTTCAAATTAATTCCAGCGGGAAACATCTTTTTTATAGGTCGATTGTAAACATCAAGCTATTGTTCATTGCTTGTTGTGGTGTTGTGTCCATGTTAGGTGTAACAAAATACCTATACTGCAAATATTTTGAGGGCAAATTGTTTAGTGGAAATTTAAACCTACATATAATAAAAAGTCAATGTGAATGCCTACCAAATTCGGCATATCCTGCATTGGCCAACTTGCTCTGTTCGTCCTGTAAGCTTCGCCTCCTACACCACGTTGATTATGGGGCAGGACGAGCGTGCTCATTGTATTACACTGATGAGATACGACCAGCTGTCTCGCATAAGACACAATTTGTTAATTTTTTCAATTATTCACTCAATCGATTAGTTGATTTTCTTGAAAAATACCTGAAAACAATGTTCATACAACATTGACTCTGTAATTACTGAATTTATGACACTTCTGCTGAATAATTTTACCCTTAAAGTAATTGCAGGATATTTTGATACACCTTTTATTTAAAGGTGAGCACTGAGTCTATCCGATAAGATTTGACAATAAACTAGTAACTTCCCCGTTAAACTGCTTATTTACATAGAAAAGAAAAGAAAATTATACCCCTAGTAAAGACTACGAATGATAGTCTGATTACCTTACCCTGTTCCCGAGGGAAATGAGTAGATCTGTACGAATATGAACATTTACCTTCACATACTACTGGTAGCAACATAGCTAATATTACTAAAGGTAGATAACCCAGGGGAGGGACTTGTTTGTTGGCATATTATTTGGATTAAATTTAATATCGGCGGCATAAGTTTTCGAGGTCATAAGCTTCGTTCCATATTACTTATGATTAATGTGTTTCGTCGACTTCGGTTTGAAAGATTTCGCTCCAAACTTTGCTCGTGGATTTACTGCTTATATCTTGTTCCGCGATGTAGGTCAAACTGTCGAGTTTTAAGGAGAAGGAGAATTCTTAAAACGACTTAAAATTCTTGGTGTCATCGTAAAAGAATTTGTTATACGGAGTTTTTATTGGATTTGCATTACACCAAGCAATACCGAAATGGAAATTTAGTTAAAAAGAAAAGGAGTGATCATAAAGGTTTGTAAAATTGGTATAAAGTAACTTGAAATGTTATGAATCTATGAAAATTTCTAGTTTCAGGATTAAAACTTTGAAAATAGTATAAGAAAATCAAAATAAAATCTTATTTTCTGAATTTACATAATTTTAAAGGAGAACTTGGGTATTTGACTGCATTTAAAATAAATTATGAAACTCTTACATAAAAGGCGAAATTAAAAATTAATCACAAATCATTACGCCACAGTTACATTTACGCTTTTAACAAATTATCATAATTAATCGAAACTAAAAAAGTATTGATTTGACAATACTTGCTTGTGACGTCATATGCTAGTATTTCATACAGTTTTCCCTACAATGTTGCGTTTTTGACATTTGATAAAAGTAAATGATTTGACCTGTCAGTCAAATACCGGAACATAATTTTACTGACCGTCAAAGACAACACAAATGAATGTAACATCAATAGGCACCGTGCAGAAACTATAGAGGGCGCTAAAATCCCGATTTTTTTTTCTGTGGTTTGACAGTAAAATTTGACATTTACCTTGGTCAGTTCGAATTCGAGTCACTAGATGGCAGAATAAGGCACGGTGTTTTCCGTGGTTTGACAGTAGAATTACCGACATTGAGATTGATATTTAGCTTGGTCAGTTCGAATATGAGTCACAAGATGGCAGAGTCATCGCTACGCACGGTGCCTATACGGTATTTGACTGACAAGTCAAATCAACTACTTTTTTAAATGTCAAAAACGTAACCTTGTAGGAAAAAATGTATGAAATATTGAATCGTGACGTCACGATGCAATAGTGTCAAATCAATACTCTTTAAACTTCAATTAGCTGTAATAATTTGTTAAAAGCTCAATAGTAACTGTGACATAAAAAATTGTGCCTAATTTATGATTTCGTCTTTAATCTTAGAATGTCATAATTTATTTCGTATGCAGTCAAATACCCAATTATCCGAGTACCTACTCAGCATTGCTCTACCTCCGAAGAATTCCATTGCAAAATTCATCCCAAAACACCGGAAAATTGCTAAGTGGCCGTCACAGCTGCAGAATAATGCAGCTTAGTTCAGTTCGGGGCTACTAGGGCGGCGCTAGTGTACTCGGCGTAACGACTTGCATTCAGAGCACCTACTGTCTGGCGAGGCTGTACACTTCGAGCACCCAATTTTGAGCACCCCATTTGGAGCACCCAATTTTGAGCACTCGATTTTGAGCACCCAATTTAGAGCACCCAATTATGAGCACCCGATTGTGAGCACACAATTATGAGCAACCGATTTTGAGCAGCCAATTATGAACACCCGATTTTGAGACCTAATTTGGAGCACCCAATTATGAGCACGCGATTTTGAGCACCCAATTTTGAGCACCCACTAGCCCTATTTGACCAACTGTTCATATAATTGACTTTACAAAAACATCAAATAAGGTTGGCTTGGCAAAGGTATCTGTCGCCAAAGTGGATTACGCCAGGTGCTAAAATTGGGTGTGTTGGGGCTCAAAAATTGGATGGTCAAAGTGGACTACCACCGACTGGCTTGCGATTCAGATATCTGTCTAGCTACGAGTAGAACATTCTTCCCCTGGATACTGAAATATGGGTCGGTCTCGACAATCGACTGTTGTGCGGGTCGTGAAATCCATTTCCGTCTCGGTTCGGGATTTGCATTGTAATTCTGCTGCTCGCGTGTACTCGTATGCTAATGGGGGGGAATTTTGGACGCCGGAAACTGCTTTTAGAAAGGACTGTTAACCTTTTCGAGTAGTCGTGGCCCTTTGGATTAAGGTATTTTAGCTTTTAGCAAACAAAATAACATGAATGAGAAGGTACCATAATTTGATTCGAGTCAATATTGCAATGATAGTTTTAACGATCATTCACTAAGGTCCAAAATAACAAGTTTGTTAGTTACATGCTCTAACCACGAAACTGAGAGCCTCGAAAGCGGATAATACAAGCTAAATGCGTGTAGCAGCTAGCATGACTTACATTTTACGACCCGCTTGTTGTATTGATCAAGAAGTTGACTATAAGACCAAGAGGTCTCGGGTTCGATCCCAGCCCAGGACAAATATTTGTGTGCATGAACATGTCTGTTTGTACACGGAGTCAGATAAATATATTCGTTGTTGTGAAGTTTTTAATTATTTATTATTCTTAAAAGTAGCCACATTTTTATCGGAATTAGCCCTAGACTTTTAGGTCAAAGAAAGTACTCAAACTCGATGATAAATATTGTAAATCACCTTTGAAAATGAGAACATTGAGAAATGGCAATTAACCTTTGGTTATGTAAACTACATATCGGAGTCAATGTTCCGTACAATATAATTAATAATATCTCTTCAGTCTTCTCAATAGTCGTTGTGCAATATTTATTGATAGGCACAACTTATGTTACTGAAAAGTGATTCTGATGTGTCCAAATTACTAACAAGTTAGAGTTTTCTACCCAAAAATGGAAGAATGTGCTGCGTTTCTTATTTAACTTAGGTACACATTGGTCTGCCAGTGTATAATGGTGAAATGTTGTAATTCTCTTTTTGGAATATTACAAAGATTTTATTATTTTTCCAGTTGGCTCATAATTGGAGTGCAACATACGACTCTAGGCTACAATGTTATAGAATATACTTACTATTATATAAAGCTGAAGAGTTTGTTTGTTTGTTAGTTTGTTTGTTTGAACGCGCTAATCTCATGAACTACTGGACCGATTTGAAAAATTCTTTTTGTGTTGGATAGTCCATTTGACGAGGAAGGCTTTAGGTACTTGGAAATCAAAATCCACGCGGCACGAGTCGCGGGCGGCCGCTAGTACTATGATAAATACCGAGAATTGTCTACATTGTTACTCTCATCGACATTTCTTTCGTGTACGAGTATCATCTGCTAACTAATACCTATCTAATGCCCTCATAGATGTTCTATCCGTGCTGCGTTCAACAGTAATAGCACAATCACGTGGTTAGGTTTCCGCGGCGTTTGCCACAGGCACAGATATAATATACAGGGTTGTTGCCGGCGCTCGTTAGTTGCAAACATGGTTCGACAATGCGCCCGGATTGGATAATAAAACTATCACAGACTTCGCTGTTATTTTTTGTAACGTGGTAAAACGATTTTGCAATTTATAAGTAATGAAAACTATTATCGTGGGTTTTTATTAAATCTGTTGGACATGCACTGTTATGATTTTATTGTGTTGTTAGGATTTTGTTATTTAAATGTAGCAACTTCAGCGTATAAAAACTAAAGCAAAGTCAGTCCCAACTAAATATAGATTACAGTGGTTAATGAACTAAATAATCTAGCTAGCTATAATCAGTTTTTTGATGTAGTACTATTGATCACATATAATTACTACATTGAAGGAGCTAGCAATTAGCAAAATAGAAAAATTCCTAAACAATATTTAATTAAGTAATCGAGAATAACAAATCAGTCCACACAACTAGAGGAAAATTTTGTAGACACGTGCAAACTTGTAAACTTCCATCAGAATTGTAACTAAATAGAAACCATAATTTTTGTGATCCATCATAACGTAATTGATTGGTCGAATACTTTGAAGGGTACCAATTTTCCTCCTAATCATTCAACAAATTGATTAATCACAAGAGTACCTTAGTTGAGGGAAAACGTTACAATTTCGTACGCAATTTGTAATTTTTCAAAGATATTCATGCTGAATTGCTACTGAGCTTGAGTGGAGCGTAGAATATTAAACGGGGTCAAGTTCACATTGAATCGCGACGTACAACTCGTATTCCAGAATATTTTATTAATGTGTGAGTGTTTTTGGTATGTTACACGAGTATTCCGTGGTAGTTTTCAGTAAAATGTGAATGGCAGATTTTGTAAGCAAAATTAATTGGAACGAATTCAAGAATGATGTGTACCGTAGAATAATGTGGACATGTAAAGTCGGAATGGGTTTTGCGGAGGCATTCGTTTGTAACGTTTGAAATTTTACAGTTTTAAACATTCTATAGTTTCTCGCAATTCTTAGATTAATTAAACATAAATAAGAAATGTTTTTATGTAGTCCCCGTGTTGTGAAAAAAGCATGACTGTAGATCAACATAAAAACCATAATTTAGATTAGAATGTAAGTACACGAACATTATAAATTACGGTTACCTATCAATGCAAGATTAAATTTCAATCACTGTAATTTTGACCCCCGCTAGTAAGCTCCGTCCTACAAAGACCAAAACTAAGATGGCTTACTGAAATAATATTTCATTGTGCTGTGGCTACATCTTCTCCGGACAATGGAATTGATTTTCTATTGTATGGTGTTGCGGCGTTCAAAGCTTATAGACGCTAAAGGTAACTCGACGAACCTCTTTCGATATTTAATCTCATTTTCTTTGCCCAAGGTTAAATAATACTTGAAAAGATTTGTTAAAATATTGTAAGCGAGTCAGTTGTAGAAACCAAATTTAATTATTTCCGACTCTTTGCCCAGATAAATTGGGTATTTTCAAATGCGATATTTTATGAACCATTATGTTACTAAGGCAGATTACATCCCGTCGTGCTTATTAGTAACACAGGATATGTAATCAATTTCAATAGAAGGGTTTTATTTCGCTGATTATTTAATTATTAGGCTCAATAAAAACTCTGGCTATAAATGTTTAGTTATAAACAAAGAAAAAAAATGGCCTCAGGCACGATTCAAACCAGCACCTCTTGCAAACCGGGCAAGCGCACTAACCAACTGTGCCACCGAGACCCTTACTGGACCCGACGAATTTATCCTCTCTAGCTATATATTGACTTTGACAAGGCAAGACATTTAACCGGTGCTACTTGGTAAAGGGTATTTTTTGAGTATGTAGCAATCCCTGCTTACTTACTATTCAGCAAGAAAAATTGTGTTATCAATCAGCTAGAGAGATTTTTCTTTTCGTTTGTGGAATATGGTAGAAGTAACGAGACGTAAAATTAGGAAATCAAGACCCTGGAAACATTGACGACAAATGAAATGTCTTAGGGTAGAAGAAGGACTTTATTTCGAGGCTTTGTAGAAGTAAAATATACATATTTATATGCTAATTTATTATGGAGATAGAGCCTACTTGATGGAAGAATCTGGAAACATTGTTTAAGATACAAGTCAGACAAGACTTCGTTGTATGAATATTGCTAAAATTAGGAATTTGTGGCAGCAGAGTTCAATTGTAATCAAAACCTGAGATATAACTCAAAAACTTACTCTGGGGTTTAACAACCAAGCTGAATAGCCTCTGTTCTACGTAAAGGCTTAAGGGCGTATAGTCAGCACTCTAGCACAGACATTCGGTTATGAGACGAACTTCTTGGCTATCCATGGATTCTATAATTGTGCTAAATTGAAGATGTTTAGAACGCTCTAAACAATGACATATATTATTTTTTTCTCACGCTACATTTTTCTCGTAATATAATGTAGACTCTGATTTGATATTCTCACATTTTTACTTTAGCTACCGTACAACCGTCTCTTTTCCGTCATAAATACAATAACGTCGTGAAATTCAATCTCTAACATGTCGAGTGTCGTCGTTTGATGTGGGACCGAATCTATTCGACGACGTCTTATTACGCGCGATAAGACTAAGTACTCTTCAATGCCGTATTATGAAGCTATGAGTCGAAATACGTATTCAATTGGGCGGAAATTCATTATGGATTGATATCTCGGCGCACGTCCTGTTTACACGCCTGAGGAAACGTTTGAGCTTGTAAATGGTTCGTTTCAAAGGAGCTTGAATGGATTTGAGTTTGAGATGTGCAGTTATTGGCGTATTTAAGATTTGTGTTTCCACACCAAACACAAATCTTATATGATATTACAAAAAAAAGATGCCAGCATGCTTTAAAGGAAGGTTATAGACGGTTTAAAAGTTTTTTAATTAATCCCTAAAAGACGCACTTAAAGCCTTACTGCGTCATTATGTTCGTGTAGAATTGTAGATAAAGAACACCCTTGCAGGCGTGTAACCCAAACACTATACAATTCCCAACCAAACCGACTAGAAAGTGGCAATAACCTTAGTTAATGTAAAAATAACAGTTCAGTGATACGCCCTCGACAATGTTGTATTACGGCCGTAACCTTGTGTTAAAATACATGATTCCGCGAATAAATAGTGCTATTTACTCATTTGAAACTACGGAAAACATTTTGCCTTGCTATGTTAGTTTCGTTTGTATGATTAACAAGCTTTGCTACTGTCTACTAGGTAATATTAGCTAAGCTAACTAATATTCGAGTAAGATTAAATGTTTCAAATGCTTATAATTTGTACTGAAATTGATGCAATAGGTCTAAAAGTTCGCTGCAATTTGTTTGTTGGTAAGTTTTTTCAATGCTTAAAATGGATTAATACGCAAAGCTTTAGCCATTACGCTATCACGATTGCTTGAAATTGATCACCCTAATAGCCGTAGTTGCGTTCCGGTAATGTTTATAAAAGAGCTTCTAGCAAAATACATACATTAAAGGAACACAGTATGCAAGCGATTTGACTAATGATGTTTTGTAAAGTGTCTGTCATGTCAAAGTTTTATGGAGTGCAATTCATCTACAAACATGAATTAAAAGAGGAAATGTATTGTTTTCTATATGCCAACTGAGGTAGAAGCAATTTGATCATTTTTTTTCTGTGAGTTGTTATAAAGGTGTCAAATTAAAGTTGAAATACATTTCTGCACAATCCAATCTTTGTCCAATGGTGCCATAAACATAAAATTTATCAAAACAAGTTAGCAACGAAAGGCGCAAACCGTCGACGCATAAAATAAAATAAATGTACCTCCAATTGAAGTAGTACAATGGCAGTCACCTATCTTAGATCAATACCATCTTACACCGTGACTTCGTTCCCCCACGGCACATTTCTTTATCCAGTCCGACCTTTATACCCATCTGGATAAGGGTCATAAATGCTTATCATTGTGAAAGGCGGAATGCAGTGCGTTGTATATCAAATGGGTCCGATTTATCTTCGTGCAAGGGGGTACACTAGGGATGGTGATACTAGATATTACCACTTAATTTATTGATGTAATTTAAGTCGCTTGGTTACTAAGAATATGTATTATTATCTTTATAGACAGTAAAGAAATTCAGTTTTGTTAGTGGCTTGTTGAAATAGAAATAGCTGATTTCTAGAAGTACATAGTTCAAAAAATGAATAGCTTGGTATGTTTGACAATAGTGAACTAAATAAATGAATTAATAGATTATCCGTTGTCTAGTTTTTTTGAATATTTTGTTTAGTACATAGTTAGCTATCTATTATTAATATTGTCAACCCTACGACGGTGTATCGAGGGGTGCAGGGCTTGGCAAATAGAGGACCCCATTTCCATCCAAACTGATTCTGCATTAGGACCACGGACGATTGAATTGCAGGTAGATAGTGTAAAAATTTCGATAAAAAAGCAATTTTATTTAATTTGTAAAAATAAAAGAAATCTAATATATCAATACGTTACACACACTGTTCTGGAAAGTAGATTTGGTTATTAAGAGACAGCTGACTGACACAACTGGGAAAGACACAAGAATCCAGGTAGCCTCTTAAAAAAATTGATTCGTGATGATGACATCTTCCTTAATAAGTCTGTAAAATTCATACCATTTGTAACGAGGTTATACCACCAACTTATAACGAGGTTAAAATAGTAATTCCTCAACTTTTAAAATGAACAAGACGTGTTTACTATAAATGAAAATAAAGTATTGCGCATCCATTTTTATAGAACACGGAAAACATCAAACTTTTGATTCCAACTTTTTGAAATTTGAAAATATTATTTTTGCGCTCACTAAGTGTTGTTAGTGGCCTGTTCCAGCTTTATTTCCCTTGTAAATTTAGAAAGTTTCGAACACGGAACTTTATACATGAAACTGGCAATTTAGCATAATGTCCGGAAAGTGAGGATGCCAAGAACATTATAGGCTTTTGCGATGACTAAGCAGACGAGTTGCGTGTTCGAGTCGTATCGACATGTGAAAGTAGAAAACTGCTCCTAGAATCGAAACAAGAACATCTGTGTGTTAAATACATACATCTTTTAACTATGTTTATATCCTTATCCATGCCCTGGCTTGCGTCACTATAAACGAAGACACAGAAGAAAAGAAGACAAACAAGGAAACAGTCCAAAATGACGAATGAGTATATTTTGATGTACCTGATCTCTAGAGATTGCACCGTCATACTTATCGATTGCGCTTTTCATCCTGTTGGACATTGTATGTTTAATAAAATTATATTCTTACTAGCGGCTGCCCGTGACTCCGTCCTCGTGGATTTCGATTTCCAATAGCCTAAAACCTTCCTCGTCAAATGGACTATCCAACACAAAAAGATTTTTTCAAATCGGTCCAGTAGTTCCTGAGATTAGCGCGTTCAAACAAACAAACAAACAAACATACAAACAAACTCTTCAGCTTTATATATTAGTATAGATAGGTATACAGATAATTTAAAAGGAACTATCAAAATGTCTATAGGCTATTGACGACACTCATCGGGTCTTATTATAAGCATAACATATTTTAAGAGTAATAAGAAAGCAGATGCTAAACAGTCGAAGTGATCAGATAACGTTTACTCAATAGAGTATTTAACACGAGTGGTAAAACAATGACATATTTGTTTTTACCTCCCAATTTTAATTCATTCCCGCACCCCAAGCCTCAAAGGAAATACCTCCGTATTGCATTGCAATGTGGCTCCAGACAAAATCGATAGGGTAAATAAACATTGTAGGCATCTTGGGTCGTACGTTGATTTGGTTATAATTAGATCGGGCTGGGCTAGCCGAATCCCGAGGGCATGAATTACAGATCAAGGAGTGGGGCAGAGTGGCCTTTGTTCACTTCTAATTAAGAAATGTACGGTTAAGATTAAGATCTGCTTCCAATAACGGCTTTCAATATAATCAGGGTCGCAGTAATGAGAATCGATGGTGGTGTAACTGGTAAAATAGCTGTCGAAGTTTAATCGATATTATTCATTGTTTCCGAGAACTGTATTGAACAGCAGGCAACATTACATAAATACACATTGATATGAGCCTATAGTTGTAGTTATAGGCGCATTGTTTCTGGCAGAACTTCCAACTCGAATACAAATATAGACAAATATGTAAATTGACAGATTCTCGTATGATACTATTTAGACTGCAATTAAAGTTTAGTGTTGGTTGAGTTTGGACACATGGATTTCTACGTTCATATACTACATATGGGAGCGTTATTATTCCACGCTTGTATTTCTACTAGATGTACCTGTGTATAGCTCCAAGCCAAGAAAAGAATACAGATAACCATTTTTGATCCCGAGTTTAGAAAACTTGGCAAACTCATCCGGCAAAGGCTTTATTTTTCACTGGTCTAGATCTAAGATATCCAGTTAGTCCGGTTGCTTATCTACTCACTCGGCATTCGGCTGCTTGGAAAAATGCCACTTTTACCGTATAAAATGAGGAATGGGAGTCCAGTACTCAGTCCATAAAAGCTTAAATGTGATTTGTTTGCGATCTCTGTTTTTCACACGGGGTGAGACAGAGACAGGACTGTTTTACGAGTCGGCAAGGAATTGTAAATCGAGAGGTGCTTTACTGTTCAGTGCACTTGAGGGACTTTCAGCTCCTTTGGGAATCTGCAACAGTTTTTTGTTCTATTGAGACATGGAAAGCTTGGATTGTTTATTGCTGTCGATTTTTATTTATTTACAAAGAGCCAATGAAAATCAATTTGTTTTAATACTCGCAGACAATTTAAACACTATTATAATAAAGTACAGAACACGTACTATATTAAAGCAACGCACACGCCTCGGATTCACTAAGTGTTCAATGGACTCAGTTGTTTTTTAAGAGATTAATCTTAAATAACACTTGTTCTAAGTAGAGTTTTTTAAATTCATAATAATATTAAGAAATTTTGACTTTTTTTTATACATAGAACAAGGATTGTGCTCTTAAAGCTCTCAAGGCACCAAGTAAATATTAAAAGACTTAGGTATCCGTTATAGCAAGTACAGCTGGCTTACAAAAATTATGTCACAAGGGGCGCTGCCATCTTGCAAGCTTGCATCAGTGTATTAAAATAATAACTCAAAGTATGCTCTTGTGCTTGTACTTTGTTTGTAATATTCTCTGGCACGTTTTCAAAAACCTCTTACCTACTTTAAATGTCACTTCACTTCAGCAATACTTAAACGTCATTGGGGAGATATTTCTGGAGAAAGTCCTCGCCATATTTTGGCGCTAAGTGGCTCCAAGTCGGTATTTGAATCGAAATTGAAAAAGTTTTATCCCCGTCGGACATAACAAGCGTTTTAAAAGTATTTTTGGATTTATTTCGTATCTAAGTGTACTTATCGAGTTTGGGAGATTTAATGAACGACACAGGTGGTCAAACATGGCGCGAAGTTTGCAGAACGAATGCTGAAAAACGGGGAGTATTTGGTTGTAATTTTTTCCAAATCCTGTTTGTTTTAGGTGATTGATCAAAAGCTGGTGCCAAGCTAACAATTATCAATTATGTTGAACCACACTGTTTCTCTGTATTGAGATTTTTTTGTGTCCATTATTGCCATCAATATTGTAGGGTTTCGCAGGTTCCTTAGATTCCGCATACATACAACATTTCTGGCTGCTGTTGTGGTGTTCCAATTTAATCTAAGTTTTATTTTTGAGAAATTACGCAATATCTTCCATATTGATAGTGATGCATTCCTATTCTTTCATTCTATTCAAATAAAATATGATAAAGTCAGAATAAAATCATAGCATGCGCAATAACACGCATATGCCAATGATTTTGTTTTACGTATTTTTTAGATTCGGTGAAGTCATCAGTCAAAGTCAATTAAGACACAAATTAACAGATTTTTTCTTCTCAAAGTAACAAATCATCATTATTCCCTCCCTTATTCTAAGCTGCTTCTAATTACAAAAGCAAACGAAATCTGGTCCCCAACGGAGGTCGGAATTGCCCTCCGCAAGAGACACGGTAATCACCGATATCATTGCCTTGACTCCATTATCTCTCATAATTGCATAAATCATGCTAAACTCCCTACGATTCTGCGTTATTTGATTAACGTTGTACGATTTCTCTTAAGAGAATTTACGTCTTTAAATCTAATGGCATAAATGAGCCCGGATGCTATTTATTTCGTTTGTTCACAAATACTTCGAAAGTTAATGGCTCAAGCAATTTTGTTACTTTTTAAGGGAATCAGCTTTGAGGGATGTCGTATTGTTTAAAAGTGAGATTAAGGAGGAGTGGTTTCAAATGGAAATGAATTGTCTTCTTTAAGCTGAGGCCTGCATCGTTGAACTTAGCTTAGTGTGAAATAAACAACTGTATTACATAATTAGTGTTGAAAAGCTTTTTGCACAAAATTACACAGCACACAACACAACTTTTCACATTTACTAGTCGTATCTCCCATTTCGCGCTCACCTAAATTTCTCATTTAAAAATGTGCCAGCTTTTACACTATTTAATATATGTATAAACGGAAAAACCAGCCAGCGAAAACCCCTTATGCGTATGAAGCTGTGGCATCGCCGCGTGTATTACGGAAATTATGCCATTCCGGAAAAATTGCTTCCGTGAAATTTAAAATTTTCCCCGCACTATTTACAACTCGTAGCCACGTGGCAGCTATTTTTGCTTCGTAAAATATTGCGCAGTACGGTGTCAAATGGGTTAGACAGATTAAATGTGAGTTTAACTTAGTACTACGTAATGTTAACTTGTAAAATTATGATTTAGTGAACAACAAGTATATTCGCCTTAATTAAAAAAAAAAAAAAAACCCTATCACACCTATGACTTGACTTGGCCTGACATAACAGTGCACTGCGTTAGGAATAGTTAATATCCGAAATAGTTACCTCTTTTACGACTATTAACAACAATTTTCGACAATTGTATATCAGTGTTTACAATAAATTTAGTATACACCAAGTGCCATGAAAATGAGGTAAAGTTACTCGGAATAAGTCCTTCATTTTCCAGCCACTGAGCCAGTGAAGTACAAAAAGTTGTACATATTTTTCTGTAACCATAAATTGCTCAAGTTTAATTGTATGGAAAATAACAATGGGCAATTCTAAAGTTTTATGTGAAAAGAATTCCACAAACAACCAAGTGGGGTGAGAGAAATTATGTTTTATTATTTAAAAATACATAAGGTATATGAGCAACCTTTTTAAAACAATACGCCTCGGGTGTTTATGCGAATATCCATCTACATACCTTTTGTGTGCATACTTTCCATTTCTATGGTTTGAAAGTGTTCTACAGTGTACAAAAAACGACAGTGTAGATTTTTAATCTGCATTAACTTTTTTTATTAGCGCCCTTTTCCTTATTTACTACATATTACCTTTGTGTAAGTAAGATTGAAAGTTATTTCTCTCCTATTATTTACCGTGACAGCAGAAATATCAAAGTATTTAATGACTGATTGCACTGTGCCACTATGAAATGACAGTAATTCATGTTTAACAAGACTTATTCACACAATAGGTATTTACAAAACTAGATTTCGTCGCTTTTCCTTGAAACACAAAAGAGAATAGACACAGGGTTAATTAATCAGGATGATAACTCTGTTTTATCATCCCCCTAAAAAGTCAAAGCCAAACAAGTGACACCTAATTATTTTAAGGTTATTTTGATTTTTACTGGTGAACATAACTTCCTCACTGTGATTCATTTGCACTTCCGCACTCCGCCACGGCACATGTGAAACAAATAAAAAGTTCGTCTCGTCCCAACCCGGACGAAATGTATTATGGTACCTTTTCCACGTCGATAAGTAAACGCTACCCTTGTCCCTACGAGTTACGGACCCTCAGGGGTTCGTAAGCGTATTTTTTCCGCACCCCGAATGGGTAGGTTTGTTACGTCAATTTTTAATTTAAAACGTACGGGTGTCGTAGTGATTTCTGGTTGGGCGATGTACGAGTTTTGTCGTCCGCTGGTTTAATTAATGAAAGGATTGCGTAATGTTTTTACTGTACAGATGATGAAACCACAAACTTGTTTACAAATTGTTGTAGTATCTATTTTTCAAGGTTACAAGACATTGGAAAATAGATAACAACATCAAAAAGTAAGAAAAATTTATGACAATGGTCACGTAAAACTCAAACAAGATAAAATATGTGAGATACGCCATTCAATCTGTTATGTATCATGCTGATTCTCTAAAACAACAATTGGGATATAGGTATGTATGTTGATTTTAGGTATGGAGTTCACTGACTATCAAGTGGACTGCGTGTGCCTTTTTGCCAGATGAACTGCTAAGCAAGAATATAAACAATTGAACTCAAGAAAGCTATATTATCTCGGTGTATTTGGTTAATTACAAAGACACACTACGCATCGGCGACCTATGTGGAGTTCCTGTCCATGGCGGTGATCACCCATCGGTCATCAGGTGACTCACTTGCTCGTTGTGTTCCCTTCGTACATAAAACATTGCCCTAAATGTTAGAGCCACTTGTTTGTCACCTGGTGTCGCTAATGTCCTTGCATTGATCTAACTCGACCATTAAGGGCTTTAACTTAAACGAAAGCCTACGCTTATGATAGTGCAGTCATGCCATGAGTAATGCCACACTGTAGACCATGTAGTGAAACAGACACTGGAACTGCCAAATTATTTGTGCCAACTTTCATCTAAATCGGTTGAGATATTTTAGCAGAAAATCGTAACAAACAGACAGACTGTGTTACCCACTTTCACATTTATAATATTAGTAGTTATAAGTCAAAAAGAGGACGACCACTAGCCACTGGTGTTCGATAACCCAGGAATCGCAAAAAGAAGAGAGCCGACCGCAAATGATGAGAAAAGGCCAGGACAAAGAAGAAGATACCCGCCACCGCGATGTTACTGGTACGCGGTATCAACTTACGAATGACCCTTGTTACCACTCATAAAAACAAAGCAATAAACAAGTCTCAACACCGGTTGTCAGCTGAAACACCGTCTTGATCCGAGAAGCCGGAATTACGGAACTTGGTAATTCACCAATTGGAAGTGGCACCGAGCAAATTGTTACGGCCCGCATCGGATTGGAACAAGGGTCACTCGCCCGCGGCCGTCCAAGACTTTCTTCTTCAATTGACTCGAATTTATATTTGGAATGTTTTGATTAAAAATTTTCTTCGCTATGTTATGCCTACTTCAAAGAAGTGCTCTTGTTTAACGAAATGAGCAAGCTTCTTTGAAGTATTCCGTCAACAAGTTCCTTGTGTTTTATTTATTTAAGAGGACATTTCTGACGAATTCGGGAAGGTCTGTGGTGAGTAAAGAATTCTTTGATGAGAAATAAACGATATTGTAATTTATGTTTTTAAGTAAATTCTCTGTTTTTATTTTATTTGAAAAAATGTATTAACGTCACCTTTTTCTAGAATACTTAGATCTTGGAAAAAAGAACTAATAAGTTCCACCATTCCATGCTACAAAAAATATATTTACATTATCAGGAAGCTACAGCTGTTATGTTAGTCGTTGTTTGTCCGTCAGTCCAATAGGCTCACAATAAGGTGCGATTGTGATTCGATTCATCAGTCGAGCAGTGCTGGATTGCCGCAATTGTCCGTTAATTTGGACTGGACTGTACGCTGCCTCGTTCACTTTAGTTGAAAAACGACTGTTATGTTCTTTGTTTACCGTGCTTTGGTTGTTATTTTTGACAAGCTGGTCTTGTGTATATTGGTATACTAGCAGCCACCCGCGACTCTATCCGTTTGGAATTCTGTTTCCGCACGCATTGTTTTATACTTAAGCTAGCTTAAGCCTTTCTCGACTAATAGACTATCCAACACAAAATATTTTTTTTTCGAAACAATAGTTCCCGAGATTAGAGCGTTCAAACAAACAAAAATACTCTTATTAGTAAAGATAAACTCTAGTATATAGATAAGATAAGACGAGGGTGCACTTCACTAGATGGTGACGGATATCTGCAATTCCAGGCGTGTAAAAAATGCAGTTCATCATCATCTTAGCGCCCCTCCCGGTCGCATCCTCGGCCATTGCCATTGTTACCCTTACATACATGGGAAACTAGACATTTGTGGATCATAGTCGGGTCTACGCCTAACGCCTAAAAGTGTCTTCCGAAGCACGTAAACTTCATTCTTATCGGACAATCAGGTGATTCAAGCTTGTAATGTCCTAACCAAACTGGGAACCAACAAAAAGTGCAAGTGTTCTAGTTTTAAGGTAATTGTTAATTTCTTTAAAAACATGTTGTGTTAGTTATATGTCACTGACAACAAACATCAATTTAACAAGCGAGTTAAGAAATAAATTACGCCCTAACAGATAATTTATTTTTATAGAATGTAATAATTTAGAAACGATATTGTTTTACTGTGATATAAAATCCAGGAATGTTCTTAAGTATCTCGCACCCTTCGCGTTTATCCTAAACTCCTTTTCCCTAAGAATGTGGCTTTTCCGTTCCATTTTTTCCTGCATTTTGTGAAATATTCTTAACAATAAACGCGGAAGCGTCGAGCCCACTTGAGGAACGGTCAGAACACCGGAGTAATATTGTTTCTGGCCTTTGACGTGAAATATTTTAAAACAATAATATGAATGGTAGTGGGGCTTGCAATCGTAAAGGGTGGGCTTTGAATAGCGAGGGCCGGTGAATTTTGGTAACATCGATAGTTTGGTAAAAATATTAGTTTTCTTATTTTTATTAAAGTAAATCGTCGATTAAAATGTACAAAGAAGTATGATACAAACAGTTATTTTGCCATTGTTGTTGATATTGTTTTATCGAAGCAGTAGGTAGTAGTAGGGTTCAATATTCCATCCAAGGGTGGGAGCAAATACAAAAGAATTGTACATATAAATCTTATTGTTATCGGAAACAAGGGTGATTGAAGTTCATTTTTATTTTGGGTGTTTTTAATTTCGAGACAACGAGAATGATATATATACGTTGTATTATTGTCTTAGAAGTTAGAACATTAAATACATTGGACATACCGCCATATTAAAATCATAAAGAATTATTCATACCTGAGATTCACGTCAAAACCTGCTTATTCGTCGATACCTCCCAAATCATAAACACATCGATACATCCACCTCCCTTCCGTGCAGAGAGTAATATTGTGTAGTGCCTGAGGGTAGGGTGGCGCGCCAATCGATACGCACCCCTGTTCCGCGGCCTATGTACCCCTGACACGGACCGCGCTCGAGTGTTGAATCGCGTAAACTGGGTCGTTAGTTATGCACCGGAGCGATGCGACGAGCGGAACATGTTCCTTAATGAAAGGAAATGGTTTATGGTTTAAGACATTTATTTATCTCAAAAGATTACAATAATCACTTGAAGAGACAATAACAATTTTATCTTTAAAAACAATAATTTTGCGTGAGCTTACGCACGCGCGAAACAAAGTAGGGTATTTTTATAAAAACAAGCATGAACCAATGCGTCGTCGCGATATCAAAACGGGCAGCCCGACTAAGGCCGCGGACACATTAACTCATTCAAGAATATTTGCTTAATAGTGATTGATCCTTTAAAATGTGGTCTTTGAGTAACTTTTTAAATAAGCTATATGATTTAACGTCTTTGATGAATTTAGGCAATTTATTGTAAAACTGAGCACCCTGAAACATAATATTATTTTTTCCGTAGTTTGTTCTCGGTATTCGTAAGCAAATATTGTTAGACTGGCGAGTTCTATTTTTTTGATGTTGTGATTTGATAATAAAAGTTGTGTCTGTGTGAATAGTTTTGTTTAAAATTTTTCTTATTAGGAGGCAGGTGTTAAATTTATAAGTTTGTGCGACATTCATTAATTTGGTTTTCAGATAAATGTTTTTTGTAGGTGTAAAGTAATCGTATTGGAATAGCGTTTTTATAATTCTTTTTTGCAGTGTTTGTAGCTTAGCTAGATTGGTTCTCGCTGCTGATCCCCACACCTCGATAAGGTAGTCTATATGTGACTTCACCAATGAATTGTAAATAGTGTATCGCACCCGATCCGGGAGGCTACGCACTATACCACGCATTGCGCCTCTCAGTGATATTAGCTTCGATCGCACTCTCTCGATTTGTGGTTTCCAAGTTAGATGAGTGTCAAGCATAAGCCCAAGATATTTCTCCTCTTTCACCCTATTTATACTTTCGCCATTAATTGTGAGTGATTTATGGTTGTCAATTTTTTTATTTTTGGCACAAAATATTATGTAATTGGTCTTGCTTGTATTAATCGTTAGTAAATTTGACTGAAACCAGCGGTGAAGAATTTGTAGATCCTGCTGAGCTTCACTTATCACCGCATCAATTGCATGGCCACTATAAAGTAAACTAGTGTCATCAGCGTACAATGTTATGACCCCCTTCAGACCGATTTCATGTATGTTGTTAATGTAAATAAGAAACAATAAAGGCCCAAGGATAGATCCTTGGGGCACGCCGCATGATACAGATTTGGGCTCACTCATTTGATCCTGTATCTTGACGATTTGAGTTCTATTTTCGAGGTAAGACTTTAGCATTTCGTATGCTTTACCAACAATACCGATACCGCGCAGTTTCACCAACAGTAGCTCGTGTCCAACCGTATCAAAGGCCTTTTTTAGATCTATAAAGACCCCTAGGGTAATTTTCTTTTTGTCAATGTTATTTTTGATGTTTGTTACTAAATCAATAGTTGCCGAAAGTGTATTTGACTTAGCTCGGAAACCATACTGCTTTTTGAAGAGGAAATTTGTCGTTGAAAGATAAACTTCTAACCGGCGATGCAGAACCTTCTCGAACACCTTTGACAATACCGGCAGAACAGATATCGGACGATAATTTCCGGGATCTGTTCTGTCTCCCGATTTAAAGATGGGACAGACTTTAGCCACTTTCAGTGAATCAGGAAAGTATGCTTCTTCTAAACACCTATTGATACAGTTGGACAGATTGACCGCTATGACACTTTTAACGCATTTGACAGCTTTCGTAGTAATACCATCTATGCCACTACTACTATTGACGTCTAAGTTATTTATTATTTTGATTATTTCATCTGGGGTGGTTGCATTAAATTCTGTTAATTCTGTTTTTACTTTTGATTGACTCGAGCCTAGGATATAAGTTTGATTGTTATTGATTTTTTTAGGAATTTTATTTGCCAAATCAGTACCAATGGTAGCAAAATATGAGTTAAAACATTCACAGATTCTGACGGTTTCGGTAGTTAGTCCTGATGGAGTATTTAGTTTCAAAGGTGCCACATTTTTATCAGTTTTATGATTGGATAAGTAGTTAATTAATCTCCACATTTTCAAAGGATCACTCTTACAGTCATTGAACTTCTTCAGATAATATTGGTTCTTTGCCGATTGTATTTGACAAAAAGTAAAATTTCGTTTTTGCTTGAAAGCTTTCTCTAACTCTTCATCTTGGGGGTTTTGTTTCCATTGATGCCATAGCCTATTTCTTTCATTTATTTCCATGATGAGGTTTTTGTTTATCCATTCTTTGTTTGGAGGGTTGAGCATCTTAAATTTTTGGATCTTGTTTTTTGCTATCACTTCCAGTAAATCACTTTCAAGTCTTTGGTAATCGTAATTAAGAATGTTTTTAAACCGCTGTACTGAGTCTTCATATAGGTTTGAGTAGTTAGTTGCTGTGTATTGAACCCGTTTCAGTTTAACTCGATGTGATCTGTTTATTTCAATAAAAATCTGTTTATGATCTGACATATTGGATTCTATAATAGTCATATTAAATGAGTTTTCTAGAACGTTACTACATACATGATCTATAATAGTAGCTGTCGTTGCCGTCTTCCGAGTACAATAGTCTTTGCCGATCCTATTCAGTATTCTGAGGCCATTTTCTTGTAGAATCTGTTTGTACTGTTTCACAGTATTATCATGACTAAGCAGATCCAAATTAAAATCACCGAACACTACAATTCGGTTTCTTTTCGAGAGTTGTTCATTATAGATTTCTAGGAAGTTGTTTGTGTTAGCCGTGGGCTGTTTGTATATTGCTCCAATGTCTAGCGATAAGGTTTCGAGATGAACCCAGAGGAAGTGGTTCCCGCCGTCATGTCGATCGAGTAAAGCGTTATGACTAAGGTTATTGTGGATGTAAATTGATACTCCTCCACCTCTCGAGTTGGGTCTATAGCTATAATAATGCGTATAGTTTGGTAATTTCTGCCTTTGGGCCTCACTTTCATCCTTTATCCAGGTTTCCGTTAAAATAACTACATGTATTGTCGCATCGAAGGATTCTATCACGCATCTTAATTCATCTAATTTTCCAGGTTTAACTATACTACGTACATTTGCATATAAGAAATTACGGACAGATTCTAAGACTCATAAGTTGATCAAGAAAGTATTTCTCCCCTGTGTTTTATTGGCCAGCCTCAGAGCCGTTTTTCACCTATTAGGGGCATTGGGCAAGTGCAAGGTCCCAACCACGTGCCCAGTGTGGTGACTATGGCCATAAACTCCCATCTGGGGCAGGCCTGCATTCATCATAATTAAAATTTGTACGGCGATGAGGTGTGTCGCTTAGGTTTTCTTATGGTACTTATTTGAGAAAACCGTTGTTAAAAATTGCAGTAGTACTCAACAATCTGCAACAAATTCTTCAAACTGACACCTAATCCCAACTAATATTATAAATGCGAAAGTAACTCTGTCTGTCTGTCTGTCTGTCTGTCTGTCTGTTACGCTTTCCCGCTTAAACCTCGCAACCGATTTTGATGAAATTTGGTACAGACAATCTTTAGACCCTGAGACAAAACATAGGCTACTTTTTATTTCAAAAAATAGAAATCCACGCGGACGGAGTCGCGGGCGGCCGCTAGTCTGAATAATAATTTTATGCCTTGTTCTATCATAAAATTGAATAACAAGCCAATGCAAATGTTTAAATATAAAGTGGCTCTAAAAGCGTTCCCCAAAGCCTGAATATGAAATGTGCTACTGCAGTACTGTTGCACTAGAAATGCTCGAGCTCAGGCGGTGGGAAGATGTTGCTTTGTTGAAATTTTCTAAGGAATCATATAATTTTTGTCTGTGAAAACTCTTCTCTGCTTTTGTAGCCTAGTGGCTACCGCACTTAAAGCGATGTTTTACACACGAATTTCACAGCACAAAAAAATGTGAGTTCATTTCTGTTTGTACTGATAAGGTATCTCCTAAGCCAGTATTGCATTTAATAGAGCCATTTAAAGTCAAGCTTTTGAATATCCATGCGCCTAAACTTATTACGTTCGTGATTTTACGTGGCTACGAATAAAAACTATGAATGAACAAGATGAATTATCTTAAATTTGCTAAAAAAATTTGAAACACCCAAAGTCTACCTCGTGAGTTCCTCGGGAACTGGTAATTTTGTAACTTGCGTAGGTGCGACACGTAGGCGATGATATGTCAAAGGTCAGGGTGTATGTTTATTTATGAGCTAGCTGTATGACTTAGTAGTTAGTATCATCAAACATACACAATATGTATGTTTACATAGGAAAAATGAGACGAGATCACGTGCATTTTATGGCTGATTTAGTATGTTAGCTGAATCTTGTTTGCCTTGCTTGGCGCCAAATTATCTTGTGTAAACAATGTCCAAGAAAAGTATTGAAGTAATTATCAAACTTATTTATCTAACACTGGCAAAGAAAGAAAGCAACCCTAATGAAATACAAGTAATAAAAATGTATATATAGCTTTTTGTAGTTATTCTAAAATGTTCTTTTAAGAAAAAGTATTACCTATGCTGTTCTAACTGAATGAATGGCTCGTTTAATATGCTAATGTAAAATAGTTAACTGCCTGGTTTTGCTTTGAAGTGGAAAATGAAACAACTATATTACCCTACATTGTCTTATGCAATATTCAAACGTAACATGAAATAAAAGCTACGTCTTCAGAAGCGTTTTACATTTTAGTTTTATGTTAATTTTCATGTACTGAATATTCTGCTATAGTCAAAATCCACGTTCGTAAAAATTTTAGCTGAATTCACCTAAAGCCAATGTTCATTCTTCACTCAGACGTATTGTTAATATGCTGATGTATGTGTAGTTATGTTGCGCAGGTGTGCGCAACCTTTGCCGTTTGTTTATTTAGACTTGCGCGCTACTTCGTAGTCGTTTTCAAAGCAAACCCTTTGCAAATGGACTTGATTCAACGCTCAACCGTTCCAAACGTAAAACAATTTATTTTTTTTCGCATTCGCCAGATGAAAGCGGCGAACTTTCTTTTTTCTGTGGGTGGAAACTTCGCATGCGATGCAAAAGATAAACGACCTTACACGAAGCACTTATTAAAACATTCTTCATTTTTTTTTCTTCAAAATTCCTCCCCTTCGCTCCTACCTACCGAAATTGGAGCTGTTAACGAAATTTATAAGTGCGATAAAAGCGTTTATAGTATTTAATCTTGTGGAAAATTCTCTTAGAAAATCGTCACTGTTTAATATTTCTATTTGAAAAGTTTTTAGAACTCAGTCCTTTGACAATTATACTGGTTATAACAAAGGAGCTGAGGGCTTTTTTATAGCTGATAAGTAAAATATTTTCATTCTTTATTTGCCAGTTAGGAAGTTTGGCTGCCTGTAAAACATAAAATTAAGTCTATTTAAAACTATACTACGGTTTATAACCACTATTCTAGTTTCTAATGAATGTCATCCTGATAGAAGCAGAATTCTTTGTATTGGGTGAACTGACGATTCTGTAACTTTTGAAGAATGACTGAATAAAGTATATTTTGATTTTCCTCCTATTTAAGTCGTACATTATACTTCATTACTAAGGTGATTGTTTCAAATGAAACACACAACAAAGTCTCTTAGCAAATGTTGAGTTTATAACAATATTAATGTAAAAAATAAGCATAATATATGCATGTTTTTCGTAGTAATGATATATACATTAACAATTATAATATTCTTTATTTTAACTAATATTACTGACCGTTGGTTCTATACGGAAGTTGCATTATTCCTTTTAACCTGATCCTGTGGGAGCGTCGCTCATTGAAAGGCATTGTGCCCGGGCAGGGGAGATATAGATCGGATTTCCCATAATAACTCGGTAAATCGAGCAGCCATTTCCCCTTAAAGAAGTGCCATGTTTCAATTTAAGCTTTAAATTTGGACAGGCCTGTTGGTCGAGTGGCTAGAGACCCTGGCTACAAAACCAAAGGTCGCGGGTTCGAATCCCGCTAGGGGCAAATGTTTGTGTGATGAACATCGGCATTTGTACTCGAGTCATGGATGTTTATAAATGTATTTAAGTATGTCTATCCGTTCCCTAGCATCCATAGTACAAGCTTCGAGCTTAGTTTGGGGCTAGGCAATTGGTGTGTTAGTCCAATGAATTTATTTATTATTTTATTTATTTATTTATAAATTCAAAATGCCCTTATAATTGATTGACTTCAGGTCTTTCTCTAATTGGATTTTTCTTAGTTTCTTAGTGAAGAAGGAATGAACCATGGTTGTGAGTTTAATTAACTTAAATAAAGCTTATTTCGATTTTATACATGTCCTTAATAATACTTTTAGATAACCGTTACTTCTCTCAGAATTTCACCCTCTTTAATAAATAACATTTAAGATAAAAGATAAAAAAACGGTATAGCCACGTAGCTTCCTCTGTCATTTTAGAACAAGTTAATGAAGTGAAAGTGACAAGTCTGAGGACAGACTTGTCACTCAATCTTCACACCTAATGAATGACCCAATAACCCAATAGTATGCATTGACGTAAAATATCTTCAATACAAGCGACACGTTTTGGTAGGTCGACTACAAAACTGGTAATGTGATTGAAATGAACATTAATTTCTTTTAAAGTACACTTTTACAAAGCTTACTCTTTATCCGACACTGGAATCAATAATGGAATGAAGGTTATGACTGAAATTTACGAATGCTAGACTAATTTTAAAGGCATTAACCTACCATTAGTAATGCCTAATTACTTGAACACATAAACCAATCGTCTGCACGCTATGTTTCGCTTTATTAAAATGTTTTAGAATTGAGAATAAAAAAATGTTGTCATGTGAACTAAATTAGATTTTTCTTTTGTTACAGATTCATGGTTTAAGACGGGAGTTCAGGTAAGGGTTCTTAATTTAATCCTTTCAAGTTTGAGGTGAATGAACAGTTTAAAGTAGTGTGCATAGGGTTCTACAAAAAGGCATTCATAACGCTCCGTGTCTCCCCTTCTGCCACGTGGCTTCTTCCCTGTAATATAATTGGAAAAATTTGGGAAAGCACAGCGGACGAGTTTCTGTAGCCTGATATTGCAAATATTCTTATTACATTGGAATATTATTTTTCTATCACGGCCCCAGAGGCACATGAAAAAGTTATGAAAGTGATATAATGATAAATAAATAATAAATGAATATTTAACAACATCAGATGTATTCATCCGACTCCGTGTTAAGTAGCTTAAGCACTTGTGTTACAGCCATCAGAATCATCAGGCAGTGATATCACAAATTTACTTAAAAAAATACAATTTGAATATAAGCTCTTTAAAAACGCCATCCAGATCATGTCAAAAAAAATTTTAAACGTGTATACGAAGTAAATTTCAGCGATATCTTTATTGCTTATGGGAATATAAGTATACGAACATCTGATTAAAATTCAAAGGCTAATAAAAATCTGTTTACGGCTCAATGCTAATTTATATACACACATAAATCTCGCCGTCTCATCGCGGAAAATAACTTTATCACAAAATGACTTCGGCGCATTTTATAGGCGTTTAAAAATGTGAAATGTCTGTAACCGGCGTCAAGACCGGTGTCTACGGAAAGCTGATTTCCTGCATGTCTAGACGTCCCCTACGCCAAATCACGTTTAGGCCGCAATTTCGGGACGTACAGACGAACATACAGGCGGTATGAAACGCTCTCAAGTCTAGCGTAGTAAGGTTGCAAATCGCACGTTGTAAAGTTTGCGTGCATCTGCACCGGGGTGGGCAGTCATCTAAAAGTTTATATGGGTGGTTAAAATCAAGAGCCGACGTCGATTTTGTAGGTAATACTCTTTCTATGAACATACATGAAATTACTTTTAGAGTTCACTTTTTAGGTACGTGTACATTGCTGCGCCATTAAAAAAGAGGATATTAACTACTCATACCTACTTAAAAATTTGCTTAGGAGCGAAACATAACGTTGACCATTGATTTAACGGGTGACTGTAAACGTGCTGTCTCGCTCTAAGAAGCGACTGTCACTCTTTTTTTAGTGGCAATTTTGAAGTATGGCGAGGATGAATCTAGCCATTTAAATCTATGCGTAACACCCGAGTTCTCTACCGTGAGAGATCAGTTACAGTTACAGAAACAGAGAAACAGAGAACAAATTCAATATGTATACCCAGCGTCTAAGATTTAGTTAAGCCGGTTAGGCGTTGTGCAAACGATGTCTTAGGAAACTCGATTTCCTGAACGTCTGCCCCGAGTCGTGATGTCAAAGCAAATCACGCTTAGACGGATATGATTAGAGATGTTGCCGTCTCAAATGTTTCCGTTGCTGTCATCAGATGTACTGGCTGCTTTATTTTATCGAAGAATGAAAACTGATTGTGGGAGATTGGTGTAATATTTTATTTTTATACCAGCGGCCGCCACTCCGTCCGTGTGGTTTTCGGTTTGCGCACATATAGGTAATTTTCAATTCGAATCAGTAGCTCCTGTGATTAGCGCGTTCAAACAAACAAACTAACTCTTCAGCTTTATCAAATCAGTATATGGATTACAATATTGTAACATGTGTTAGACGAAAGCGACTTCATATTTTACTGAATATGATATAGTCAAAATGCAACTTTGTATTTATGATAAACAAAAAGGGTAAAACAAGAATACATTGTAGCACGGAACATACCGGAGTGCTGGCAAAACAAATGAAACTAAAGTAGTTTACTGAATCGAGTACTCGATATCTGTTTCTCTGTATTCAGTTTAGTGAATAAACTTTGTTAAGAACAACAATCCATTTCATTTAATTGAACAGAGGCAAAATGGATACTAAGTTTCACTCGGTCTTCGCATTTATAGATTTTTGCAACAAATCTACACTATCTACACTATATTATATTATATTAATATTATAAAGAGAAAAGTTTTGTATTTTTGTTTGTAACGAATAAGCTCAAAAACTACTGGACCGATTTGAATAATTCTTTCTTGGCTAGCTATACTCCCCGGTGATCATAGGCTACTTTTGATCCCGGAATGTGGGGCAACCGCAGGCGGAAGGCTAGTTCAAAATAAAAGGATTGCTAGCATGAAATATTCTTTTTAAGCAGAATTCTTTATTAAAGAAGCCGTAATTTTGAGCTATTTTTAAAATCAGAGATCGCGAAACTTCGTTCACAATTAAAACGTTACATTATTTACAAACCAATAAATAATAGTCATTAGCATTTTGTCACATGGGCATTACACGAACAAACAAAAATAAATCAAGAATTACAGAAAAATGTTTTCCGTTGTGTACAAGGTAAATATTCAAAATAGCCTGAGGCACGGCTGCTAGAAACGGCAAACATCGGGTCAGCCGTCAAAGCGTAGACATACAGTTGGATTTAACTCTTTTGGTTCAACAATGAAAGGTATTTTGTTTACTGAAGCTTGTAGAAAATGTTTTATTTTTTTCTATTTTATACCTGGTTTTGTATTTAGGTGAATATTCGTTTTTTTCAAGTCTTTGAATGCTGACTTTCTATCAATTACTGTTAGACAAGTTACGTTTAATGTTTTAAGCAAGTTAAAATCAGATATGAATTTATATTTACATCGTCCACTATTAATATTACAGATAAGAAACGTGTTGATTATATCATATATTCATATTATTAAGTGAAACTACACGAGAGATATATTTTTTACCTGTTACAAGTATGCCACCCCGTTGCTTATGACAAAATAATGGTGCAGTAGGCTTTTACTCTAAAACAAATACACTGTTTAGTCGTCACTCTGACAGTATATTATGTCGTGTTATATTCATACCTGTAAACAAACATTCCCACTAACACCCTGGCCACAGCCCACAGCCGTGCGACTTGCGATGCGTCTTGCGCCAGCGAAAGTGGCGAGCGAAAAAATCAAATAAAGGAAATTGTATGAAGCATGCAGCGGCGCGGCGAGGCCGGCGACGGCCGCCCTAGTCGTGGGTATGGCCGCCGCGCGTTCGCTCCGCGCATCTCGCCGCCGTAGCTGTGGCTAGACCCTAAGTGGGATTTGAACCGGCGACCGTCAATCACTGACACACCCAGACGTAACCACAATACCCAACCGTGTTCCCCGGAGCCCTGACCCTTTGTTTGATAAACGGTGCACTGAGGTAAATCCCAACTAATATTATAAATGCGAAAGTAACTCTGTCTGTCTGTCTGTCTGTTACGCTTTCCCGCTTAAACCTCGCAACCGATTTTGATGAAATTTGGTACAGACAATCTTTAGACCCTGAGATAGAACATAAGCTACTTTTTATTTCGAAAAAAGAAATCCACGCGGACGGAGTCGCGGGCGGCCGCTAGTATTCAATATAGCTGGCAAGTTCTGGTATACTGCGGTACTCAATTAGCCAGCAAGGAATTTTTATTTCGTATATGCCCGCCTTTGTTTCCCAAAATTCGGAACAATACATGCGAGTACTCCTTCTTTCAATTTGAAAACGGTAGATTGTGTTTGCAACGTGAAATTTTGAGTAAAGTAACAATGAACGAGATTTTGTATTGAACAGGCTACAGTGCTAGTAAGGATATAGGTATAAACAGAAGGGAGAGCGTGTGGTTTGCTTTATGAATAAAAACATCAGATCTCCTGCAACGTTTAGCAACTGTGATGGAATGCGACGCAGCGTTAAAGGATAAAGGACTCTCAGATTCCATTCAATTCCAAACATTGTATGCTACTTAAACGAAATCATTCACGCTATATCTGTACACAGGCGGCCGCCTGACAACCTGACCGCAACCCGAAATCCACGTGGTCCTCGTGGATTTTTGTTTCCGTACTACATACATAGTGTTATATTCGTATAGCTTAAAACTAGCCTCGACGAAAATATTTCCATTCGAACATAAGTCTTGAGATTAGTTCGGTCAAACAAACAAACTCTTCAGCTTAATAATAATAGTAAACTAAAGGAGTAAAGGTTATATTATTGTGTATTATAAAAAAGTACATATGTGCATTTGGATGCGAACACTTGTAGAATACCTGTGACTAAATATAGACAACAAATACATAAAGCATCCAGAAACTATTAGACTCTCATCCACACAGAGTCCGTCCCCCTCCAGCGTACAATGGAATTATTGAACATTCACGCTCATTTGAAACGGTCACCCGGCCTTCAATAGCGTGCATATTCCAAGATTAGACTCAATGGCCAGGAGGACTACGACAATGGCGCACAAAGCGGGGCTGAATGCATAAAACTGGTTATACAGCAGTTATACAGCACACACGTTCACTTGTACAGTCTGCAAGGGTATTGAGCGACTTACAAAAGGTATTGTCAGGCCAGGACTAGTTTATCTCATATCTATTTGTGAGCGGGATCGGTTACGCGCTGATAACGTTCTAAACGTCTAGATTGCGTTACACTGTCAGTAATGTCACAATCTCACAATGGTTGTGAGTACGTGTGACGCGATGCCTCGGCGACTTAATCTCAAGACGAATTGAATTAACTTGGTTTGGTTTAACCGCAAAATGAATTGAGTTCGCGTTATGGGAAATTTGATGTTGTATGTTTGGATCTTTTTTGAACGTTCAGGTCCATTGAAGGGAATTTTGGGTTTTCAATTATAGTTACATATATTCACATTTACATATTTCTCGTAATAGACACCTGTATGTCTGAATTTCCTTAAGTACAATTGTTTTTGTCTTTAGTCTTTTTTGTTTAGTGACTCAACCCCGTTTAAAGAAATAAGGTTTTATAATCAGAAACAAAAAATATATATCAGAATTTACTATACAGTTTACACAATATTATTCAAACTATTCGTAGAAGTAGGTACACTTAAGAAGACCTAGTGATACTTGTCAGAAGTAATGTAACAAGATAAGATGAATCTTTTGATAAGTTAAGAACAACCTTGACTTTTTCGTACATTTTTAACAATAAGCAAGGAATAATAATACAAATACTCAAGTCAACAGTTGAGTTTTTTAGTGGTACTTGTATATTTAAATAGATTGATATGGTAATAAGAATGTTATATGTTTTTCGTTTCACTTAAAACTAGTTTTTCAACCTAGCAATATGATAAAGCAGAGTAAATAAATAACTTATCTACACAGATTTTTAGATGACAGATAAAATCTCAATAGTAGTATTACGAGTAGAGATATTAATCAATCATTCTTAGAAAACAACACCTGATACAGAATCTTTATCAGGGTTTGGTTTAGTCATACTGATCTGTGAGAAGTAATCAGACATGCCGAAACGTAAAATATCTCGTGGTCCATCAGAATTATTAAAAATAGTTTTCGAAATTGCTGAAAAGTTTAACATGAAGGACATCGATTATACCCTTACTTTGGGTTACGAAGATATAGAAAATTACGTTGATGGAATTTATAGAGTGTGTATTCGTGGTGTAAGAGATGGACAAAAAGTGAAAAAAATATTCATTGTGAAATGGCACAGTGATCCCGACAAACGCTCAGCTTTTAGTGCTGCATATCGGCGAGAGGTTTATTTCTATTGCAACATTGTACCGAAATATTTGAAATTGCAACGCACTTTTAAAATCATCGAGGGATTGAAAATCAAATTTCTCAATTGTGTTCTCGCTACAGCTGAAAGGGGCAAAGAGGCTATCGTAGTATCGGATCTGATGCAACAAACATACATGTTGCGCGACAGATTTCATACGTTAGATCTAGACCATGCTGCGCTGGCAGTGAAAAATTTAGCGAAGCTACATGCTTTGTCTTTTGTGTTGGAAAAATCTCAGCCGGAAGAGTTTGAGGAGATAAAGGAAACATGCCACACTGATGTGCAATATTCAGATTCAGAGCGAACATCCAAATGCATGGCTTCATATTTTAAATCTTCAGTGGATGTTGTAGCAGATCCGACTTCACATAAGAAATTGCGGGAATGTGCACCCAATATTCACTCGATTCTGAATAGTTGCGTAATGCCGAACAGTTCTTACAGCGCTATTTGCCATGGAGATTATTGGACTAATAGTATACTTTTTAAATACCAGGTATGTATTTTTCTTCAGAATATTATGAGGTGTCTTTTAATGGGATGAAGAATTTCATCATTTTGTATTTTTTTTTTGTATTTTGATATAATATGCGTCTATGATTGAGTCATTTATACAGACTTAATTATACAGTAAAATATAATTTCTTTTCAGAAAAAAAGGCCGGTAGACACAATATTTATAGAACATCAATTAGTCAGATATGCATCGCCGGTCACTGACTTATCATACTTCTTATACATGTCAACAGATCAAGAATTTCGCAGCAAACACAACAACAGAGTGCTTCAATTATATTACGGAACATTAACAGCTGTGATTCGCCAATGCAATTTAGAAATAGATGAAATTTATCCAGAGAAAATATTCCGGGAGCATTTAAGGAAGTATTCAGTGTTCGGTTTAATTGAAGCTTTGATATCGATGAAGATAATCACAGCGTTGCCTGAGGAAGCTCTTAAAATGTCTGACATGAAATACTGTTCGAGTGAAGACCAATCCTGTGGAGATGAGTTGCAGAATCACAAATTGTTTGTGGATCGAGTTAACGGTGTTGTTGAGGACTTTTTTGTGAATGACTATCTGTTAGATGCTGTTCTTAGATAAATTGAATTAAAACAGCCTGTTTTGTTGTGTACTAGTTTTTATGTAGTAAAATGGGTATCACGAGTACCTCTTAATTGATTCTGGAAGACCCTTATGCAGTTACTATTACTAGATTCAGAGACTGACTGGTATATTAATGCAAGATTGCTATTCGGTGGAATGCCACATGCAGATACCGGCACAACGTGAGGCCCAGACAGCTAGTCAATAACTCAAACCACTAAGTTAGTATTTTACCGATACAAATAATCGTACAAAATTATGTTTTCTTAGGTTCACGCGTCTGTTACTCATGAAATAAAACTTCTTCTTTTAAACGGTTAGAATCTCTGTATATTTTAAACTACATATTTACAAGAAAATCCGATAGTTCTATCCGTTTGAATGTAGTTTTTTTCAGTTGATAAAACATAAGGAGGTGCCATAGGATCAGATATAAAATAACAATCCTTTGAAAAATTTGAATAGACAAATAATATTAAAAATACTTCTAAGAATACTCTGGGTGAAACAAATGTTTATTTCCTGCGGCGAATATTAACGGATGAATCGCTCTTTTGTTCCGGCTAGTTATAGAGGTATTTTCAATTGAATCTAAATAAAATCTGGAACCGGTTCCCTTCACGACAAATTTTCACAACCTTATAAAAATACTGTTTAATTAAAAAAAATTATATCTCCCAACTTCACATAAAGTGGTACTACAAATATACTTAAATAAAGACATATAACACCCAGACCAGGACATACAGACATGTTCTCATGCACACAAATGTTTGTCCTGTGTGGGGATCGAACCCGCGACCTCTTGGTCTAATGGTCAACTTCTTCACAAACACCAAGCGGCTCGTCAAAATTGATTGATTTGCTTTTCTAACAAGGAAGAAAAGTGGTATCAGTGTTCTAAAATATAACTCGAATCGTGATTCGCCCATAAACAACCCATTTTAATATTCCGAGGAAAAATCTCCCAAGTAACATCAGTTGTCCCTGGGAAGGAATTAATTCTTCGTAGCTGCAGTTAATTGTCTGTAACAAAGGTTTTTCTCTGAATCTCGGATGGGACGGATGAAAATCTTTGTCGGACTGGAAATAATGGCCGCGAGAGCAGATGGCAGTGTTAAACAGTCTTTGTTGCTGTTGGGATTAAAAGAAATTTAATAATTTCAACATTGCAGTTTCTTATCTTCTGCATGATTAACTGCTTGGTAAATGTGATGTCAGACTGAGGTTGACAAAACTTATCGATTTTTTTGGTGATTTTAGGTTTTCTTGCGGGTAAGACACATTTTTATTTGTCATCCTTTTCTTGCAATAATATTGATGAACAAGCATGTTCTTAGCATGCCTATTAAAGTCCTTCTGTATGTCCTAATGTAAATATTTTTTCGTTGCAAAGATGGGTTTTGGCTAAATCACCACCCATGCCAAATGCGGGTTGGTGATCACAAACCCGGGCTGTGTTCGGAAATCCACCAGAAAGTTGCCCGACTTAGGAACCGAACAAATGACTTCGTTACTACGGCACGGGACTTAAACCACTAGAGCATCGAGGTGTTAGTTTCTCCTTTGATCTCTTTATAATTACAAGCTGCCTTCATACAGTTCTGTCGTATACTATTAAGTTTACGTGGAAAGCTAATATCAGAATGTTATGAGACGAGTCTACAGTTTTTAATCAAGGACGACGGCGCTGGAGGCAAACTTCCCTGTAAATTATAATGACATAGCTGAGAGGAATCGTGAGGTCCTTAGTCGCCGTCCCTTGACAAAGCCTAACAAAATTACTAAGGCGTTAAGACCGAGCCAGAGGCGGGCCTCTATTTACTTTCTATTTTTAAAATTTCTAACTTCGGACTCTAATAAGCTCATTTATTCTTCAGTGAGGTAGATGTCTTTGAGAAATTATAATGGTGGATTATTTTTCTCATCCGCATTTATCCTGGTGGGTTGAGTAAAAAACAGTGAGGTCCAGGGTTCTATTCCAAAGTTGTATCTTTAAAATTCTGCAAAGGAAATTCGGGCTTTTCATATGCTAGTACAGATTTTATGGGGGTCTAAGACTCTTAAATTTTATGACAGAGAATACATATTGTGTAGCTATTATAATATGCACTGGCTTTTTTTCTTAAATGTTAAATTCATCACAGTTAATTGATGGGAGATTTCTTTGAAAAAGCTACGTCCTATTTTTGACCTGCTCATTGTGCTGCTCATAAATATACTTTTGCATTAACAAATTCAAATTCAAATTCAAATTCGTTTATTACTTTCCATAAATAAAATATCACAAAGTTTTCTTATGATTAAAGATGTGGTTAATCTAGTAGAACAGTTTTCCGAGCCTAAGGCCTAAGCATTTGGCCTCGGGCCGTTTTTCTGATTAGGATTAATGCCGTCCCGGCGCCCGAGAAGTCTGTGTTTAATTCTTGGTAAACGGCCTAACACGTAATTACTCAGCTTAATGATTATATATTTGGGATTAGAGTTAGCTACATTGCCTACATTTCATTTTGGCGAACAGCGCTCGTTTCTGGAATGAATTGGCAATGTTTTAGGTCTTATTAAGGTCTTATTTTCAATTCGAACCAGCAGGTCCTGGGATTACAAACAAACAAACACTTCAGCTTTATTATATAAGTACAGGTAAATATACTTTCAATGAGTGTGTGTTTAAGAGAACATTATGTATGAGAATATATCAATACGTGGTTTTTCAATTGACAGCGAACATTTTAAAGAATTTTGTCTTCAGAAATTACAGTCCAGAGTTATGAAGTTGGCGGTATAATTATATCGGTCGACGTCAAGTGCAATAAATACCTTGGACAATATCCGAAGTACCTATGGCCTGATCTCTTTACTATCATGTTAGATTATGACTTACCTACTTATTTTCGATAGGCCTTTTGGTCTAGTGGTCTGAGACCTTGACTACAAAACCAAGGGTCGCATGTTCGGAAATTGGTCTGTTGGTGCAATGAAAAATGTTTTTATCACACAACCCATCCACTGTTATTAATTACGTTACATGAAAAGCCAATGTCTGTTAAAAACCTTAAGAACAAATGTGAAAAACATTGAGATAAAGTCGAGACTTAAAAACAGCTGTAATGGGCCGAGGTTGAAGATTAAGGCGGTGAGCGTTATCACACTTCTTTCTAACCGTTTGTTTTGAAGAACGGTGTATTGTTTGTTTCACCACCCTTTCTTTTACAGGGGAGCGGTTATTGAAAGTACAAAGGCGAATCACTACATAGTATAAAACAAAGTCGCTTTTTCTGTCCCTATGTGTGTTGTATGTCCCTATGAATGCTTAAATCTTTAAAACTACGCAACGGATTTTGATGCGGTTTTTTTTAATAGATAGAGTAACTCATGAGGAAAGTTTTTATGTATAATATCATCCATTAAATACTGGACAAGTACCACGGGCGAAGCCGGGGCGGGCCGCTAGTATCATTATAAATAAGAATTTAGTCTTGAATTAAATGCATTATAACTGGTGTTTTTCTTTCACTCAGATTAGAATATGCGCTGTATATGAATGACTTGTACATCATTTCCAACACAAGACGGCATTTTTCGATAATAAGTAAAATAATACAATATATCTTTTCATCGCCGTCCCACTGAACTATGAGATTGAAGGAAAAGGTAGGGCACCTGTCCGTGCGCACTCACTTGTGCACTGTAATACATCCTGCGTACCTCGCTGATCGTAAGATCGGCTGCCATGTCCGAAACACGGTTATTGTTTTTATCCCTACCTATATATTCTTGAAAACACCCACGTCAATGTCAGATTCATATCAAATGTGGTCTAGTGTATTGAAACTATCGCAAACGAGATCAACGAATTGTTTTAGTATCGGCAAAAATATGTACATTATTGACTTTATAGTTGATTTAATTTAACTAGACAAACCTAAATTTCAAAAGAAGTAAGTACCTACTTGTCTACTTTTACGTTTATATTGTATATTCAAGAAGCAATCAAAAGGCCAAAAAATAGCAACAGTGCGATTAAAATGACACGCAACGACATCTCTTGGTTAATTTTAAAACATTTCTATTTTTTGCTTGTAACTATTACTGCTATTTACTTAAGTAGTCGTTCAATATTCAAGAAGATTGCCGTATGTTAAGTGTACCTACTCGTGCATTATTATTTTATCAGGTCTACCAGCAGCGTTCGTGGTTAGTTCCTATGGTACCCACATCAATTGCCGTGTAGTCCCCGGTAGAGAATAGGGCTAACCCATCACATCCTGTGGGTGTCGTAAAAGGCGACTAAAGGAAAACCAGATCCATTGCACTTACATCCAGCAAATATGGATCTCCCTTACGGTGTGGGTCATCCACCGTCAACAGCATTCCCAAGGAGGGTTGGTGTCAGGCAGGCGGCCGGCCGTAAAACCCATAGCCAAAACCACAGCAACATGAGAATGAGAGATACTATGTTGTTGAGTGATAGGGTTAGGGCGTACCCCAGAGGCGACGCGCATGGGCAGCACCCGGCCCCTGTGGGAAGTGGACAAGGGTTGTTGTCTCAGCCCGGGTGGGGGCAACGTAAGAAGCGAGCCCGGGAAGTGAGAAGTAAGAAGAAGGAAGTAAGAATGAGGATGGCAAGCTGGAATGTGGGGACAATGACGGGAAGAGGAAGAGAGTTGGCGGATGTATTAGAGAGACGACGGATAAATGTGGCCTGTTTGCAAGAGACTAAGTGGAAGGGAACCAAGGCTAGGGAAATTGGGGTGGGTTACAAATTTTTTTACAGCGGTAGTGATGGGAAGAGAAATGGTGTAGGAATTGTACTAGATGAGCAATTTAAAAAATGTGTGACGGATGTTACGAGAGTGAATGACCGAATAATATTAATTAAAATTATGTTGGGCGAAATGGTTCTAAATGTAATGAGTGTATACGCACCGCAGAGTGGATGTGATGATGTAGTGAAAGAAAAGTTTTGGGAGAAATTTGATGAAGTATTGATGGGAATTCCACCTAGTGAAGAAATCTTTATTGGAGGAGATTTTAATGGGCATGTAGGGAGAACGAAAGGAGGGTTTGATAGAGTGCATGGTGGATGGGGATTTGGAAATCGAAACCCGGAAGGGGAAACACTGCTGCAGGCAGCTACAGCTTTTGACCTAGCCATAATTAATACATTTTTTAAAAAGCGGGACCAACATCTTATTACCTATAATAGTGGTAACCACAACACACAGATAGACTATTTTCTCCTCAGAAGGAAAAACGCCTTTTCAGTAAAAAACTGTAAAATCATACCAGGCGAACCACTTGTCACACAACACAGACTCCTTCTGATGGAAATTAATATGAAATATAAAATTGCCAACAAACCTAAGCCCCCACCTAAAATAAGATGGCATATGCTGGAAAATGAGGACTGCGCAACAGCATTTCGAAAAAAAGTGATTGACAAAATGATTGAGATGGATGATAAAATGAAAATACAATCGGTGAATGAATGTTGGAATGAAATGGCTACGTGTATAAGGAGTGTGGCAAAGGATGCATGTGGTGAAACGAAAGGAAAGGGCAACATTGATAGGGACACATGGTGGTGGAATGAAGAGGTAAAAATGGTTTTGAAAGAAAAGAAGGATGCATTTAAAATTTGGAAAAAATGCACTGATGTTGACCCTGTGGTAAGAGAAGGAAAAAGAAGAATGTATGATGATGCGAAAAAGAAGGCTAAGCGAATGGTTGCTATTGCTAAAGGTAGAGTTCAAGATAAATTGTACGAATCCCTTGAAAGTCCACAAGGTCAGAAGAACCTTTACCGATTAGCAAAAGCGCGAGAAAGGGATGCAAAAGACATAGCATACATTAAGTGCATAAAAGATGATTGTGGAAGAGTTCTAACAGATGACCGAGTGATTAAAGAACGTTGGAAGGGATATTTCGAAAGGCTAATGAATGAAGAGAATGACTGGGCTGGTGAACTTGAGAGTTTACCATGCGATCTTGGTTTGGCCAATGAAGTGAGCACGGATGAGGTAAGAATGGCAGTAAAAGGTATGAAAAATGGTAAAGCAGTAGGTCCAGATGGAATACCAGTAGAAGCATGGAAGGTTTTGAAAGAAGATGGATGTAAGTGGCTAGCTTTATTCTTCAATAAGTTGTTAACGGAAGAGGCGATCCCAAATGAGTGGTGCAGCAGTTCGCTGGTGCCCATCTTTAAAAACAAGGGTGATGTACAAGACTGTGGCAACTATCGAGGAATAAAACTTATGTCACATAGTATGAAAGTTTGGGAGAAAGTGATTGATAAAAGAATGAGAGGAGAAAGTGAGATCACCCAGAATCAGTTTGGTTTCATGCCAGGACGGGGAACAACGGATGCAATCTTCGCATTAAGACAACTCTGCGAAAAATATCGTCGTGCGCATAAAAACCTCCATATGGTTTTTATCGACTTGGAAAAGGCGTACGACCGGGTTCCCCGAAAAGTTCTGTGGTGGGCTTTAAGAAAGAAGAGAATACCTGAGAAGTATGTTAGGCTTGTGCAAGCGATGTATGAAGGAGCGCGTACACACGTTCGATCTGTTGCCGGAGTTACCGACGAGTTCAGTGTGGCGGTAGGCTTACATCAAGGATCGGCGCTAAGCCCTTATTTGTTCCTCCTGGTAATGGATGCCTTAACATCGGACATACAGGAGGAGGCACCTTGGTGTATGCTGTTTGCCGACGACATTGTCCTCGTCGGGGAAGATGCAGCTGGGGTACAGAACAGACTGGGAAAATGGCAGGAAAGGCTGGAGAGAGTGGGCCTTAAGATCAGCCGCACTAAAACGGAACATTTGTTTTGCGATTTCGCTTCCGCCTCCAGTTTTTCCGGAATTGCCTTAGATGGTGTATCCCTTCCAGTCTGTTCGGATTTCAAGTACCTAGGCTCACTCATCCAGAACGATGGCGATATCGAACGTGATGTAAAAAATAGAATGAATGCAGGATGGATGAAGTGGCGACAGGTCTCGGGAACAACTTGTGACGCACGGATGCCCCTTAAACTTAAGGGGAAAATCTACAAAACTGTCATCAGACCTGTCGTAATGTATGGATCTGAATGCTGGGCAATGAAAAAGATGGACGAGAAAAAGGTGCATGCAAGCGAGATGAGAATGCTGAGATGGATGTGTGGAGTAACCCGGCTGGATAAAATTAGAAATGAGTATATAAGGGGAAGCCTGAAAGTAGCACCAATAACAGAGAAGATCAGGAGTGCAAGGCTGGCATGGTATGGGCATGTTATGAGAAGGGAAGATTGGCATGTCACAAAGAGAGTGATAAATATGACTGTGGATGGAAAGACGAGCAGAGGAAGACCAAAAAAGAGATGGATGGATTGCGTGAAGTATGATATGGACGTGAAAGGAGTGAATGTAGAGTTGACGGCTGATAGGAGTGAGTGGAAGCAGAAGACGTGTTGCGCCGACCCCGCCTAGTGTGGGATAAGGGCAGGAAGATGATGATGGTACCCACATCAATGTCATTTGTTGTATACGTACGTCATTTGTTCAGGTAACAGTGTTTACAATACCACGCTTGTGAAACCGATTATACATACTTACTTCAAGTTTATTTTGCTTTGTACGTGTTGTATAAATATTTCTTCGTGAGCATAAAGAATTTATTTGCTTAGCTCTGGAGCGTACATTATTCTGAATCGTTTTACAAATAAACCATGTCTTGAGATGAAAACAAATGTGCATAAAGAAAAAAGATTTGTTTGCAGCAGTTTATTAAATGAATAACAGGCATTTTAGTCTTCTTGCTGCGTATGCAATAATAAATGTATTTATTTTTTAAAATTTTATCTTGTTTTCAATTATGTCTAAATATAATTATTGTTTCTGTTACAACTTTAATATTTAATTGAGGACATTCCACTTCTTCGTGGATTTCGGTTTCTACACACATAGTGTTACACAGTTGTAAAACGTTGCTCGACATCGACTATCCAACACAAGTATTTTTTTCAATTCTTATCAGTAGTTCTTGAGATAAGCTCGTTCAAGCAAACCAACCTACTCCTCAGCTTTATCATATACCTAAGGACAGATACCACAATGCTAATTTAGATGAAAACGCTACGTCTATCAGTCTATTCGTTCATGGTTCCTGTTGTTACAAAGAAAATAAAAAGGTTCTGTGTATTTTTAAACCGAGTAAAGGTGCTTTACTGTTAGTAGACTGGTGTAAATTGTTCTGTCCCTTTTACACATTACGTGGCACTAACGGGATAGAAATAAGACCAGTAGATTTATGTTAAGTCCGACCGCCTTCAGGTGAAAATTGAAGTCAACATACGTATAAATAACGCGTAATTACCCCGTCGAGGTTCTAGTGTAATTGAAAAGAGCTCCGTATACGAGTACTTTAGTATGATGCCTTGATGTTAAAATTACGGGAGTTACGTGAACAGTGACGATTAGTTTTTCGAGTAAAGAATAATTGAACTAGTAAAGTGTGTATGTTCTACATTAATTTTGAAGTGTAATAAACCTCGCTTATTATAATTTAATATTATATAATTTATTGTACGCAAACAATTTATTGTGATGAGGTCAAAAAAAACCGTATCAGTACTTTTTCGTTCATTCGAATAATTTCGTCCAATATTCTGATTAAAAGATTTCGTCCATTAATTAATCATTCGCATCACAAATGGTTACGCAGCACGTCCAGCGCTATCCTGAATCAACTCTCCCCCGTGGAATCAGTCACGCCGAAATTAAAACTTGCAGGTGTAAAGGAAACAATTTGGAGGCAAATTAACATTTACACAATGACATCCCGGTAGTGGGGCTGAGCCCCGACCCGGCCCGCCCTTTGTTCCCCAACTAAAAGGGTTAAGTTAAATGCTTCGCCTCTTAACCCTGCGCTCGCTTGCGAACACATGTTCAACAATATTTTCAACCCGTTTTCTCGCGACACTTTGTTTCGCAGGCGTTTTGCTCTTTTCAAAACATTTTGTGTTGCGACAGCGAACGCGTCTTTTGATTTTATTTTGTCTTTTGAAATATCTGTGCTTTGATTTCCTACAAGATTCTCGTTCTGAAATTTTCATTGTAATTTATTAACGGATTGGTGAATACGAGCACGACCCATATGCGTAAAATATAATATGATAACAATTCGAGGGAGCAGTTAGTCCGGGAAGGAAGCTTTTACAACAGCAATTTTGTTTTGATCTTTCATGTAGCTAAAACACGCGTTGTCTCTTTAAGGACCCATGTTTTTGAGAGTTCGTAACCTTTATACTCGTATTCTTTGAGATTCAAACCTCTCGCGTATAGGGAAGTTCTATTTGAGGTAAGAATTTGTATATCAATGTACGGTAGATAAATAAAATTCTTGAAGAAGGCCAACAGCACCAGAAGGATAGGTGAAGATCATCTTCAAGAATCCGTTTGAAATCGATATTAAACCGAACATCAATATTAACCTGATGCCTCTACCCGTGGGAAATCGTTTTTGACAGACGGATAGAGGATGGATATCAAAGGCAAAGCCATCCTGAAATTAGGAATTCCGATTTGTAAACCCTTGTCGAATATAGGCACGAAATCGATTGTCATTGTCTAATTTTGTATTATACTTGTTATTAAAATTGTAGTTTGTGCGTTTAGTGGACTTTACTTGCATTGTCTTTATCTTTTCTCAATAAGACCTCTATTCGAATAAATAACTATGACCTTTGAACCCTTTAACTATTAAGCCTACACTGCCACCCAAACATATTATGTTATGTTGAACACTTCCGCAAATCTAACCCTTCACTCGCTCCAACACATGTGTGTGTATATTGAACAATTTTCGGCCTACGCGACACTTTGTTTTGTAAACGCCGCGCGTTTCACTCTTTGCGAAACATTAAAAGTCCAACTGAATTTATTCCAGCATGTTTGTTTGCAGTCTGCCGTGCAGTTTGCAAGTTTTGCATGTGACTTGCATATGGAAAGTAACTCACCTAACGTACTTTTAAATTTATGGTTACAATGGGTATGGTGATAAAAATTTGCCTGTGTCATTGGGGAAAACGGCTAATGTCCTTATTACTCGTCTAAAGTCATTTAATAGTTCGGTAATTTAAACATTCAATTAAAAGGTTCTGATAAGTACAGAATGCTAACGCATTGCCAAACATGGCGAAGGTCCAATCCAGGCTGTAATTAGAATTGTTATAGTTATAGATTTTTGTTGTTATTGTTATTTGAATTTAGCTCAAATTGCTGTGGTTTTTCTAAGCCGCTATGAGCTTCTAATTTACAATGAGAGAGCATATTTAAAATGCCGGCTCTGGTGGCGCGCGTTTGTTTGTTTGAACGCGCTTATCAGAGGAAGGTTGGAATTGAATTGCATTGAAAAATTATGTCCGTGTTAGATTGTCTATTTGGCGAGGAAGGCTTTTAGCTAAAGTATAACACTATGTGTGCGGAAACCGAAATCCAGCGAACGGAATCGCGGGCGGCTGCTAGTGTTTTATATATTAGGCTTCATGCATCTATTTCAGATGATATATCATACAGAGCCTGTGAGACATCGTTTTATATCACAAAAGTAAAAACAAAGAAATATACTTATTTGTCATCATATACAGTCGAAGCCACGCAAGAATCCAAGACGGTACTAAACGGCCCAGCACCTTGTACGTATGGCGGGGGATTACTTGTTCATTCATTACACGCTTCAGTGGACGAGGTGCGCGATTAGCCGATCTTTACTTGGATTACTGCGAACGGCTCAAGGGGATTCATTATAGCTATTCGAAGATTACGACAACGTGACGTTCTTTTACTTTTATAAATTAAGTTTGGAGATACATTTTTTTGTATATATATTTACTTAAAGCTTTTTTACATGCTTTTATACATAAGTAATATGATTATTATTCCTTTATGTATTGTTATTAAAATTCAAAGAAAAATTCTCAGATGGCTCAGGCGAGGTTCCAACCCAGCACTTCCAGCAATCTGGCAAGTCTTACAATACAACAAATACATCCTTTCTACGTTTGGTTAGAAAAAGTATCATAATTATATCGCATATGTTTTTCTCACTGCAGGGAAAAGTGGGATATATTTTTTTGGATTAATATATTATTGTTTGGTGTCCATCTGCCTGCAACATTTTTATGCCCAGGAAATTAAAGTCCTTCGCACAGCCGTGTGTCGATTATTTTACATGCGAAAATACATATGTAGTTGTCATTTTGCATACACATATCCACACATATACAGTGTTGGCACTTGACATTGGCACCGATAAACAGAAAGTTACTCCAAATTAATTGTGGAAGTTTAAACAATAAATATCTCCGAAAGTTCAGAATCAATTTGCGCGATTTGATTTAATTTACGAGTTAACTGCCACCACGAGTAATATAATACTTTATAGTTATAACAACATTATTGTATTGAAAGGTATTCAAGGTCGCTCGTAAAATTGGTTTCTCTATCACCAACATCAATTGAAAATGAATAAAGGCAGACACTTTACGATCATCGTTAGAAATATAATAACAGAATTATGTATAAGATCACTGATTATAAAATAAAATTTTACGATGTCATAAGGTACGTTTTATTACACGTAGCTTGATGAATGTGCTTAGACTTAATTGGCATTTATTGAGTTACTGAAAAAATCTGAATGTTTACCACATAATAGGTATAGCTTTAATGCTTTACACTTAAGTTTTATCACTTGGATAAGTATTCATATCTTATCAATATAACATAACAGAATGTGTTCGTCTCGTCCGCGTCGGTTGTTCATCCATACATAAAGAACATTTCAGAATAATTACCTAAGCAATAACATCATTGCGCACGAAAATAAAAGGAGAAACCTTGACGCAAACTACATTCGGAGTGAATTTATCAGCGAGCGCCCGAGTATTTTGTCTCAAATTAAGAAATATACTGCTCCGTTCCCCGCAGAGAAAATATAAAATGGATAAACTGGGGAGGAGTGGCTGTGGCTAAAAGGACATGGATGTAGGTAAAACCTCACCCGCGGTGTCGGGGCTAAATCTAATTCTTCCCCCGTTAATGCCCGCCTTCCTCACCCGGTCAGGGGTGCGGCAACACTTCAATGTTTACGAGACCTCATTTTTTTCTGTGGAATCTGTACTAATATAGTAAACCTGAAGAGTTTTTTCGTTTATTTGAAAACAATATTTTTATGTTGGATAGTCCGATTGCCGCAAACCGAAAGCCACGCGGACGGAGTCGCAGGGAGCTCTACTTCGTAAAATTGAAACTCGATATTATTTTATAGTTCCAACTGAGTGCAAAAGGTTTTAAGCTTCTATGTAACTACAAATAAATATGAGTCGACTACATACGTTTGGACAACTCTAAAAATAATGAGGCACTGGACTAATTGAGAAAAACAATTACCTACAAATATAGATGAATACAATAAATATCACGATAGAACACATTAAATATTAGTTCAGTCGTGAATTAAGTATAATAATATCAAACAAGGACACAAAAGTTCTATTCAAAATTAATGAATAGATTAAGCAAACGCAAAAGGTCAGTAACCCTTTTTAAACAAAAACTGTTTTCTAAACTTTTCAAATAAATGCTAGAGGTAAGTCACCGCTAGTGCGGTAATACACTATTTTCTTGACCTGGGCGCGAGTAAATTGCGGCGTCCACGATAGTTTACCAAAGTAAAATAAAGAAGGCCACTCCTTTACTGAATTCAGGAAGAAGATGTTTGTCTGGATTATCGAACGAAAAAGGATTTATTTATTCTGCGAAAAATGTAATACTGGTTTCATGCGCAAATAAATTCTGTATATTTCTTTTGTTGAAAAATTCATTGTTATGACTGAACGAATTGTTATTATTCATAACATAACAATGGATTTATTCTACAAAAGGTATTTCGGGAAGCTTTTCAGCTGTTTTCATGGTATATGTTTTACTTTACGGAGTTTTTGGATACGTTATTATTTATTCATGTATCTTTAAAAATAATCGTTTTTTGATTAACCTCAAAAATATAACTGAGTTTTTTGAGTAACATGTTGAAACGCGCATGGGCATCATCGAAATTGATAATTCTTTAATGTACAAATAAAAATAAAAATTAAATTAAAATAAAATAAAAAATTGGCCAAGTGCGAGTCGGAATCCCGCACTGAGGGTTCCGTACAAATTCTGTTTTTGACGTATTAAAAAAACTACTGAATAGATTTCGTTCAAACCAATTTTCGTTGGTAGTTTTTATGGTAGTGTACATTATATATTTATTTCAGATTTATCATCCTCTTACTTTAGAAGTTAGAGGGGGGGGACACACTTTTTTCCACTTTGGAAGAGTCTGTCACTCAAAGTAATCACTTAAGAAAAAAATGAGCTTAGAAACCTCAACATAATTTTTAAAGACCTATCCATAGATACCCCACACGTATATGTTCGATGAAAAAAAATATTTTCAGTTTCAGTTCTAAGTATCGGGACCCCCATTTTTTTATTTTTTTTTCTATTTTCGTGTAAAAACCTTGTTGCGGTTCACAGAATACATCTACTCACCAAGTTTCAATAGTATAGTACTTATAGTTTCGGAAAAAAGTGGCTGTGACAGACTGGCGGACAGACAGACAGACAGACAGACATGACGAATCTATAAGGGTTCCGTTTTTTTGCCATTTTGGCTACGGAACCCTAAAAAGGTACTATCTACATCAAAATGAAAAATGTGAAGTTCATTATTTTGACGAATGTGGCATGTTCGCCCCAAATATCCAATCTACATATATTGAGCCAGAGTATAAGAACAATTCGCAATGAAAATTAAATTAAAGCTTAACGTTACACTTAGATGTAGGAACGGTTTGTGGATAGTTGTCACTACCGCGGGTCGATAGCACCGTTCCCTGAGCCATGGTTGGTCGCGCTCGTAAATTGCGATGCTCGACGATGTCTAAACTTCGATTCGATTCGAGACGGGACTGAGCTGTTGTTATGCTTCCTTTTATCAGATAGCGCCAATACGGGCGCAGCTTTAAATACCTGCTCTGTTCTCGACGGCCTTTGAAATCTTGCCGTGATCACAGAAATCGTCATCGTATCGGTTTGCAATTTGTATAACGTGGGAAACGTAGTTATGTGCTGGATTAAGATTTATCTCAAAGCAAGGGAAAACAAGAAAAAAATATATCAATTCAGCCAGAGTATAAGAACAATTCGCAATGAAACTTAAACTAAAGCTTAACGTTACACTTAGATGAAGGTACGGTTAGTGGAAAGTTGTCACTACCGCGGGTCGATAGCACCGTTCCCTGAGCCATGGTTGGTCGCGCTCGTAAATTGCGATGCTCGACGATGTCTAAACTTCGATTCGATTCGAGACGGGACTGAGCTGTTGTTATGCTTCCTTTTATCAGATAGTGCCAATACGGGTGCAGCTTTAACCTTTAGAACGCCAGTGGTCAAACGCATCGGCGCCCTTCCCACGCCAAGCCATAAATTCAGAGCAAATACCTACAAATAAAATAGGAATGCCAACGATGTTATCGATAAGTTGTCAATAAGCGATTTAATCTCTGCTATTCGTCACATATTTTTGAAATAAAATATATTTTTTTGATTTCGTATTATTTAACAGCAGTTACAAAATTCTATACAAAGTAAAAGTAGACATTAGAACCACAAACGAATAAATCAGGTAATAATAAGATACATCACTAATCTCGTTCGTGTAGGCATTCGCTGTCGGGAAGACCCGACTCTGGCGTGGTTGGCACGACCTTTGACAGCTTTCTTGCGTGCGAGGTAATGATGTGACATTTCAAGTAAACTTATAATTATTATTATAAATTATAAACAACAAGGTAAAGAAAGGGTTGTCTATTAGAGTACGAATTAATTACTTAGCTTTAGTTGATTTTCTCCGTTTTTACTTAAAGAGGCCTGTTACATCTCGATCATGATTTTTGCGTAAAATGCCCTTTTTCACATTTTATAGTAATTTTCCAGTTGTATTTATCGTTTTTATGGAAATAGGATAGTAAATTCATGCTTAGTATATAAAATTTTCACTTTGCGAAAAAAAGCTGAGTTCGGACGGCCGGCACATATTCTGTAGTAATTTTTCAGTTGTATTTATAGTTTTTATCGAAATAAGATAATAAATTCATTATAAAATATTATGAAGTAACAATTATTCTGGTATAAATTTTGTTTAATAATATTATCGTATAGGTGAGATTCACAGCGATCTTAAAGCGATTTTCGACGTTTTTTGGTTTAGAATAATTTCTAAGTAAAATCAATGACATCTAAAAAATCAGAGGCCGCTACGAACTATTCGACTATTTAAGAGATAACATTCTATTTTTTTTAATTTCATTTGTTTAGAACAGTAGTTCAATCTAGGAGCTCAAAAGTGCCTTCGCGCACTTAATGAAATTTCTAATATAAGTAGGTATTTTGGTAACCCAATGAAACAAAAGCGTTCAGATCTTGAAAGTTTTATTCATCATCCTCTTCTACACTTCCTAACACACGAAGGAGTTCTTCGGTAGTCATTTGACTGCTATCCATTTTTATTCATATTACACTCCCCGTTATAAATTATAATAGGATAGGACATCACTAGCAGTCTCCCGTAGCGCTAATGACGTCACCGCTTGACGTGTCTTCCCGACTGTGGCGTACAGGTAACTGTCTATGCGCTGTTCCGTAGGGATGCGCGAGAGTGAACAGTTAACTATCGATCGATAAATATAAATAGTAATCATTTTTCAATAATTTCATAAATATTACGCATTAAGAATATTCAGATACAAATAGTTGCTATTAAAAAATTATTATCGATGTAGTAGTAAGCTGCTTTCAATAAAATATTTCATAAATTCCAAATTTAATTTACCTAACTTACCCATCACTAGCTGTCGTGTCATGCCGACTGTGGCGTGAGGAGAACACCATTTTGGTTAGCAATATTTAGTGATAATTTTTGCTAGTGAAATGTAACTGATGGATATATCTTCGTGCCATTTTACAATACATCATTAAAGTACTTTTAAATAATAGGAAAAAGAAACACAGAAAAGTTGATTTAGTATGTTTATTTTGTGTTTTAAAAATGTCGTTTTCTCGTCGGCCATACACGACGGTGGCGTGTTGGGCACTTTTTCATTTGTCGTCCAGTGCCGACCGTGGCGTTCAAAAGGTTAAATACCTGCTCTGTTCTCGACGTCCTTTGAAATCTCGTCGTGATCACAGAAATCGTCATCATATCGGTTTGCAATTTGTATAACGTGGGAAACGTAGTTAGGTGCTGGATTTAGATTTATCAGCTCTAAGCAATGAGCATTTCTCTTGTCTTATTTTCTTTAGGGTCATGTTTGATGTATGTCCTCAATAATAAAGCATCAGCTCTGTAGATTTAGTTGACTTTTTATTTTATATCCTAAAATTTTACCCCATGGGAAAAGAAGAAGAATCGTATCAGTTTAGCAAAAAAAAAGAAGAAACACTGGCGTTCAAATCTTCAAGAAAAAAAATCTTACGTTAATTTAAAACTAGCGGTCGCCCGCGACTTCGTCCGCGCATATTTCAGATGCCTTTTTTCGCAATAAAAGGTAGCTATGTATGTTAAAGGTATGTTCTTTCTCAGGGTCTAAACAATGTCTGTGCCAAATCAAAATAGGTTGAGAGGTTTAAGCGGGAAAGCGTAACATACAGACAGACAGACAGAGGTACTTTCGCATTTATAATAGCTGTAGTGATACGATGATAATTGTGTTTCAGCAGCATAAGCCGACACGTATTGTTTGAGTGTTATAAAACTAGTATACTGGGTATTACCGGGTCTGCCGCGCCAAGGTCGGTCGCACGGTTAATGTTCGCCGAGTGTATAAAGTGTGCGGGATCCGACCGGATCGCTTTTAGATTGGAACCAGGAATGTGATGTTTATTGTCTTAAAAGACTACTGAGGGGAAAACGATAGCTGGATTCGGCGACCTTTGATGTCTAACAAGCGGTTTATGATGCATACGTATGATACGTAGGATGCTATGAATGTCTGGTATGTAATTAATAAAGGTTTGTCCACTATTACTAATCATCCACTCAATCTAACTTAGCTATCATGCAATATTACCCCGTAAGCAAATATAATATATGACGATTTTGTTTTAAAATAAGCCACTAAAGGTATTGTCTCACTGTTGGCATAACCGGGTATGCCGCGCCAAGGTCGGTCGCGCGGTAAATGCTCGCCGAGTGTATAAAGTGTGCGGGATCCGAGCGGATCGCTTTTAGATTGGAACCAGGAATGTGATGTTTATTGTCTAAAGAGTGCTAAGGTGGGGCTAAGCATCGCTGGATGGCGTCCTTTGATGTGTAACACACGGTTTACGACGCTTGAAGGGTTTGAAATACGAATGTAGGTTTACGATGTCATTTTGAGTTATGAATATTGTATTGGGCATGTTTTGGTAAAATTTTGTAAGTGACTTTTTGCAACGTCTCTAATTACAACCTTTTTAACTGTCTCGTAAAATAGATATTATGTAGTATTTAGGCTAAATAAAAGCGTGAAATATCAGGCACGAAGGATTACGACTCACAAATGATTAAATGACAGAAAACTTCGCAAACCTACTCATATATGGTTTTTTAATAAAATCCGTAATGTCTGAACGCATTTTCGGGTAATAATCCGATCTGTTGTCCTCAAAAAGTACCCTCTGAAGTGGATTCGTACGCGCGAGTAACTTTTGTGAGGCCCATCGAAATAATATTAGTCTAAATTGCTTTCAGTTTTAGTCGAGGGGAAAATGTTTTCATGTTAAGTGCGTTTGTTGCCGTAAAACTACGCAGCTATGTGGGGCTCGTCTTCCTGACAATAAAAACGTTAAAGTGCTCATTCTCCCCGTAAAGTGTCGAGGCTGTGTGAAATTGTGAATTTTCCCCGAAAGGTACTGTGACCCCTATACTGTCGTTGTCGTCCTGTGTAAGCTTATTTAAAGAAGTAACTTTATTTTTTCCAAAAGATAGAATGTAAATATCAGGTTTATAGGATCGCATGACACCGTTATTATTATAATGAACTTTGTGAAAAATGTCTAATATTATACCCCTTTAATTGTAAGGCGTGAATATTGTGTAATTCCATCATTATCAAAGTATATTCGGTCGGATTTATAAGATCCACAATTTTAGACGGTTAATTATTTGATTGTTGGTAAAATGTATTTTCCTACCTATGTTTTGTTCTATTCAAAATATATTCTTTGATACAGACGTATGTTCGTAGAAGGGACTGAATCTATTATTTATATAACGTCTGGCAGTCCCCAGTCAGACGACCCGTGAATAATTACTGCACCGGCGTAAAAACTATTCCTGAATTCTTCGCCCTTGGCAACGTTTCAAGCGGTTGCACTTTTCATTAATATCGGTGATTTTATTGAACAATGTAAGAGCATAGCCATTTTGTTATAAAATACGGTATTTAATATTACATTATGGTGCCATTTCGATTTTATTAATAAAGAAATAACATCTGACCCTCAGATCCGTTAATCAGCCGTTTTAGTACCAGCAGGGGTATCACTACATAGTATAAAACAAAGTCGCTTTCTCTGTCCCTATGTCCCTTTGTATGCTCAAATCTTTGAAACTACGCAACGGATTTTGATGCTGTTTTTTTTAAAAGATAGAGTGATTCAAGAGGAAGGTTTTTATGTATAATACATGCATAATATAGTAGAGAAACACTAATAAACTTAGCTGCACCCGTGCGAAGTCGGGGCGGGTCGCTAGTCAGAAATAAACCAATTAAAATTGTTTTATAGAGTATCTATAGTCATCACAGATACGCGCAATAATCACAACGGGCTTTACAGTTCTAATAACTGAGAACCGTAGGTAATAATAATTTAGTCCCACTGTTAATGATCTAGATTCCTTAATGAATAAGATAATGAGTCACCGTCAAAGAGAAGTCCTTGGTAACAAAGACATTATTGTTAGGATTATGCTTCTCAGGGAATGCAGACATAATGAAATCACACAAGTCATAACGTAACAACTATGTATAAATTATGTAGTTAAGATAATCACTTTACTGCATAGCAGATTTATGTTAAAATTTATCTTCAGAGATTTTTCAAACAACATTTAAATATTGTTAAATTTTTATTAACCTGGGATTTAGTTATTCTCATAAGTCTCGTTATCTGTTTTTATATTTCTCTAACTGTCTAGATATACCGAAAGCAGTGGACCTTTTGTAACCAAAAAGCTTTTTCTTTTATTTTTGATCTTATAATAAAGTTTGTTATCTACTTACAATCTAAAATAAAGTTCGTACTTGTAATAAAAATATGCAAATTTTCTATCTGCCAGACTTTAATATTACCCTTATGTTAGATAACTTTGGAAACAAAAGACACAAAACAAAATTAAAAGTATAATTTACCCAATACTTTTTCTTTCCGTCATACCTCCTTCTTATATCCATACAAGCTACGTTATATTGAAAAATGCATATAAAATAGAACTATGTAAGTTCGGTAACAAAAAACGGCTAATATGGCATTAGGTGACGACCCGCTTGGTGTAATGGTCAAGATGTTGCCTATTACGCAAAAGGTTGCGGGTTCGATCCCCGCACAGGACAAACATTTGTGTGCATACCCAGAACAGGACAAACAGACATGTTTATATGTATCGTGTGTATTATGTGTTATATGTATCTATTTATATATATTTGTAATAACACTGTTGATTCTGATGTCTGTAACACAAGTGCTTAAGCTACTTAACACGGGGTCAGATCAATGTATGTGATGTTGTGAATTATTTATTTATTATTAGAAAAATGCCAGTGTAAAATGTACCGAAGGTTGATCCTCCAATGTAGCTAAGACGTACGTGGAATAGCAAATCGGTCGATCGGTATACCGGTAACCGGTACGGAATATCGTGTACCGGTAACCGCCGCGGACGTGTGGGCTCGTAATTACCGGTCAATGCGGAGTTTTGCTCACGTACGGTCTACGATCCCGAAGTGCAGCGATATTTTTCTGAGTGCCAAGAAATTTTGCTCCGAGTGATTAAACTATACGTTTAAGATTATATTGAGTGTAATGTTTTGTAGCTATCTATGAAAGCGGTCTGACATGAAATGTTTTAATAATTTATATTTTTTAAATTTATTTATTGTGCGATCATTTAATTTTGAGTCCATCATTACATTAATCTTCCAAGGAATATTCCAAGAAATCGATCAAAATTTTTCGATTTCTAATATTGACTGTTAATTTTGCGAAAATACTTTATATTTCCTCCACAATAGTACGTTGAATGAGGAACCGTAGTAGTATAAGAGGTATATTGGTTACCACAAGCCACGGTATTGGACCCGTAATTTAGAGTTCATGCGGCTTTTTACTTTCGTTCGACGCCAGAGCAGAATGCAAAAATATTTTTCTACCGGCGAAGTTTTTATTTCAGGAGATTAAACCGGGTCACGTATTATTGACCTGAAGGCAAAATATAGAATGATGTTTTAGAGAGAACACTCATTTAAATTAAAAATTATGTCTTAATAATAAAATTACAATGGATGAACCTGAATTTACTTCTTTAAACCTGAACGGATTTCTTTAAAAACTTTAAAAGTGCAGGGACAGAGCAGGTATCTTATCAGTTTACAGTAAAGGAAGCATCCATTTTCTTAACAATAATGTATCATATTTCCGCAGTTGCATAATTAATGTAAGATATTACGTTTTTCTGCAATAATTCAGTCTGTGGTAATATTATTCTTTGTTCTCGAGGCAAATTGAAAACATTTATTGCTAAGCAAACATATTACACGGCCTTGGTCCAGATATATATTTCATTGTGTTCCAAATTAAATTAAAATCGAATATAAGCAGAAAACGACTAGTGCAGTTAATACACTTTAAGTTTTAAAAAAAATACCGTATATTTGCGTTATAATGACACATCATCAAGGAAAGTTATCCCTTGAACACATACATACATAATTATAGATGTGTTTTTTTTTGCCATCATACTGATCATAAATCACAAAACAGTGTGCACTTAAAATACACTCGAGCTACGTAGAAATTAAATAATATAATTAACATATTTAAGCGGAACTACATAAAATTTAATGCTTTACCTTCTTGCAAGAAAATCTTCCTTGTGAAAATATTTAGGGGCAATTCTATTTTATGGCGTCTTTTTACGGCTAATATCGCCTACCAACGGCGTCGCGGAAAAATCACTCGCAACGTGCCGTGGGTCGCGACCGTAATTATTTAGGGTAAGGTCAGATAGTGCTGGGTCCGGAATGATATGTACATATTATAAAACAAAGTAGCGTTCTTCTCTCTGTCCCTTTGTATGCTTAAATTTTCAAAACTTTGTAACTGTTTTTCATGCAGTTTATTTATCAGATAAGAGTGATTCAAGTAAGAGGTTTATGTGCATAATACAGGCACAATGTAGTAGAGAACTAATTATAATTTTGGTTGCACCTGTGCAAAGCTGGGACAGGTCGATAGTATGTAACATTCAATTCTCTAGGTACCGACACTTTATAAATTAATAAAAATATTTGTCCTAAATACTAGAGCAAACAAAAGAAACAAAGCGCAAGTTTTGACTTGTCTAGTATTTAGGACAATCAAATGCGAGATACAATTTATTTTGGCGCTACTTTGCAGGCTTTGGTCAAATCTAGTATAAACCAGTCATTCCCCGAACATACTGCATATCGACCTTTGACAACGATTTTAATGTGTTTCTAACAGCTTTCGGTCTTGGTTTGAGTGTGTCTAGTTGTCGAAATGTACTTTTTTTTAAATGGACTGTTAATTTTGTAGGCTTATTTCGCACGTGTACTAAGATGTAAAGACAGTAATAATTCGACTAACATCGTACACCAATGGCGTCGCGGAAAAATCACTCGCAACGTGCCGTGGGTCGCGATCGTAAAATTATTTAGGGTAAGGTCAGATAGTTGGGTCCGGGATGGTATGCGGGCTTTGCAATGTTGGTCTTTCTTTCATCGTCCTGTCTTTATTCGCATGTGGCGTATTTGTATAGGACGAATGTCTTTGTAGAAATGTGCGCTTTGTGTTTTGAAATACATAGATGAGAACATTGTACAAGCGTTTGTTGTGGTGTAGGCTATTATACAAACTTAAGTTTGAACTGAATTTTTATCACGTTTTAAGTATTTTACCTTGAACTCTTAATTTTCTCAAATATGTTTTGCAATATTTTACTGTCCGACAATTTAATACCGCACAACTAATTTGTGATTCACAAAATATTACTTTAAATAATATAATTTAATGATATTAATAGATTATATCTCTTAATATGAATGCCGGCGCTCAATTATACGTAGTGCATAACCGAGGACATTCGTGACATTGTTATGTTATCAGTTGGCCACACGTTGGGCGCCAGGAATTACTATGAACGTTGATTGCGCTATTTCAGTGTCCCATAATTCAGTTTTGTTGATGAGAATGTTCATATTTAAAACTCGATTGTTATTTTTATTATTGTTCAGTGACATTGTTATTCTATTGTGATGTTTGAGCATTTAATTTGTAGGGTGCTGGCATGAATTTGGAGGAGGTGGCGCTGGGACGCATCCAGGCCAGGGAAGAAGCTCTGGCCAAATGGACAGAGGCTCTCCAGGCCCCGACTGCTGGCCACCGGACGATTGAAGCAATTCGTCCGGTGTTGAGGGAATGGGTGGAGCGCCGGCACGGCAGCCTCACCTACCGTCTTGTGCAGGTACTGACCGGACACGGGTGCTTCGGTCACTACCTGCACCGTGTCGCCCGTCGGGAGGAGACGCCGCAGTGCCACCACTGCGACGACTCTGACGACACGGCCGAGCACACGCTGTTAGTGTGCCCGGCCTGGCGATACGAACGCCTTACATTACGTGCGGCGCTAGGCGTGAGGCATGACCTCTCGCTGGCAACCATGGTGAGAGCCATGGTTGCTAGCAGGAGGTCATGGGAGGCGGTCGCCTCCTTCTGCGAGACCGTTATCTCGCAGAAGGAGGCAAGGGAGAGGGAACGTGAGGATGATCCTCTATCCGCCCCTCTCCGGCGCAGACGGCCAGGTCGGAGAAGGCGTGCTCACTTACGCCCTCTCTAACCTGAAGGGTACGCCTGCACTCGGGATCAGCTCTCCTGCGTGCATTGCATAGGCTACCATGTCAGGTCTGGGGATGACGTCGTTTCCTGCGTCATCCTCCCAAGGCGCCCTCCTGGCCTGCTGTTCTAGGTCAGGGAATACCCGGGAACGGACTGGGCATTCGCCAGGCACCCGCCGGGCACGAGAACCAGTCCCTCCCATCACGGGTGATAAGGAAACCGCAGGGTTTTAGTAGGTAGTGGGACAAAGTCCCGAGCCCTACACACGACTGCAGGTGTAGCTAGCCTGCAGTTACGGCACGTCAAAGTGTTTCCCTGCGCAAAAAAAAAAAAAAAAAAGGGTGCTGGCATGAAAAATAAAATCTGTTCTCTGGTAAAAATAAAGTTAGAAAAGTTGATTTTAGGGTTGGAAAAAAGGTAAACATGTACCTTCAAGTCCTAACGACGGTACTGGTAAACACTCGCGCCACAAAGCCTAATGACGTGTTTGTCGTGTGTGTTTGCGATCATTCCGCATAGATTGCGGTTCGACGCCCAGCAAATACCTACACACGTCTGCGTGTACGACAGACTTATTCATCTAATAATGTGTGTTTAGGTGTCTTTTTATTTCGATTGCTTTATACCTAGTTGTGTTTTTGCTGTGAAAGAGAAGGTTGATAAACTCCAAATGGAAAATATGATTAAAAAAAAACATGGCCTTAAAATTATACAGAAAATGTTTTAATTAAAGAAAACGGTTAACGATCCCACGCAGGCCGGAAATTCAGTTTTTATTATAATTTCATTGCTCGTTATAAGGATACGAACTTTATTATGAATGAACTTCATATCAGGTGCACGAAACAACTAAATGAATATTCATTTACGATTATAATTATTAATATCACGTTTTGTGCTTACCTAGATAAAATAAGCTCGTGTCCTTTCTATTTCAAAATCCAAGCACACATTTCTGCCACTATCAATACCACCGGAAGTCGATGGTACCGCATGAGATCATTATTTCGCATCACGTGCGGTCCAACCGCTCGGATATTGATTCGGCGGTCAATTAACCGCTTTGTGTGCCCCGCCGATATTAATAGAGGCAACTTGTCATTTATACAAATCAAAAGGTTATCCTTTAAAAAAACCTTTTTTATTGCGAAACAACCTAAAGTTCAAGCTTGTAGTATGATACAAAGGTTTAGATAATATTAATTTCGCGCTGAGTCTAGCTTTGTAAAGGTAAGCACGCGTCCTTTCTAATTCAACAATGCAAGCACAGTTTTCCTCCGCATTTTCATAGATGTCATTTGAAGTCGATCGTACCGCATGAGATCATTATTTCGTGCGGTCTAACCGCTCGGATATTGATTCGGCGGTCAATTAACCGCTTTGTGTGCCCCGCTGATATTAATACAGACGATTTGTCTTTTATACAAATCAAAAGATAATGCTTTACAAACACGTGCAGGTTCTTTTGTTTACAAAAGACTAAGTAGAAATAAAGTTGAAAAGAAAAAGAAATAGTATAGGTTTTAGAAATGCCTTTGTCCTGCATTATTTCCATGCTTACTGGAAAATTAAAATCATATGGGTATTTATCTTATTTGTTACTATTTTCACTTTGAATATTATATGTATTTTACTACCACAATAAAAGCTAACTTAAATATCGGTTTCTCGTTAAGGGCCTTGGCAATTCGAATATTCAATTATGATACTTTTTAAAATGAGCATAAAATGTAAAAAGGTGATAAAAGAATTTTCCCTGCAGAGGGTCATAAATCGCCTGATACTTTTCTTCTGATAACTTCTTTTACCCACCATTCTTAAGCTTTACTCTGATTACATATTGATTTTCTAAGGAAATGAGCTCTACCGAAATTGAGACCCTGATCCGTAAAAGTCTTTATCCCAAAATCCATAATTTACATCGAAATTCGTTGCATAAAGAAAACCATTTTACACAAAATTCTTTTGAGAACTAAATACGCGATAGTAGATAGTGCTTTTCTTTCAAAAGTTCTTCGCGAAACATTTTTGTTTTAACTGAAACTTGTACTTACGATTCAGATTAAAACTTGCTTAATAAGATAAGCTTGCTGTACTCCATTCCTATAAATTTCTTGGCTACCCAAATTCCTGCTAGCGGATCTTGGGGTTAAAGTAATTAGAAGAACTGGAAATATAAGAGTGGAGTAATTTAGACTCGAGGATTCTTTTGTTTGCTGTTATAAGCTTCGTGTATAAATAAATTCGACGGCAGTGTCAAAGAAGCAAAATGCTAATTATAAATGATGCGAGTGAATTTTTACATTAACACACACAAACATTTGCCTCTAGCGGGATTCGAACACTTGACCCTCAGTTTTGTAGACAAGGTCTCCGACCACTAGACCAACGGGCCCATCAATATTCATGCATTGACTACAAAATTTTAGACATGGTGTACATATATATAGTTATATACATACATAATTCCCCTGAAAGCGACATCACTTTGCATGTTAGTGATGGATGGCTCATACATAGGTGCCCTCCGTCATAATTTATCGCGAACGTGAGCTTCAGATGTCGTCTTCAGGTTAAGCTAATGATGTCAGAATCGTTCGATTTTCAAGTATTTTTTATTTAATCGCTGGATGTTCATTACGACCTAGTAACCAGAGAAAAAAGATTGTACATTAGTACAAAGTTCGTGAAAATGGCATCCGGTTTCAATTTATTTAAAAAATAAGTTCCTGCATGTTATTTCTTCTTGTGATGTGTAGTTCAATACGCATCGAGAAGATTCTCTGTTACTTACAACTTTGCAAACTAATCAGGAGTCAAAATTATGTAATTCTGTTACCTGAAATTTTTATGTTGCGAACTATAGCGCCGTCTTTTTGCCTCCGAACAGGGTTTATTAAAACATTTTGGCCCTGGGCTATTTCGATTTAGAGTAACTACAGACGGCAATGTCTCCGTACAGGTATATACTTGGCACGAAACTGGCATCGCTTTGCATGCACTTGATGGATGGCTCGTACGCCCGCCAGTCCATCGGTGCCCTTACCTCACGGTAATTTATCGTGCACGTGAGCTCTCGACGGGTGAACAGACGAGTGATGTCAGAATCGTTTAAAGTAGTTAATTACTAGTGATTTTGAATATGATAATGGTTGTTTACTGAGAATAGGATGAGGTGTTCGTAATGTGTTTACTTGTGAAAAGTGAACGCAATTTTATGTTATTAGCTATGTATGACACATTACAAATATCTCAAAATGTTATTTTTATTATGTTCCAGTAAACTTCCACTTACATTTTAAAGCATATTTAATTAGTGATGCAAACGTGATATCTTTTTTTTACAATACTTACATGACATACATAGAAAAAAATCATCAAAAAATTCATAAATGACAGGGCATTGTACTGGCATTTCGTGATCAGAATGGTCCGTAGTATCGCACTAAACTCCAAATATAGATTATAATTCATTGCAGACCAAAATTGATAAACAGGCCGACAATTAAAACAACGTTAAACTAATTGGGCCGCATCCCGACAGATAGCAGTTATTGCTTTTATTTCGTAAATTATTACGGCAAACAGAGTATAATTCAGTTTTGACTCGGAATATTATGTTGGCTTTTAATTTCGTCGGGAAAACAAGGGCGACTTTGTGAAAGAGAGAAAAATGTTGATGAAATGCGTTGAATTATTATGCTCGTGAATAATGTCACCAGATTTCCGGGCGAAGACGGGTTGGTCCCGCTTTTTCGATTTGTAAATAATATCGATTGGTTTGTAGTTTGATTCCATTGATAATTACAATCAATACAAAGTTATTTTTCTTTCACGCATTATGTATACTGTCTGTTATATATGCCTGAGTCAAAGTCTAAACTTTTTTTACGAACTTTCCGTTGTCTACGTCGCATTTCGACTGGGAAATAATAAAAGCAAAGTATTGTTTAAAGAGGCGTTTTGTAAAGCCAAAAAGGATTAGTTGGTCCTGAGAGAAAAGTATGTAATCGAATTTAAAGCTGTTTTAACTTCAGATAATCCGTTCCCAAAAGTTGATTGGAACAAATCCTTTGACAAGAGTGGATATTTCATTTATTTGATTACTGAAAAGAAAATTCATATCTCTAAAAAGTAATGTCGTCAAAACATTGTGGACATTAACTCAAATATTACCTTTTTGGTTGGTGATTTGAGTTTTATAATTTTTACAAAAGGAAATTCCGAACTTAAGCGAAAAACTCAAAAAGTTTAATTAATACCTCAAAACTTTAAGTGAATTCAAAAGGAATTTGTATTCAGGTGCCCAAATTCCACCTTTGTCTTTTTTATCAATTGCCCTCTGGTCATCCTACAGCCCGTGCAGGGGTGACACTAATTAAATTTTAACAAACGCGCTTGCATGAAAAAAATCTCATTTACCTTTGGAATTCGTTTGTTGACTGCATTTGTGGGAGTGCTCAACCTTAAGTGACCTTTTGTACGTGCAACCCTGAAATAGGTTTTAGGGTGGAGTTAAAAACGATGTTTTTGCAGCGCTTAATATTTTCCAAGCGTATTTTGAATTTAGAAAATCGGACGGAGCATTTAGTATACCGGTATAAGTGTATTTGTTTGATGTACTAAAATATATACTTTACAAGTAAAGGCCTTCTTGCTATATTTGAAAAAGTTATTAAGTTATTATAATTCAGATTTTTTAATGAATATTCAGACAACAGAAGAGTTGATAACATTGTTGCATTAAATATGGTTTCATAAAACACGACGTGATTCTAGTCAAATAAAAGTAGCGCAAAAAATCCATTGAACCAATCAAAAATTGGCTTAGATGCAAGTATCAAGGGTATTCAAAGTAACGGAATCCTCACGAATAGATACATATAAGACTTAATATAAAAATAATAAGAAATTTTCATCATAAGAATGTCGGTTCTGAGTCGAAAGCTTTTTCCAGCCTTAGGAACTAAATCCTACGAATCGGCTTTCTGAAAGAAGAAGCGGATTGCTTTCACAAACGCATTGCTACAATAAAGTACAAAGTAAGCTTAGATATATACTCGTATAGCCTATTGTTCTTCTATATGCATGCATGTTACTGATATTAAGAGCCCTCGGGATACGAACTCCTTTGAAGAATTCTTGATTACACGCAACGAGAACCACAAGCAAATTCATACAAATGAACCCACCGAGGAAAAAGGCAAAGATCAACACAATTTTCTTTTGACGTCCATAAAAATAACCTTTCCCGGCAGAGAAAACAAAATTAAAATTGGAAATCTTGTTGTGTAACGTAGGCACTCGATCAAAATAAAACTCGGAGCGACATTATAATAATTGATTCGGAGTCTGACCGCCTTTTTCAGAAGTATCAGTGCGCTTATGGTCCCTATAACGGTAAGGGAACGATGATAAATCTTCGCTTTTTGTTAAGATAAATCGTTTTCTTCGGCTTGGGTGACGCTATTTTAATAATGGCAGCAGAATGATCCTACATTGACATTCAAAGATTTAACATATGCTCGAGTTTGAGCATACGTTAAATCCAAAAAAGTATAATGTAGCTGTGTCGATCAAAGATACATACACTCGTATACAAACTTTAACCTTCGTTGATGCCTCCAAAAATAAACCGAATGGTATTTTCTTAAATGAAAAGCGATGAGCTCAATTCTGTTACCTTGTCCGAAACACCCTTTGTTATTTTTTAAATGATTTAATTCCTTATTTACAGTTACTGCGTTGCATGGGGATGCTCTTCCCTTAATCTATCGCGAAGCTAAATGAGCGTTATTTTCTATTGAGCCTGAAGCCTCGTCGGCTTTCGACGGCTGGCCTTTTAGGGAACGGTGGGCCATTCATAATATAATTACTGTAGAGTGCTTCCTTAAACAAATAAAGTCTTTGTTATGCGAAATAAAGCTTTGCATGGACGGGATTTGTTTTCTTACTTAGCTCTGTCAACAGGTCCCATACAATGTTTGTTTAAACTTTGTCATCAAATTCAGGAAGGTCCTTTGGTAACGGTAGGTAATTAAATTCCGAAGCATTAAATGCTTTGCATAATTTATCCTGTCGCAAATGAAGACTACGCTCGAAGTATTTTCGTACCTATTGGTATTTGTGAGGAATTCTCGAGTTTGTCAATTTAGAGGAATGTTTACACTTAAGATAATTAATAATAATTTATTCCAAAATCTTTCTCAAATTGATGAAGGATTTCGGAAACATACATTCCATTTGCTAAATTCTAAACAACAACTTTGGGATGAACTAGCAGCGAGTTGGCTAATATTTCTACATAATTAGAGAATTCTATTATCCTACAGTTTGGAATTAAATTTCAATCCTTCGTTCCGCTTCCCTCCAGTTATAATTTAATGTGCGGACAAGGGAGAAATCCATAAAATCTAATGGGAAAATTCTACAGCGCGATGAGCCTGCCAAGATTTATATTAGTACTTAAACGACTGATAGTAGTGCCTGTTTTAGCTTTATTACTTTCCCTGGATTGAAATATTACAAATATATCCCAGGTATTGGAGGATGACAATGGTTTTATTGGCTTTCGTCCTTGTCTGTAAGTGTTCCTGTAGATTTTTCTGATATTTTTTACGTTGAACAAATAAAACGAAGACAGGCAATGAGTAATGGCGGTTTCGTTTTGATTTGAAGTGGTAACACGGGATAATGGTTTCAGTGGTCAGTTCAAAAATGTAATTTGTCATCATGGTAAATGCTGGAAACCTTTTTAAACTTTGCGTCCTCCAAATTTGTTTACCCTTAAAACGCGCAAGTATTGTTTACTTTACATTAATTTAAATAATGTCCAGTAACAAAATGTCTAAGTGGGTACTCAAATTGGTAAAAATGTAGATTTCTTATTACCTTTGTCTGTGATTGAGAATGATATCTTTTCAGACGAAAAATAATAAAGTTGTTTGAATTAATTTCAGTGCAACCTTCCTGTTACATTTATTTATCATGAAAACATTAATTAGGTGGAAACTTCATTGGAAATATTTTAACATCATTTATTCGTCGTTTGTTCGTATAAAGAAGACCATGAAATAATGTACTGATAAATTAAAGATTTCTTTGAGGGGACCCAACGGTTTTGGTTACTTTGGGATCTCAAATTTCAGGTTCTGTATTCATCTAGTTTTGAACCCTTGATGTTTAGCGTTGGTACAACAAGAGTGAGAAGATTAATTACAAGTGATCACAGGGCTTAACTAGGCTCAAATAAGGTTGGCCCGGTATTGTTTGCAGGCCTCGCGCCAGTGAGTACTACATTTGCATCAGTAAGTGCCACTGCAAGGCGTGACTATTGTCTTTATTCGCTGGGAAGTGTTGGTAATGATGGTCTGGGAAGGCGAGGCTCTGCCATTTGTTAAAGAAAGAAACGTATACTGAGAGCTATACTTATAAATATTTATGCTGTCTAGGGCATAAAAATATTTTCAATGGAATTAATGCATTTAATATCAGGATTCAGTCACAGATTTGGCTTGGTAGTTGATTCGCACGAAATGCATACGCCCGAACGTGCGGAACGTCCACTTTCAATATTAATAATTATTGTTTTAGTAGGCGTTTCGCACGCATGTATTTTAATCACGTGCGAACGTTGTAGTATGCGATTCGCCCACTTAACGAAATATTAAAATATATACAGGATATTATAATGTTAAGATTAAAATATGCTACATGTTCATGGCACTCTCCCTCCATGTTTTGAAGAATTGGTATTTGCAGATTATGAACACAAGAAAACTAGAATTATACTTTTCGTTATGCAGCACGGAGATTAGTAGTGATTCACTACTCCAGCTTTTGTTATTACTCTTTCGAGATCACGGGTCCACAGGGACCCGTTCCTTTGAAGCATGCGTGGGGCCGAAGCCAACAGCGCAGAGGCTTTTTTGTACCATTTGATCTAAATGAGATGAGTACATCTGCCAGGTTCTATCTCTGACTAAATACAGATCTAGTCAAAGACAGCATCTGGCAAATGTAAGAGCTATTGCAAAATTAAAAGGAAATCTAATCCGGGTCTATTGAGAGTAGGTTGATGGATTGGTTAACTGGGCTATTGATTGAGACATCGGACGTCTGCCATGTAAATTGTCTCAAATATTTGTCTCCTGGCAGACGGTGACTAGCCTCCCACTGGATGGGCCCCCGAAAATAGCCACCGCTCTAAGCGGCCATGGCGGTCGCGGGTGGCACGAGGGCAACATTGTCGTGGTCGGCTCAGGGTGTCGAGAGGTGTACACCGCTTTCTGCTCGGTGGTTGCCCACCTCACCAACTCGCGACTTATGCATCTTTCACTTCCACCCTGCGAGCATATAGCTCTTGCGCTCCACTTCGGACGGCCAATTAAGGCAAGCCAGAGGTGGGGGAGAAGATGGTAAAGTTCCCCCGGGAGGTCTCGGGTCCGTGGTGTCGCCACACACCAACAGCTCGCCACAAGCTGCCCTGCGGAGACTGATTGCATTGATGGAAGTTGTAATTCCTCAAGGAGGAGCTCCAACTTCCACCAACGGGCGATGGGGTCGTCACATCCCTACGCTCTTAATATTATTATTATTATTTCTATACAAGTGTCTCTACACTTGTATAGATATAAATAATCATCGCAAACGCAGTATGTTGCTATACTGCACACTTGTCTTTGAAATTAAACGTAGATATTGATCTCAACAGAATTTTACCCGAACACCGTCGACGCTATTACGCTATAATCGTATTTGATAGGAAAGCTTGTGGTATCTTGATATTACGAGGATTTTGTCGCTAGGATACACGTGTTCATTATGTCGGTATTAGCTCTTGTTAACGTTTTATCTATTGGTTGCGAGGTAGCGTTCGTGTTTGAAAGGTTGGCAAGGATGTACGAAGAACAAATTCTTTGCGATAAGCTAAGCAGATTTAACTAAATTGACATTTTGAGTAGGTACAATAGTTTTTGTGTTCTTATTGTGTGTGTATCCAAAACCAATTTTATTTTTGTGAATTTTTTTATCATAAAATGTTTCACTAGAATTAAGGTTTTTTGATTATTTCGGAAGTACGGAGGTGAACACACATTCTTTTAGCGTTGGATAATTATTTTTTTATCGTTGAAATTCATCTGTTCACTTTTGCAATCCTTTTATTTTTGATATTGTTTTATTGACCTTCCACTCAATGTTTTACTTCAATGAAATGTACCCATAAAGTCGATTTTGGTGTTTACTTTCAGTATTTTAAGAGCCCCTAAAACATTTATTTCAAGCTCTGAGGTCATCGTCAGTCAGCTTCCATTTTAAATATTAGTTTTTAAAGCCCCACTAGTATTTTGACGTAGGTTGATTTATTGCATAAAAACATGATTGGTTTTCGGTTTGTTTTTAACCAGTCAGTGGTAAATCACTCTTAAATCATGCACGGTCCAGTTAGCGCGAATACTATCGATGATATTGCATAGTGGCGTGAATTTGAAATACAATTATCTCACTTGAAAATGTTTGTGAAAAATAACTATTGTTAACAGTTCACATACAAATAGTGTACCTAGTTATTACTCGTAGCTTCAGATCATAATATTTCTTGTAATACGAAAATTATGTGTGTTTGTATGTAAGACTATGTTTCTCACATATTTTATGTAACTTTAGAACTCAAAACTTTGAATTCATGTTTGGAGCTTAAAATAATATTTCTTGTATAGGTATACTACATTATGTATGCACATTCATGTAGACAAATAGTATATCATATATTTATCGTATAACACACTATCTATGGGATCCAATCAACTCAATGCTTAAGCTCCTTAATTGAAACTAGATAACTGATAATGACGTGTAATATACAATGAGATGTGATAACGGCACCTAACGATATACATCTCAATATCTCATATATTGTAATTCAGAGTAAACATAAATTATGTTTAGTTTTGTATAAAAAATGTGAGCGAAAAGCACACATGCATGGTTGTGGCTAACCGAACTGCTGAATTTAAATAAAACTTACATTTAGTTTCAAATCCGCATTTACTCGTATGTTATCGTAGTTGCCCGATGATATTTTAATGATAATTATGCACGTGCTTACAGATTTATGTTGTACTCTAATTCATAGTAAGAGTTGAGAAGTCAATTTCCGTATATTACCAGTAACGTATGGTATTCTATAGTATATCATCATGTATGTTTTTAAACCGGATCATTAATAATAGGTACACGTTAGTTGTTATAAGATTTCATGTAAAATCTTAAAAAGTTAATAAAATTGCCTCCCACTGGAAGGCAATTTGATTTCCGAGAGTAAATTACAAAGGTACATCGTTGAATTTTCCTTTGTAGCTCGGGTTTGTAAGTAATAGGCAACAACTCATAATCGTGTATAGCAAAGATAAGTAAGTCTCTCCCGCTTTACGGACTAAAATTGGATGATACTTCAGCTTAATATGATTTGCATATATTTTCATAAAACCTCGTAACCTTACTTTAATAATGCTTGACATCAAGTATTGCGTCGTACCTTAGTCAAAGTACAAAGTAATGAGTTTGCAGGTAAGTGTACGAGCGAGCGAGTAAATTCACCGTTCTCGTAGTCAGAACTTAATACAACAAAATGGCGGGATCATTTCAGCACAAATAACCGTCCCATTCTATTAGCATACGTCGCATAACAAGCGCATAAGTTTAAAGAAAATGAAATTTACCTGTATCTACTAAACTGGTGTGGTGTTGTTGGAAAGTCTGATATTCTGCTTTTGAATATAAACTCTAATATAGACGGACGAGGTTCATAATGGCATAACGGGTACGTGCTGATACGCTAAGTTTGTTGCAGCATCAGTTAGTCTGTAAAACAAAGTACAAAAACTGGCTACGTGACTTAGTGCGCAAGGAGAAGTTACAGCGTTAATATGAGAGCGCTCGGTCGCGTCACTTGCCACGCCTTATTATTTCATGTTCGCGCTTTTCGTTGGTCTTGCTCAGCAATTAATTATTTCCATTTTCAAAAAGCGTGAATGCAGTTCAGTTGGAATTAATCCTTCTAATAATTTGCACCATTCCCAAGATACAGACTGATAGTGGAAGAATTTCGGATTCGATTTTTAAAAAGATGAAGTCTGGAATGAACAAGATCCGGAGTGAATAAGTAATGATGCTGACTCGATAAGTCTAAGATTCCTAGAGTACCTACTTATCCTTTGAAAAACTGAACTGCTTTTCTAGGACTAATTCGTGTAAAACGATCGCAGACACGCTTATGATTTTAATGTTTTCCTTAGTATTTAAAATGGTAATTTGATTTACATCAAACATAACAAGCTGTATATGTGTTGCGTTCTTTGAATTTGATGTATGGATTCAATGTGTCTTTATATAATGGTTCTTCAGTATCAAATTCATTCTCCAATAACACATCTAACAAGCACGTCAACTCTCTCGTAAGCTGCATCGTAACTTTCTGATACTGAACTACTTCCAGCGTCGGTTCAAACCGCGTCTCGTCGCTCACACCTACACTTTATCCTCCAACACGCCTCTGCATTCCGCAGTTAACTTCACTCGTAAGTTGTGTCAAACGAAACTGCAGCTCAATTTGCAAACCGTTGAACTTTTGGAAGTATGATATCCCTACATAATATATTTTCCCTTATTTATATTCTTTATCTGAGGTTTTTCTATGCATACTGAGCTGTATGTTGATTTTAATTCATCGAATAAATGTCTTGCCCTATTCAAAAACATTTATCGATTTGTATTAGCCTTCATTGTCAAACCGTTTTCCGAATATACATTAAACAAGTACGATAGCTCTCCCACTCGTATGTTGCATCGTAACTTTCTGATACTGAACTACTTTCAGCGTCGGTTCAACACACCTACACTTCATCCTCTAATCACGCCTCTGCATTCCGCAGTTAACTTCACTCGTAAGTTGCCTTGTAAACTATACCGGTGTTGCCGTGTCAAACGAAACTGCAGCTCAATTTTCACTTTCAGAATAATGTTATATAACGGAAGTATGTTCTACTAAAATTGTCTGGTTTCCCTGGCAAGGGTTGGGGAGGTCAGATGGCACTCGCCCCATTGTAATGACCAGGTGATTCAGGATCATAGTCGTAGCCTACCATGGCCCATGGGCCACACCCGGCCATGGCCAAGGATACAACCGGGTGAGGCGCTAGGATTATTTTATGATGAACAGAGGTGTGTTCACGTACATTGATAAGTCGGTGGATCGGTAGTCATGACTCATGACTTACATTTTTGGTAACAGCCATAATGCTACACTGAGTAACGTGCAAAAGCTAGTAATTGAATTGGTGACAACAATGAACTCATAATTTCCTTAAGCTTTTCTTTAAGGACAATATGACTTTTAACATTTAATTTTAAATATTCATAAAGATTTGTTGAAAAACAAATAATGAAAACAGTACGAAAATGATATAATAAATTATCGCTGGAAATAGCAAGAGGAAGAATCTGCGTCTCTAAAAGAATTACTGAAATCGTACAAACATAGAAGACTTTAAGAGAAAGAATGATGACAAAGTAGGTCACAAAAGACTTATAGACCTATTAGAATATGAGCATAATGTTGATAAATGGCCAGGTTCTACAAGCAATAATGTCAAAGGAGCAATTTGTTTCAACGTGACAGCCATTAAGATGAAAAGGCGATAATATTAAAAGTTCCACGCCACATTGCTCTAGAAAGCCGGGCACTCGGAGGGAAAGAAAGCTAAACGGTCGTTGATGTTAGGTGACAGAGAACGGACTTCCGTATAAATATTTCAGAAATACGACTAATTACAATGAGGGTTTTCGCAAATGAAAAAAGATGGAAGGTAGGCTTAGGGTCTATCTGGTATGTGATTGGCAAATTTTGACATGACATTGACAGATCTAGCGGATTTTTCAAGCGCAAACACCCTCAATGTGACATTTAAAGTAAATGTATTACTTTGTGCAATTTTTAAAAAAACAGCGATTTATTGATTTTTTTCTTGTTTCAGGTAAGATTTTCAAAATAAGATGAAAAATTATTAAAGGTAAGTATTATACTTTGTATTTGTAATGTTAAGTACAATGTTTAATTTAAACGAAATTAATGTAACAAAGGCTATTGAAATTGAAATATCAAAGGCGATAACAACTACTGAATAGCATAAAACAAATTCGTCTTGTTTTACCCTTCCATCAGTTACCACTCAAAAAGGTTTTATACCTACGTTTGAATGAAAACAAAAGGTAGTTCAAAATAGGCTAAAGAGTTTCGACCTTCATGTTTATTGTTCTGAAACACTAGAAAACTGCTATTCATACAGATTTCACCAGATATGTTTGATCTAGTTTAGTTTAAATATACCTGACTATACCTGTCAAGATACCACTTTAATCCATTTCAGCTAAGATGATGCCGGTGACAGTTTGCCTCTAAAGGAAAATCGACACTATTCTAAAGTGATAAGACCCTACGTCGTCGAAAATCGTTAAGACAGCTCGTGGAACTTCATGCCGTGAAATAAAGTTTAATTTCGTATAAGAAGAACACCTATCACAGAGATAATCTTACGTGAAAAGGACTACAATAATGGCTAAACGGGACTGAACGCGATATTTATAACATAATGTATTGCTTTGCTTGCTATGTATTTCTGATGAGTTACAACAACCTTGGTCTTATGGGTGTTGGTGACTCGAAATTTTTCTAAGGTTTTGCACTTCGAATCAAAATTATACTGCACGCTATCGATATGAAATACGTAACACCAACTTGTCTAGCCCCCGTTTCAATCACTTAAAATACAGCTGACTGTACGTACCACAAACCAGCAAAATTCCGTGGTACGTGCATACGGATTAAACTACCGGCCTGAAACAAATCCGGCCGGCATTACCCGTCCATCTAGCCTAAAAGGTACAAATCCTAGTTCATTGAACCGTACCTGATCGTGGCGCGTCAGGCGGCCAACATTGACTTCAATCGATGCCGGCTAACGTCGCATGAACTACACTGTACATACTGATTAATCATGCAAGCGCCGCAAGCTAATTTAGCCCGTATGCCTTGCAAATACGGGAACAATTGCCTCTTCAAATATCTGCTCAGTGTGCCATGGGTTGACTGGGCTGTTGGTCTAGTGTTTAGAGACTCCTGCCACAAAACTAAGGGCCACGGGATCGAATCCTGCTAGGTGTAGATGTTTGTGTGATGAGCACCGGCATTTGACTCGAGTCATGGTTGTTTTTTTACTCGTAAGAATTGAAGTTCGTATATGTCTACCCGTACCCAAGCGTCCATAACACGTGCTTCGAGCTAAGTTTGCGGCTAGGCAGTAGAAAAGTGTGACGGGTTAGTCCAAGTTTTTTTAATATATTTATTGACTTCAATAGATCCCTCTTAACGTCGCATGAACTACACTGTACATACTGATTAATCATGCAAGCGCCGCAAGCTAATTTAGCCTGTATGCCTTGCAAATACGGGAACAATTGCCTCTTCAAATATCTGCTCAGTGCGCCACGGGTTGACTGGCCTGTTGGTCTAGTGTTTAGAGACTCTTGCCACAAAACTAAGGGCCACGGGATCGAATCCTGCTAGGAGAAGATGTTTGTGTGATAAACACTGGCATGTCATGGTTTTATTTACTCGTAAAGATTTAAATACATATGTCTATCCGTACTCAAGGGTCCATCGTACGAGCTTCGAGATAATTTTGCGGCTAGGCAGTAGAAAAGTGTGAAGGGTTGGTCCAAGTTATTCTGGTATATTTTGTTAACTTCAATCTATCCCGACTAACGTCGCATAAACTACTGATTAATCATGCAAGCGCCGCAAGCTAATTTAGCCCGTATGCCTTGCAAATACGGGAACAATTGCCTCTTCAAATATCTGCATGTCGGACTCTGTTTGAGTTGGACTGCTCGTTGGTCTAGTGGTTAATGAAGGGTTATCAACCACTAGACCAACAGGACCAATATCTAGGACTCACAACCAAGAGAGACAGAAAACCAAGGGAGTGAGTTTGAACTCTGCTAGGCGTAATTTTTTATGTGATGGACCCCATCATTTTAATATAGTCTTGAATGAAAGTTATTGAATTTATATAAGTATTATTTTATTCGTATCCGTTCCCTACAATCCTTACTAAAAGCTTCGAGCTTAGTTTAAGGCCGGGCTTTTGGATTGTTATTCGGGAACAAATTGTAAAAGTATTTAGTAGTTACACAATAGAAGGGTTAGTCCAAGATTTTTTTAAATTTGTTGACTTTAATTTTATTGATCCAGGCTAATGTCGCATGAACTACAAAGTACATACTGATTAATCATGCACATGCCGCAAGCTAATTTAGCCCGTATTCCGTGCAGGTACATTGCAAATACGGGAACAATTGCCTCTTCAAATATCTGCTCAGTGCGGGCATGTCGGACTCTGTTCGAGTTTCCAGCTAGGAATGCCTTGGTCGGTTAGGAGAGAGTTGAAAGGTGGATTAATTTGTGTAATTTGTAGGTAGTGGTAGAGTTGTTTTACTCGTACTTTCCATACGCTATTTGTTGAAGTTGAATTTTTTTTAATCAGGTTACAGTTCTAATATGATTGCCTATTTTTTTTTTATTTTTCTCGGTGCCCTGTCCTACGTACTTACTGCGGGTTTGAATAATAAAAATACTTCAAAATCATTATTGAATTATTCGAAACCAGCGATTGCTTCATTCGTATCTAAGAAGTATCTATCAAGAAAAGTTAAATTAAATTAAAACCTCAATCAGGTTTTAATTATTTCTGTGTGATAACAGCGTGGACTGTCGGTTTTCAATTTTCTTTTTGACAGTAACAAAAGTTATGTTATTTTGAGAAACGAGCAAAAAAGAGTTTATTTCAAGCTGAATAGCGACATTAAAAAGAAATATAGACACCACACCCTTTCTAAACGCAAATGCAGTAATGTGTTTAGTTACCCATCCCATCCTATTGGAAATAGAGGGAAAAGTCCACAAGTAATAGAGCGACAGTCGATGACGCCTGCTCCCGGATATGCGACGTGGCCGGAATACTGACGGCGCCTTTCGAAACGCGAACAGTCGTGGAATACTAAGCGAGATATGGCTTTCCGAGTCTATTTAGAAAAAAAATAATAGGGGTTTTGCGAAAAAAGTATTGGTGAGGGTAAAGTGCAATGATGTATAATAAGAATTCTAGTGAAATAATGTAGCTTTTAATGTGTAGTTTCAAATTTTTTTGTTTTTCATTGCATGTAAAGTTCGAAGGCTAAACTTAAACTTAAGTTTTATCTAAAACCAATGTCATTTAAAAAATTGCTTTTGTTTTTTTTCCATATCGTACATGTACTATGAGACGAACTTCTTAGCTATCCATGGATTCTCCGTGCGGGTGCCGGGTCCATCGCGTGGAACAGAGAGGAATGTCAGTCGGCGCCTGGGACTTTCGACCCAGCGTGTAGGTTTAAGGGGCCCCTTTATAGTATACTAACGATCACCTTCACCGATGACATTCCTCTCCCTTCCCAACCATATTTGGTATGAGCCGAGTAAAGCGGCTTTAGTTGCTCTTTCCAGTAACGAGCTAATATTAGATCTTGGTAATCCTAAGTCCTTCAGTAGGTTGTAGAGAGATTTCGCTGGTATACCTCTCGCACCCACTTCCACAGCATACAACCGTGCTATATAACCATTTTTAGTCATCTCGTTGGTTAGGTCATAATACTTATTTGTTTTAAACGCGTGATCTTTGGGAATGTTTGTCTCCCATGGAACAGTAAGTTCCACCAACAGTACGCGCTTAAGTTTTCTAGAATAAACGAAAAGGTCTGGTCTAGACGACGATAACACAATGTCTTCTGGAATAGTGTAGTGCTTTTCATACGTGTCCATCATGATCTTCCAATCTGGAGCTACACTGACAATGGAGTAAGGTTTGACTTTGGACTTCTTGGTAGATCCTTCCTTGACGAAGCTGATGTTCTTTGTATTCGTCGTCAAACCTTTTGCTGCTCTTGCTATTGAAAGGCTCACCGCTTCACGTATGATCTGCAACACTCCGTCATGGCGGCGAGAGTAGTGACCTCTGTCTAGGAGTACTCTGCATCCCACCAAATATAAATATAAACTTGGAAAATACTGCCGTAAATTACAATAAGTCATTAAAATACCTACATGAGTAATATCATTTTTTTATAGAATATCCATATTATGTGATTGCATCTCTGGATTCTTCGATTTATAATAAAGTAAATCTAAGATAAAATAAATACCTAATCATGTAGGTACCATTTTAACTAGTAGTCTTGAAAAGCGATTTAAATGTAATTTAAAGAACTATAAATCTTTTGCCAATTTAACGACAAAAGCTGGTATCGAATTCATTTTATTGTCTCTCATTATTTCAAAATAGCCTTTTCAGAAATGTTTTTACTCCAACAATCCTAATCTTTAGATGTAATTGGAGGCAGAGTATCAATTAAGCTTTCTAATGGTTGCTCTTTTATAAACGCCCTCTGGAATTGAAACAGCCAATTTAGTATTTTCACTTGAAGGAAAAATAAAGTTGAATGAGAGGAGCAATTAGAAGTGTTCTGATAAAGATACCATGATGAAAAATCTCGCAACAAAATTTTGTTATAGAGAGCTCGGAAAAAAGCCAAAGCTTTAATGTCGTTTGGTATTTAAATAATAAAAAATCTCCTTGCATTTACGATTGTGTATAAAGTAATTTTTTTTAAAAAGGTGTAATTTCCTTTTGGTTATGTTTGAAATATTTATTAATATCTGCTTAAAACATTGGTATGCAGTATCTCGTAGAGCAAAACGAAACAGGTTTAAACGAATTTCCATAAACAAAACCGGGTTCATCATATCATTTTCTTACAAGAATTATAGGGCACGGATTATAATGTATCCTTATAAGCATCTACATAGGTACTATGTATTATTTTAGTACTATTTTCGCCCTAAATTTTGTCATATGGAGTAATCTAATCATAGGGATCGACTGGATTGTACATACTCGGTGGAACGTAAATAAGTGAATTACTCGTTCCTCTTCAATAAATAAAAAGTAACGTATCTATAACAAGTCAGTGGGTTGAAAAGAGATTTCCGAGTTCTTAGTTATCTTACGAAATAGTCTGTGAGAACTCCTTCCCCTGGGTCAATTTCAATTCATAAATGCGGAAAGCTTCGCGTTTCATTAGCTTAAGCCTTTTGAAATATTCAAAACTGTTGATAGCAGTAAAATATCAAGTGCTTCTGAGCCTTAATATCCACTTTATGAATGTGGGTGTGTTCCCATAACTTATTGATTTTTTAATATTTGTTTTTAGTATCGAAACGAAAGTTTAATGAATATATGTAACGCCATGCTAGATATAGAACAAACTTGTTTGTTCACTTGCGATGTTTGTCCATAATTAGAATCCAAATTCAGTCGTGATGAAACTTGTAAAGGCAACGAAAACATTTTAAAGCAGACTTTATCTGTTAAAGCTTAAAGGGAATACGAAAATTAAGATGAACTGTACTTAACACATGCACTTGTTACTGCGTTTTATTACTAGAAATGTCTAGTAATAAAACGCAGCAACCCTGCTCGGGTTTGTTGTTCGCACGAACTACCCGCCTACATACGAGTATAACCCTCTCATTGAATATTTTCAGCTAACTTTTAAAGTGCTGCTTGAATACTGAAAAGGTCACAGACGTCCAGTGATATGGAAATTTTCGTTTAAAGTGTACCAGTTTGAGGATTTTACATGGACTTCTGGAATAACTTTTTGCAAATGACGGTTTTGCGGTTGAATAAATTTCAATACGTAGGAAACCGAATACATTCTCTTATCTTATAATTTTTTCTGCTTTTTCATTCATTCATTAGACTTGTTAATGTCACTCACGAAACTTTAAAAACGCTCAGGGGCCTTGTTCCATTTTATCACGTAAATTAGTTTATAAAACAACCCTTTGAAATCCCTTTGTAATGTAGCCTTTGTAATGTGGCCTAAATGTAGACCACATTTAGGCCATTATGACTTTAACTCTGTCTAAGGATCAGTAACCACCATTAATCTGATTGTAGATAAGACTTTCAGTATTCGATTGGTCTATAGAAAAAAACGAGAACACAAATTACTTGTATTGTAACTAAAGACCAGTGATTAACACGCGACTTTTTGTTTTGTTAAAACAAAGGGCCATTTTGAAACCTTCAAAACATTTATTACAAAAGAAAATGTAGCACATTATTGCGTTCCCGGTGTCCCCCAAACTAGATAATCCGGTCTCAAGGGACCAAGCGTTGAAACTGCTGAGATTCTAATGCTATGTTGCTCAAATACTTAAAATATTCACTGATATTGTAGGTACTAGACATAAAGTTTTGTTGTTATTGCCATAATGAAAAAGCCTCCTTACAAAGGTCAGTCCTTTGGAGCTAAATGTATATTTTAATTAAGTTCAAATACCAAATATCAAAACTAAAAACAGTTAAACGTAAAGTAGTTGAAGGGCCAAGTTATGTATTTGAATAATTTCTTTGTACAATGCCGTGTACTTTATAAATGTTTTTGTTAATATTAACCAAACAGTCCTAATGTATTTTTAATACTCTTTTACCATATTAAATCCTAAGGACCATTATTATCACTAACTCGAAACATTTTCGTGTTTAATATTTCGAAAAACATACAATCTCTACTCGAAAGCACGATCCAATTCATCTAATCGATGTTCGCAAAACGTGTTCCCAACATGTATTTTAATAAAGGCTGCTCGGAAAATCAGTATTCCTGTTTCGAATGCTTCCTGTCGCCGAGATTAAATGAATTACGCGGATTACAGAAGGCGAGTTTACCTCGCAGGTATCTATCGATCGGATCGCAAGGAACCAAGGAGGAAAGGTAGCAATTAAAAACTTTTTAAAGCGAAAACAAACGGGGAGACAAAACAAAAGTTTGAGAGGTCTTTGATTAAGGACGACAGCTGAATTGGGTGGAAGCCATCTTGGTTTTTATTCAGTTGGATAAAATTAAAAGGAAATTAAATGGTGCTCAAAGTTATTCCATCAGTATTTGATAGAATCTACATAGTTTCTGCTGTTAACTGTTTCTATGGAATGACTGAGATTATTAAATACGATTTTATGATTGTATGGTTGCAAGATTTGGTTTCATTTTTCAAAACGTACCTTGTTCGTGTTATAACATAATTTATCCATTCATATTTTAAATAAAACATGAATTTTGGGCTTTCTAGCCCTGGCAAAAAGTTGCTATACGTTTTACGATTAAAATACGACACTTGGGTTCTTGTAATTTAATCTTTTGCTATCAGGGCGTATTGTAAGGGCCCCATTGTTTTGTTTTTCGCTTTATATCTGAATCGTGAATAATACTTTCGAGTATCTATTAAAAGTTAAGCTCAAAACAATTGCAGGGTGGAAATAAATGTCGTGATTTAAATCGTAAGATAGGCCATCGCTATACTTTAACCCACTCTAAAATTGTCACTAAAATTTGAAGCGACTGTCACTTTTTATCGCAGTGACATCGTGTTGAAACGTACGTAATGCGAAACAAAAATAATGCGTCAGTTTTCTGGTGTCGGGGCATATCTAAATACTAGCGGCCGCCCGCGACTCCCTCCGCTCACAGTATTATACATATTATAGCTTAAAGCCTTCCTCGAGAAATGGACTATTCATCACAAAAATATTCTTCAATTTTAACCAGTAATTTCTGAGATTAGCGCGTTCAAAAAAACAAATAAACTTACGATCAAACTCATTAGCATTATTATATTGGTATAGTATATAGAATAGATTTATAGCAAGCATTGTTTTAATTGTTGCTAATTCGCGATTTTCTCGTTAAATTGTAAACGCAAGTTGTGATCTTTAGGTGACTTTACATTTAATGAATATTTTAGAATAAGTGTTTGGTAAAACACGTTCTAATATATAAGTTGTTGGTGAACCTATATACTAAATAAATAGATTTAAATCTGTACAGGTACAATGTTCATTAAACTTTGTGAGATGCGCTCCCGTTTGAAACTATGTATAGTTAGCGGTGTTTTGTCGACAGTTAGAAATGGGTTATGGTTTGAAACAACGCAACGTGTGGTTATTTATTACAACACATACCCAGTAAGCTTCTGCGGTATATGTTGTAGTTAACTTAAATCCAAAGTTACGTAGTTTGCTCTGATGGGTGTAAAGTTAACAGAGAACGGTTAGATGATGTAATGTGTTTAAACTAACAGCAAGCTTTGCATGTATGTATGTACATGTTTATAGTAATAAAACTGGGTTTTGCTAGTTTTGATATAAATAAGTTTGGTAATTAAATCCTCTTTTGTTGATAAATGGCATCTCAACTTCAGAATTCCGAAGAGTTTTATTGCTAACCATGAAAAATATGTACATTGCCGTTCATTATGTTCTTCTTCTTCTTCTTCCTAGCGTTTATCCCGTTTCTATGCGGGGTCCGCTTTGACCATGATCCAGGATTTTGGTTATTACAGTGAAGCGACTGCCATCAGACCTTCGTAACCCATAGAGGGGAACCAGACAGATTGGATCATAGTTAAACATTCAGATCTAACTGAACTAAATTCGGAAATCACTGAATGTGCAGGTTTCCTCACGTTGCTTTCCCTCACCGCCGAGCTAATGGTACAAATCCACACATAGATTTCGAAAAATCCAGGTGTGGGCCCGGATTCGAACCGCGGACCTCAAGTATGTGAGGCGCCGTCCGTACCACTAGGCCACCATAGCTCCTCATTGCCGTTCATGTGTTATTTAAAATAATAATTTAAACACGGTACATTTGATAATAATAAACACCATGTATGACGAAACGTATTTTACTTGTTTCCATTGCTTTAATCATTCTGGAGACTTTTTTGCGTATTTTAACACACTCAGAATTTCGTCACGTACGGCACCTTTACGAGGGTTAAAAATAACATTCCATCACAAATGTACTTTTCAACTTAAAGCCGTATGAGAATGAAATAACGCGTTATATGTAGAGAGACTTCGTAAGCAAAAAGGGGCCTTCGTACACAATGCCCCGACACAAGAAAACTGTAGCATTATTTTGTTTGACATGAAGTACTGTGTGTAACATGCTGTCAAAGCGATAAGAAGCGACAGTCGCTTCAAATTTAAGTGGCATTTTCAGGGCGATCGAAGTACGGCGTGGGCATCTATAATTATATATATATATATACTTATGGTAGAAACGAAACGAGGGCCTCGTACCCCATCACATTAATTACGAATTCCGTGGAAGAGGTGTTATTATTGGAAGTTTGACGCGTTCGAAGCGCGGCCCTTCGTAAACACATTGGCCTAATTTAAAATATACGTGAGAGTAACTTTAACAACTTCCATAACCGATGTGGATTTGAAAAGGCGGGGAAAAGTTCCAAGCGTACATTGAAACGGATACTCGATTGTTGGAGTTTGCTTGCATATCGTTAGCAGGTTCCATACAGTTGATTTGCGGCCTTTGTTGTATGTAATGTATGTAGTATGGAAGTAGAAATAAAACAATTACGAGTAAAGAGCGTCTTTGTAGCATTGAAAGTTGCGATGAGCAGAAACTTCCAAATAAAGTTATTGGTACGGTAACAGATTCTTGTGATAACTTTAAAATTGCACAAGCACATTTGCGGCTGTCAAAGTAAGTTGCGTATTGATTCATTAGTACGGCCAATTCAATCACATTCTGGAAAGCTCCGTGAAACAAAAAATAATACTTTTTTTTGTACCTACCGTATGAGTAAGATGGTTTCTTTTACAATTTTATTCTGTGATTTGAGAATATCAATTCAAGAAAAAATCCTTTATATTTTACTATCAGAACCTCATAAATTTATCACCTCAAATATAACATTTTTCTAAAAATGTTCGCCTCATTGGCCGAAATCTCTTAAAAGCTTCTTAACATCAGGCCCGCTTCCCTACTACCTGAAAACTAAAAACGTGGTTCCAAAGAAACCATTCGAGCAAAATACATCGACAAATAGTCCAAGAATACTCACATAACATCAAACACCGAAGGTTGTTGTGTGTAAATGAAACAGGCAATATCTTAAAAGCTACTCCATGTACATAATGTACAATAATCATTAAATACACCACAAACTTAGTCCCCTAGAGAAATATCTGTTACCACAACAAATATTCGCCATGTTAGGGATATCAATCGAGCCGGCATCGTAAATACTTTATCCTTCAGAGCAGGCTGACAGGGACGAGGGACCGATCAAGATGCCGGCAACAAGTAGAGCCTTTTAGCTATAGGGAGGTTGTGAGTTACGAGGTTTTGAAACACCACTACGAGTAGAAAAGGGGTAGTGATCAGAGGTGCAATTCGCTAAGCGCAAATGTCATAATCTCACGGTTGTATCAACGGCGACAGTACAAAATTAGTACTAAATTCCTACTGTCTAGATGACACAACCGTGAGATTATGACATTTGCGCTCAGTGAATCGCCCCCCTGAGGTGCAATTCACTAAGCGCAAATGTCATAATCTCACGGCTGTGAAATCGGTGACAGTCGTAATTTAGTACTAATTTTGTACTGTCGCCGATGACAGCCAGTTGAGATTATGACATTTGTGTTTCGTGAATTGCACCGATGTCAATGAGAATTTATCCTTTTGTGTAGTAGTCCTTTTGTTGCCACAAAAGGACTACTACACAAAGGCGATTTGCAAATTAGGCACCCTGCGACTACACGAATTCGATCATAACATAGATTTTTGTAATTCATAACCGCTTTTTAGTAGACAAAGGAAGGACATTTGTTAGATTCTATTTTTAAGAAATGAAACATGAAGTTAATATTAATAATGTATGAGCATATTATGTGTATCATTGTTCCTGGTTAAAAATAAAGAATTTAAAAAAGATGTGAGAAGAAAGCGTTCTCAACTACTCATAGTGTTAGTTAACGAAAAACATATTTTGCTTTAGTGATAGCGTCAGCAAAAGTCTTCTCCTTCTCTTAAGCCCACCACACTACCTCCATAGTGAAACTACCTTTTAGGCATATTTAAGTCTGGTTGATATTTAATTCCCGGCTTTAGATATTGCGGTGCTACCATACAAAACGTTTGCGTAAACATGAAATCTTGAAATCACAATGTCTGAGAAATTTCGTCTTAAAGCCTGGATGTTGGCTCAGCGTAACCGCACAGACGGCGAATTATTGATGTCGCGTCTGAGACAAGACAACGCCATATGCAGCTCAGGTGCACTAGCTTTGTGATTCCACTTTAATTATACCAGAGAGAAGCGGGCGTTAGTGTTTGCACAGATTTGTTACTGAAGATGTATTAGCCTTAATTCCAGGTTTATCATTGGTGAGTGCCTCGACTTCTGTTTGTAAATTGTCGCTACAGAATTGACAAGATGTTTTGCTTTATAAATGTTATTGGCTGATCGTCTGTTTTACCGCTTGTCATGTTTGTTACTACAAACATTTTAGCAAAACATTTTGTTACGCAAAGTTGTAGGATGAAGGCAATACACTGATTTCAGATTTTAAAAAGAACAAAGGGATACATTATGTCGTACATTTAATTAACCATCTTTGGAATAAGCTACAAGATAGTTACAGCAATGTACACGAATACTCATATAATGTATTTCACTAATACTGATCTGAATACCAAGATGAAAGCGTTCCTGACAGTTATATACAAACGCAACAATATTACGGAGCCATTCAAGCTAAGCTTAACACTGAATTCTGTGTTGATGGAAAATATCTTGAGGCGAGATCCTCTAAGAAATCTAATTTAAGAAGCCTCGATGTCAGAGGCTTAGTGTACCTCGAGTAGAGGGATTATTGGTGTCGTGGGACCCCAGACATGCCTTATATGCAGCCTGAGGGGACTATCCCGCTTTAATTATTGCTCAACAATATCTAATAGCGTCGTTTAAGAGGCGCTCTTGCGGGGAACTTTCACTAATACATTTATAAATTGTGTAGTGAAGAGTCGACTTGATTGATAATTTGTCAAATCCTGTAGGTACTTTTATTGGAACTTTTGCAAATCTGAACAAAAACTTTCACGAACGATGTATTGTATATTTTCATAGACAATATTTTACATTAGATTTACCGGTGGAAAATGTGAGTTATTCACGATGTTAGTAAAATAAATGAGCAAGTCAAAACGTCGCATATGACGAGTTATATCACAATCAAACAAAGTAGGTCAAGAAGGTAGTTACCCTGGTGTGTGTTTCAAAGGAAATCTTTTATTACAGTTCTGAAATAAATTCAACATTCATATTTCGTGGTTTTCATATTTAGCGAAAAGGAAAAACAAAGGCCTTTGAGAAGTTTTTTCGCTGGGTCTTTTATGGATTCGTTTTCAATTGTACCTCCTTTGAATGATTTAACTGGGTGAATTAGTTCTGACTTGAGCTGTAGAAAACACTTAAAAAGATTGCAATACAACGAGTAAGTGGGACGTAGGGCTCGGTTATAAAACAAAGGTTGTGCAATCAGATTTGAATTTTACATTCACTTGGATTTGGATTTTCCCGGGAATGAGATTAGCTAATACTCTAACGAGCTACCAAAAGGCATTTTTAAAAAGCATGATTTTCCCATTAGGTAATCTTTTACGGTTCCTATAAAAGATAATGGTAGAGCTGGCATTTCATTAAAAGAGAAACAAGTACAGATTTAAAATACCCAAATCCCTTTTGAATGATTTTGAAAAGCAAGTCTTCTTCCCGGAAAAGTTCTTCCAAATAGTTCATCCTTTTTTTTATTATGTAGTAAGACGTCACATAAACCCTTTGAGTTCGTGATATATTCAGGTCTTTAATAACGAATATAATATACTCATTTAGCTACAGCTAATTAGTCCAGTGCAAGTCATTTGTTTCTTCAGTACTCTTTTACACAAAATAAACAGTTTTGATCCTTACTTCGAATTTCTTGTGTGGATTAATGGTAGCTTCTTACATATTAAAATGATCGACGATCAATATTCTCAGCTTGGCATGCCGTTTGGGTTGATTGAGGCAAGTTTCCCACAACTTTTTGAAAGTTCTTCGACTATAATATAACTTTTGGGTCGCGATGAGCACCGGATTCCTATCAGAATAAAAGTTGTATCTGGAGATAAGTATATTCGAGAGACTCGACGAATGTTCCTGACGATCTCATGGGCAATTCGTCTTAATAATCATACTCTGGAAGTCTTACCATTGTGGGCCGTCTCGTGGAAACTTTTAATTAATAGATTGCGTCAGGTTGTCCAATAATTTCTCATACATATATTCTATTATTTACCTATAAATATTTGCACAAATAAGCAAATAGGGAGTAATAAATGAGTATGTATGCGATTTCACATTATGGAATGTTCCGAGAAATAATACGAAAAGTAATTGCAATGTAATTTGTATTTCCTGATACAAATTACTTTAATATTAATTGTGAAATCACAACATGAAAATAATTTTATTATTACAAATTAATAAAACAGTCAGAGTCCTGGAAATTGCGTGACAACGATGACAGGCAACAATATAAGTAAGCTAGGAGTTGAATGAAGTCAGAATTATAATTATGTTTATTAAACCTTCAAGTATCTTGTTACATTTAATGCTCTAAGACACATGTTTTGGTGTGCTCTCAATTCTTTTAAAAACTAAAGAACAAATTGAATGTCTAGATCTTTTTGTTCCGCGTTAGCCACCTACAAAAGTTGATATCCGATTTTCTCGGAACTTCCCAGTTAGTTTGTTTTGGCAGGGCTCCCAATTGGCGCCAGATGGTGATATAACTCGGGGAAACTTCCATTGGACTGTCTTCGCTTTCTTGATGAAATTTTACACCTCTATTTCGTGGAATGATATTCCATAATTTAATATCAAATTGAACGTGAATTCCAAAGTGATTTTATTTGTTGTTGGTTGGAATAAAAAACAAACAGGTTTAATGTAATACGTATAAACAAACAAACAGGTTTAATCTAATAACTTTATTTGTATATAAGTCTTCGATGCCGGTGAATTAATATTTAATCTACTGTTGCATGAAGTTTAATTAAAACTATAAAATTTTCCTTATTTTACTTTTTAGTGGCCAATATAAACTTTGTAAAGATTGAATCTATCAAAAATGACGAGGTAATTTACAAATTACATGTTGTAAAATTTAAAGCATTGTTACTCCTATTTGGATTTATATTGTTACTCCATTTGCAAGCGTGGTGAATGTTAAATAATGTCTTCGTCGTTTTTTCCACGAAGGACAACAAAACGTGTTTACAATAATTATTGAGCTGAATTACTTTGATCGATCTTCGTAACAAAGGTCAAAATTCTTATAATGACCGAGGTCTTTACCCCTGAAACATTAATAAGCTCACTTTACCCGCGTGCTGTGGAGAGACGCATTCAAAATTGAACCCTGCCACGTTTTCATAAGACCTAGGTATTCAAGATTGTTAAGGAAGTGTGGGCCTGCTCTGCTACCGTACGCATTGTTATCACTCGCGTGGGAGGAAATTATGTCGAGGTCATGTTTCTAAGATACTATTTAATAAACTGGAAGAGTCAGCTTCAAAAAAACCTTCAAAATTATTGGATAACAGTATCATACGCAAATTAATTTAAATAAAATATATTGATATTGATTTAAAGGGCAAAATAACTTTTTTTTGCCAATTTCTCGTATTTATTACGCGAATTGCAAAAGTATTCAGACACACGCGTAAATCAATTTCGTTATTATTTATATTATGTTGAATTTCGAATACTCCGAATATATTTAATTCCTTAATTATTTGCTTTTATAAAAACAAACCAATGTATTACGGAGAATTTTATAGTACAGCACAATCCTACTACTATTTTAGATGTATGGATGTATGGATGTTTGTTACTCTTTCACGTAAAAACTACTGAATGGATTTGAATGAAACTTTACCACAATATAGCTTATACACATCAGAATAACACATAGGCTATAGCTTTTGTTTGTTTGTTTGTTTGAATGCGCTTATCTCAGGAAGTACTGGACCAATTTGAAAAATAATTTTTGTGTTGGATAGTCCATATGACGAATAAGGCTTTAAGCTATTGGAAATCTAAATCCACGCGGACGGAGTCGCGGGCGGCCGCTAGTGAAGTTATAAATGAAAGAACATTGAGATGCCATTAGAATAATAAGGCTTGTCGTCATTGGCGCCGCTCCAGCAAATCTCTCAAAACATTAAATTATGGGACACGCTTCACTTGATGGATAAATATGGCAACATTTTTTATTGAATAAAAACATTATTCATCATTTTGTTTTATGTGCAGTACTTAATGGAACCATAGCGTCACTTCTGTAATGAAGTAATCTATTTTATTTTGGAAAATAATGTAATAAATCTTAGTTAAGCAGGGTGAGGCGCCCTTGCGACGCTTCCATCTCAATTTGCGTTTAGTTTCGTCCCGACTATGAATGGGAAGATGGAGTGTTTGCCAGACTTGTTCTAAGGACGCTTTTAGGGAAAATTACTTATAGCTATTAACATTTGTCGGCGGAAATCAATGGACGATTTAATATTTGGCAACGTTCACTACAAATATTTCGTTCAATGTTTGTAATGAATTCTGTTGTTTCTATGAAACTGTTTGCGATTATTCGGATTCCTTTATTGAATTCTTCTATTTGAAACAAAAAAAAGAATGATTGTTGGTCAAATCAGTGCCTATTTGACCAACAATCATTCTTTTTTAGGGTTCCGTAGCCAAATGGCAAAAACGGAACCCTTATAGTTTCGTCATGTCTGTCTGTCTGTCTGTCTGTCTGTCTGTCTGTCTGTCTGTCCTGGTTCGTTCTCCGCCGTTTCTGAACCGATTGCCACGAAAATTGGTGGAGAGATGTATAGTGATAATTCAAGAATTGGTTTTTAAAATTATCGAAAAATAATCATTTTTTACCCCCCCTTCCATACAGCGAAAAGTTAATTCTAAAAAAAAAAATCGACTTAACCCATCGTGTAGGGTATCGTGAAACAGGTATTTTTAAATACAATAAAACTCGCCTTGAAACCATGTGGATCAAACACCCCAGTCTCGAGATATATTAATACAAAGTTAAAATTAGAGCGTCCCCCCCCCTTAACTTTTGAAATACTATTACAATAATTCTGAAAAAAATGTCCTGTATACCTCCAAGTAAGTACTTTCAAGGAAAACTATAGCGAACTCTGTATCATACATAGTTATTTTTATACATTTCGACCAACTTATGACGTGCAGTTGCCCTTACTAAATGTTGTCTTAAGCGGTCGGGCTATCTTTTAGCTACGGAACCCTTTCATGGGCGTGTCCGACACGCTCTTGGCCGGTTTTTTTTTAATAATATTACCCTTATTATTAAAAAGTATCAACGTGTTACTCAAGAGTACCTACAATAGTATCTAATACAACTGACAAGGCGTCAGGCTAAAAAAATCCTTACTCTTTTTATTGTAATTACATTGACAACGGGTTAGATTTTTTTTAAACAATCATATCTTTACACTTTTAATTGTAATGACATCTTCGGTCCTATCAAAGCTTAAAACACTTGTATTATTTCCTCTACACTATCTTTAAAACTGGTGTATTTAAATAGCAAGTTAAGTCTTATTTTTAGGACAGCTGTTTTAACAGAGACTCTTCCATGAATTTACATTGGTGGGTGTATTCCAGCCTCTCGTGTCTATGAATTGGAGATGGAGTGTTTGCCGCCGGCCTCTTCCGAGCTGCTGGCAAAGACAACTTGAATGATTCAGTTTGCGCAAGCTTTGATTATTTGCGTTTAATTTTAATGTGTTTTGGGTGTTTAGCATCATGTTTAGTACAGTTTGGTGTACTTACGGGCTTAGATGTCTTAGATTAAATAACTAGGAACAACCTCATTTTTGCACGTGGATATAGTAAGAAGGATTAGTATATACTTGTAGTAAGATACGGATAAGATATTATAATGGACAGCAGCGTTCACCATATTGCGTCCTGCCCAGCGAGGCAACTATGGGCATAACCTCAGCAGTAGATTGAACCAGGCTGATGACGATGATAATTATAACGATTAGTCTATTATGTAATTTTTTCATCCTTTGTATAAACCATTGCCCACATAGGAGGCTAATGTTGAATATTCTCTTAATAACCTAAGGCTACGTTCATCATTTTGGCCTTCCTGCTTTTAAAAGTGTAACAATAGTCTCCAGTTTTTTTTAACAAAACGTAAAAACCAAACTCATGACTCATGAAGTGGACTTCACTAGAGGAAATATTATTTAACCAGAGCTCATTGTCGAAACCGCTTAATACTCGTAATAAGCGGTCGGCGTCATATTCATGTGGGCTTTAACATTCTTTGATGTTTGTCAATCGTTCAAAGAGTTCAAATCAAAGTGAAACAACATTGTCTTTTTCTGTTTCTGTATTGTTATATTCGAGTTAATCCATTCATATTTTTAATATATTTAATTGGGTAAACAATGCAGTAAAGTAAATTAATTAATAGTAAATAGAATAATAATAAATAGAACTATGAAAATACTCTCACTCACGTAAATTCCTTGTAACTATTCCATAGCCCCCAGTTTACGTAAAGTGGGCTTAACTGTCTCCTGAGTAACTCATTAATTTTAAATATAAGCTGTCGTCTTTAGGTTTATTAAGGGTTCGTGTAAGTATTCGAATACCCGAGGGATAGTTAATGATCTACTTGAAGGGGATACAGATTTATTAATTGAAGCCAGATCAGTGTTAGATTGATTTCACTCGTAAATTAAGCTTTACATCTCGTGAAATTCATGTAGTTCAAGTTTTGCTAAACAATGCATGAATAGGAATTTTTTTTTATCAGTTATAGTTTATATTTTATAAATAGTTACTCAATACACATAAATGATAAATAAAAACAGAATACATCAAATTCTGAGCAGCCGTTCTTGACGTAGGGGTAACTAACACCTCTTTCTTAGAATTTCTTTTATTTACACAGTTGTAAGAAAAATTACAATTCTGAAAATACATTTCTCTTTTCAGAACAAGTGAAAATCATCTCAAGTATTTTACGTCACCCCCTACGCAGCGTCAAGTTACCCATTAGTTATAACCATGTTCCAATCGGTTTTAATCCTTGCATTTGCCCTCATCTACTTCGAAAGTGGCACTAAAATAAGAGCTAGACAGCTCGTTGACCAAATAATTAAGCGAGTGACTGTAAACGTTCGGTTTTGCTCTAAGAAGCGACTGTCGCTCTTATTTTAGTGCCAATTTTGAAGTATGGCGAGGGCAAATCTAACCATATAAATCTATGTATATTCCCTGCAGTCTTGTGCCCTGTGTGTATGCGTGCGTCCTTTGGCAATAGGGATGTTAACACATATCATAATTAATTTCACAACACTTTTCTTAAAAAAGAAGACGCTTTTTAGCACGTAATGTATTGGTTTGTTTTCGTTTATACGTAAGATTAAGATTTTTAATAAATTAAAATTATACAATTAGTTACTCAGTTGACTTTAAAACTATTGACGTCATAGTGTGCTATTCCCATACAAACTTCATAGTTTGGAATCGTTTTGACAGTTAATAAAAGAAGGTCAAATGACTGGTGGTGGCAACATCCCTATAGCCAGGTGATCACTCAGGTACCGAACCTTATTACCTACCTACAGACGTACCGCTAACCCCCATAATCCCCCGGGAAGCTGAATTTATTGGTTTAATGTAATTAAATACGGCGGAATGCCTCTGAATTGTTGGGTGACTTTTGAACTGCCTTTGAGGAGTTAAATTATCTTACGCGCATTTTCGTTTTGATCGAAGGGTAAATTGGTTACTTAATAATGAACAAGGGGAAAATTTTGAAATGAAAATATACTTCAAATGAAAATTTTCCCTACATCTTGAATACAACAATCAAGGGACATAGTATTTAGTGCAATTTATCACAACGGACAGATCGTACTAATATTTGTTCAAAGTTTTAAAATATTACCATTACGTTTCCCGGTAATGGTTACTAATAGATATGAACAAAATAACGTTGTGGTATAAAACTGCCGTACAAAATTCGTGTCCTAAATATTTTAGATTAACCCTGCGCCACCATCTTATGTCCGACATTGACTTTAGTATCAATCCAATTCCACCCAACTCCTTCCGAGAAATCGCCCTCCGCCCAACTATATTCCCTCCAATTTCGGCACGGGACTCCATTACGCATGTTTATGTATGGCATAAAAAATAAAAAAGCACGCCAGCATTTCATTCAAAGCATGATACCTACATTTTCCTTATTCGAGCCTATAATTCCGGGGCACGGTGAGCCGTACGGCAGGTAAACCACTTTGACCACCCAATTTTTGAGCATCCGACTTAAGCACCTAGCCTGGTCCGCACTACACCAATAAGGCGATAGTTCACTTTGAGCACCCAGTTTTGAAGCAACCGCAACTTGAGCCCGTTGATATTATAGTCTTGCCAAAATTAACAAGTAGGCATGCTTAAAATATTCATCAGTGCTCAAAATTGTCATTAAAAAACAATTATAATGTACGAAATTATTTAATACGAAATTATCAATTTTGATTTTGGTCCCTCACAGGATTGGATCATTATGTGTATGGAGTCAAAGCAAATGCCGTAAATCTAATATAAGCAAACAAGGCGAGCTGCTCCAGTTGGGTGCTCAAAGTGGACCACCTTGTACTAGCAGGGACGAAATTAGAGAGAGGCAAAAAGCAAAAGGCGGGTTGAATTGAGCAATACAAACCACTTGAGCCCCAGTCAGGTGCGACACGCAGTCTACAGTAGGGTAACCAGACTCGGGCAATAGACAAAAGAAAATTGCTCAAAAGAACCAAAGGAACGGGTTGTTTACCGAGCCGTTTATGAGGAGTCGAACTAAGGCGATTTTTATTGGAGAACGACTATGTGGATTTATTGATGACTAGCGGCCGCCAGCGACTCCGTCCGCGTGGGTTACGGGTTTTCGCACACAGTGTTACTATAGATAGCTTAAAGCCTACCTCGACAAATGGTAAGTGGACTATCCAACACAAATTATTTTGTCAATTCGAACCAGTAGTTCCTGAGTTTAACGCGTTGGCGCGCAAACCAATTTGGATCATGAGTAACACGAGTTATTGTGAGTCAACCATAAAAGATAGGCATATGCTGTTGGGGGATATTTTTTAGGAAATTTTATGTAAAATATTTCCGTCATACATGATTTCTATGTGACTTTAACCATTAAGGCTGCACACGCGACTGAAGCCTAAGAAATGGAGAAAATTCTCCCGTTTTCCCCACATTTCTCTTCACTACGCTACTCCTGTTGATTGTAACGTGATGAAAAGTATCCTATAATATGCCCAGGAGTATGAAGAATAATTGTACCAAGTTTCGTCAAAATCCGTCCAGTAGTTTTTGTTTCTGTAAGGAACATACAGACAGACAGACAGACTGACAGACAGACAGACAGACAGACAAAAATTTTACTGATTACATTTTTGGCATCAGTATCGATCACTAATCACCCCCTGATAGTTATTTTGAAAATATATTTAATGTACAGAATTGACCTCTCTACAGATTTATTATAAGTATAGATGTTAGACGTACACCAATAGACATTTATAAAAAAAACACTTTTGTGGCTTTGTTATGATTACGAAAAAACTTACAGGTCGGTTTTCTGTGAAATATATCATTAACTATTGGGGCTGTAATACAAAGTTTTGGTAATGAATTAATCTTATATTTACCATGTTAATCGTTGCCAAGAAACCTGTAGTGTATGTCACACCTCCCTATATATTAGCCTGCATTGTATTCATAGAACAGTTATTACACGGACGTTGCGCACAAATCATCTCTCTTATTTCGCTCCCGAAGGCACAACATTATATTCATTATAGTTGTGACATACACTACAAACCAAAGTTTCTGATAAGAAACCAAAGTCATCCAAACTATATTCTAACCACTACGAGTAATTAGGCATGTGTTTGAAACCACTTCATCTATCTCTGTTAAGAGGGGGTGTAAAAAATATCGCGTATTTTCAAACACATTTTAAACCTTGAAAATGAACTTCAAATGACCCGAAAAAAAAATCGAAGATATTCAAGCATCGTTCCTAAATAGTTATCACAGAAAATATTGAAAAAATTGCAATTTTCATTGATAAAAAAAATCTTGAAGTTGCGTCTGACTTGATTTTTGGTTACATTTATTTCCGAGACGATGCATTTTGGTGAACCAATATTTTGGCATATAATATCAAATTATATTATCTAAATATTTATCACAGAACATTTTGAAATAATATCATATTTTACGAGTAATTCAAAGAAAACTAGTTTGGCGCTTACTACGTTCATATTCCGCGCAGTAAGCTATCGTCTGTCGCACCTGGCGCGTGCTCACAGGCATGTTTTGTTTCATCGGTTAGTCGCAACCTCTCCGTTGAGACGAGAAGACTATGATTCAGTACTCTCCCGGCTCGAAAAAATATTTCGTAAAATTATTATAAGGATTGACGTGAATGACGGATCGGCCGAGAACAGTATATGCAAGAAAGAACGATGCTTTCAAATAGTCGCTTGTTGGAAGACTTAGTAGCAATTTGAAATTGAAAGTTTACAATTCCAGCCTAAACTATTAAAAATTATTTTTCATAATCAGTCTTTTACTGTGTACAATAAATGGACGAATAAATTAGGTGTTGCGGCAATATAATGTGTAAATAATTTATTTTGTGTATTACTGTTACTAGATAAGAGATTTACGATTTAGAAGTTTTTGTTTTGCTCCTTTGAAACGTGACAATCTATACATAAAATATTTTAATATTTAAACTGTGCAAGAGTAACTGTATGACATAGTGAGAGTACGAAAGAAAATGTATTGAAAAATAATGTTACAACGAGGCAAGACTAATTAAACCCGTTCAAAAAAATGGTGTTTCAAAAAGCAACTTTCAACTTTCTTGCCTATAGATTACTGCTTCCTAAAGTCGGTAGTAGAATTTTTCAGTATTGTGCTATTATTATTGACGATTTAAAAGTGCCACACCGAGAGCTACATAAATATAGTATATTTCGATTTTGATTTGGTTGACGGGAATCAGTAGTGTGTCTGTGTGTGTGGGAATCATGCAACTCATAGTAAATGATATTATAGGTAAGGGAGACGTTAATTTCACCGAATTGCGGTACATGCAACTGCAAAAAAATTACACTGTATTTTAAAATCAAAAATTTTGTATTTCACAAATATGTTTACCTACGTTTTTTAAACTAGTATAATAATTTTGTAGAATTAAGAAATTTAGGAGTACTACCCATTCCCTAAAAGTAAGAAATAGTTCTGCCAAGCAGTCGATCCAGCTCGGGTACCGAGCTCCTAACCACACTGTGTTGGCGTAGTAACGGAACTCTATATTGTGGCGATGCAGATGGGGCCTTATTTCAAAACACATTAAAATTAACCAGGCCGTAATTATTTTTATGCAATCATTGTAAATATAGCACATTGCAAATTAATTAATGTTCATTAATTCTTACAAGTTGATTAACAACGATTTAACACGTCTTTTTTTAAACCTACTAGCACTTAAACGGGCCTGGCCGTTCTCAGGAAATGGAAAATACAAATAAATCTTTTTTTAAAGATTTTTTGTATTGCCATTGGTTTTCAGATACCTACGTCAGTTAAATAATTAAAAATCTAGAATAATAAGAATGACATGGTTCTCATTCTTATTCATGTGCACAGCGACAAGAATTTGATAAATACACAAATTATTGTCGACGTTATTTAAAAAATCTTGTATCTTATAATGTCCTTTTCTCTTTGAGCAATTCTTTATTTTAAGTCTAATTAGATGTAAAGGTGCAAAATTACGGTTTACGGTTTAAGACATTTATTTCTCAATTACAGAATACATGTTATTCACTTTCACTGAGAAACACTGGATAACAATTAGTAATTATTCTGTACGTTTAACACAAGCACTAGTAGTAACTAAGTAAATCATTTATTAGTAGATCTGAATTTATGTTAGTATTTCCATTTTTCTCAATTTTAATGAGGGTATTTGTCTTAATACACACAACAAAACAATACTCGAGCGAGAAAGACGAGTCAGTCACAGTTCTATTACGTATCGAAAAACAGTTGCTGTCATAGATGCCATTTGCTGCCATGTGTGAGGAATCATGCAGATTCAAAACATTTAAAGTAAAATCAAAAATTGGAAGACAAAATTAAAACTTAAAGATTAAATTAAAATTTACAAAGATTTTGTAGTTAAAAAAACATATTATACAATTATTAAGTAAATAACTTGCGCGTACCTTTGCGTATTAATAACTACCAGAAAAAAGTACAATACAAGTCACTCAAAGCATAAACAAAATAAATCATTATAATACTAACATTTATGTATTACTAGCTTTCCAACGCATAGTTACGTCATCCTGCTTCCAATACTCTCTTTGACAATTTTTATCTGATTTACTTTGAATACTGTGCGGAATAGCCCGGAACAAATTGAAGTGGCGACCTCTGTCTCATTGCGTTGAAGTCATAGGACGAGAGGGGGCCGAGGAAGCGCGCGGGTGCGATCCGATGGGTGTCGAAATTGATGCGCCCTCTTAAGTCAAATATCGATGAATATTAATCTCAACTAGGTCAATAGTTTGAAAATCGGCTACTTCGGAAGTTGCGGGTTACCCAAACACTACATCAACTCATGACATGCTTGAGGTCGCCATTAACGAAAACAGTATTATTTATTATTATTATTATAATGATCAATTTGACAATTTGTAGAAGTTCACACAACAGCTCATCCTTTTTTTAAAGGTAGGTACTTGGCCTTGTAAATAACATCTTAGTTACCTACCCTTAGGTACTTAGTTTACGCATTTGGCAGGCCCCTTGGTCTAGTGGTCAGAGACCTTGGCAAAACACAACGAAGGGCCACCCTTCGTATTCGAATACTGGGGACAAATATTTGTGTGATGAACTTCGGAATTTGTACTCAATTCCTGTTTATCAAAAGTATTTAAGTATACCCTGTCTTAGTATGCCCTAGTATCTATTGTACCAGCTTCGAGCTTAGTTCGAGGCTAGGCAATTGGACAGTTTTTGCAAATAACTGTTTGTTTGCAGTCTCTAAAAAGTACCAGATTTGAATGCTTCCTAGTCGAGACTTGGAAATTTCCTTTTTAATCAGCCGCCCCACCTCTCAGGATTTAATTAAAGCCCCTAAACACTTTACATTGGCAATAATTGTGCTCAGACAAAATTACAAATCTGTTTGCATCAATTAATTGAAAACACAAAATTGTTGCTGCTTACCCTTGCGATACAATCGTTAGCCGATAATTATGTTAGCATTTAGGAAGCCGACAATTTTTGTTTTGATTTATTTTGTGCGTTGTTTTTGTTCTTGTTTGGCCCTTTTTAATTACCTTTTGCAAAAAATAAGGGACGCAATGTTTGTTTTCTAACCTAAATTCTACTTGCTAACTTGCCCTAAAATTAGTGTAATTTTTAATTATGCAGTGTTTCTAACACTAAATCGAACAACGTACTGTTCTAGCTACGTGCTTACCAAGTGAAGCTCACGAGTTAACTTGATATTAACAATATGAGTAACTACATGTTATTTAATATACAACGACCAAGTTTACGAAAATATTCTAGTTGCTTATACACATACATAAGTCACATAGAACTCTCTAGACTTATTACCTACACAAAGACAAGTTTTTACACCCTAAGTGCACCTCGTCGTTTACTATTACTCGAGCCAAAAGAGCCGCAACCCCGCTGAAGCACCATCCGTCTGCATTCCCGTCACGTCATAACACCGACGGACAAATGAGGGACGTATGACACCACCTCGTATCCCGTCATTACGTAAATTCACAGGGCTTTATATTATTTTTCACGCGGTTTCCTCTACGGTTATGATAATAGAAGTATTTACTCGCGACCCTTTTTACGGCTAAAGAAAATTCCGAACAATGTTTTACCGTTGTCGGGCGATGCTAAAAGCCGTATTGTGTGAAAGGTTCGCATCTCACGCCGGTCTATTGAATCGAGACGTAAAAATGGAATTTACGACGCGTAAATTTACGGGTTTTTGGGATTAGTATTATGCTTTGCGTACAATTCGGTAGTCATCATCGCAAATGTTTACATTGTAGTGAGATGAAGCGTTTCAATAGCGACTAAGCACTACGTGAATTCAATATAGGTACTCGTAATGTGATTGATCGAGTATTATGTGTAATGCGTATGATAAAAGCACCTGAGTCACGTAGTACGGGTAGGCTATTACATTAAAGTTGGCCCACTTTACGTACAAAACTGAATTATGATAACAAGCTGTAGTACAGACATAAGATGAATTACGTAACAGAGTGTCTCCAGTCGTCGAGAGGTTGTTAAAAGCGGGATTTTGCGGGAAACATAATGGTGCGTAGGCGTGAACAAATGTATTTACATATAATGTTTCCCTCGACGAATTTAGGCTACAATGGCCAATCTCGACGATTAACTAACTACGCAAGATATATCATAAACAAGTGGGTTGTCGAGGCACAAGGGTGTGATAACACCGGCAACTTCTAAACTTCAAAAAGGTTAAGGATTTTGTGTTTTCCTTAAGAAAAATTGGAGTGAAAGAGAAAACTTTTATGTTGGGGTCTTCACATCGGCATTTTAATACACTAACATGCAAATAAGAACTTGTGGTCGCGAGAAAGACCATGATGGTAGCGGATGCCGCGATTTAACTGTAGCAATACGGGATAAACTCATGATTATTCCGCGTAACTTAATGTCAATTAAGCAGAGTTGGCGATGTTGTAAAACCAACAAATGTTGTTATATTGATTCCAATAAGGCCAATTATCCAGAACATCTATAGCTGTTTGTAGGTGAAAACAAAGTCTCTGTACTGCAATATTATAAAAACTAGCGGCCCGCCCCGGCTTCGCCCGTGGTACTTGTCCACTATTTAATGGATGATATTATACATAAAAACCTTCCTCATGAGTTACTCTATCTATTAAAAAAAACCGCATCAAAATCCGTTGCGTAGTTTTAAAGATTTAAGCGTTCATAGGGACATACAACACACATAGGGACAGAAAAAGCGACTTTGTTTTATACTATGTAGTGATACGGAATTGTCAGTAATTAGACTGTCGGGAGAGGGCGTCGACCAGGGTATGAATGACGGGACACATCCGTAATGACGGGATAACTGGGGATTGTTCCGCTTAGCACAAAGTCATTAAAAGGGGAATGTTATGGCGTAGTACAAACGAAGGTGTTTTGTTGTAATATTATAGAAGTACTAGCGGCCGCCCGCGACTCCGTCCGCGTGGATTTCGATTTCCAATATCCTATGTGTTATTCTGATTTATAAGCTATATTGTGGTAAAGTTTCATTCAAATCCTTACAGTTGTTTTTACGTGAAAGAGTAACAAACATCCATACATCCATACATACAAACTTTCGCCTTTATAATATTAGTAGGATAGATAGTACCTTATTGAAGTGTTTATTCTTTGTATGTTTGTTTTCATGGTACATTTAAAACCAACCCGTGTTCTCAAAACATTGCTGTCTCAATAATCTTTTGTACAATGGTATCAATGAGACAAATATAGTAACATCAATAGTACGAGTGGGATAAATCAGTGCCATAGGTCAAATAGTCTGAGCCGGATTCTTAATAGTCTGGTGTTTATGAAGCATTTGAAATTTAATTGAATTTTGAGTTCGAATTCGTTAAATATTTTATCGATAATATACATTCTTAAAAAGTTCAATTTTTTTTGTCACCATTCGCGAACCGGTGCTGCTTCGGTTGGCACGTAGCCGAAGAGTACCGGGCTTTCGCGTCAGAGTGAGAACCACTGCATAGATTGTTTGTTCCCCTAAGTAAACAGGGGCCCGGGGCAAGCCTCCGAGCGCTCTCGACTGAGGGCCGTGCGTTGTGATGCCCTGTTAGCAAGCACTTGCCAACGTTGAGCTTTTTAATTAAACTCCGTAATAAACGTGAGGGAGGGAAATTGTTCTAGAGCATGATTTGCAATTAATTCCATGTAACTATACGGGCGAAGTTGGAAAATTATACGTGTCAATATCCTTGCAACTTAACGAGAGAGCATGATACGTCTTTGTTAATTAAATTTCTTTCTAAAGTTTTGTAATAATTATGAATATTAAAGTCGTATGTGAACTTTAGAAACTCCAACCATTTCGATATAACTACGGTGGAACACGTGTTTTAAGAAATGTAGGAAAATATTAGTTTATTTCCAAATGTAAATAATTCCTAATGTAAAAAATTTCCTAAAGTTCAACTAATGTAGAATGAGGAGATTGGTAGAACGTTTCTACGATTCCCAAGATTGCTTTTAATTAAGGCCTTTTAAAAAGATTTTTACCCATTTCATGTGGCGTTGTCCAATACGTATTTTTATTTTGTAATATTCAGTAATATAGGAATATCAAGAATTATGAGTCTACTTTATTTAAAGGTACCTAAAATACAAAGGTAAGCCATAATACTTTTATTTTGTCCTTTAATCAAAATTACTTTTCTGCTCTTTTCCTGGATGTATACAAAATCAAGTTTTCTATTGTGGCTCTTGAGGACAAGGCCTTCCTAATTACGTTTTACAAAGAACATTTTCCTTAAAGATAACAATATTATCTTAAAGCTGTTTTCTGAAATTAATAATGCTTATATCTAAATAGCGATCTTAGATGTTTTCAGATGTCGTATATTGCATTAAAATTTTAATGTTACGAACATTTAAATTACTTTTAAATTTTACGTATATTTAAAGTTTGCAGTTTAAATGTATATAAAGATTTAAAGTTTGAAATTTTCACCAAATTTATGTAATGCAAGTATTTCATGAATGCGCTGAAACGTGGAATAATAGAAAAACATTTAAATGGTCGAATTAAAACTTTTCTTCAATCGTTTCATCCATTCCGATAAGTCTCATTGAAAATTCAGAATAGTAAACTTAAATGCACGTTCTTTATTACTTTCTTACATAATGATGTTCAGGAGGTATTATGCCAACTGAAACTGGAAACGTATATACTTACTAAAGCCAGGATCAACATACATCGATATAGATATATTTCATCATCATCAGCCTATCGCAGTCCACTGCTGGACTTAGGCCTCTAGGACTCTCCACTCAGACCAAGCCGCGGCGACCGTATCCAACTACTGCCAGCCATCTTGCGCAGATCGTCACTTCACTCGGCCTGAGGGCGTTTTTTTTGTGGAGTACTTCGCTTTTTGGGTCATTTGCTGAAACGCGGTATCTTCTCCAGAAGTTGTTGACCATAACGGGTAATATTTCATGAAGTAAAATTTGTTTTACATAAATGAATTACACGATTCTTACCGACGCAACTAGAAACTTGTATTATCTAAAACAAACAAAAAATTACTTTTAACAAAAGCCTCAAATTAGAAACTGTAGTTCGTCAAGTCAATCTGCATTCCAATAGGTACGTTCGCTAAGTTTTGACGGAACTTCAGTTTGTTTTGTTTCTCAATTGCTTTCCGATGGGGCGATTGTTTTCCGATGAGGCGATTGTTTTCCGATTCACCTCGTTACAGAGCGGCGTTTTTACAAGCGAGTGGGGGTGCATGCGGTTTCAACCCCATAACGAGCTTAGGCCATGTCCTGACGGTAATGTGGGATTTAGAATGATTTTGTGGTCGTGGGGAATGTTGATTCGGAAAATGGGTGTGGAATTGAGGGATCAAATTTATTCAATTCCGTGAACAAAGAGCAATCTAAACGACAGGTAGTAAGTTTTATTGAAAAATAAACTGTAGGTAATACAGATTTTACCGTTTTAACTGGGGAAATATACATTGCGTTATTGCTTGTACATATTTTATGGGCTGACTACAGATTAATTCGGATTTCCTGCTGTCAAATTATATCAAATAAATTAGGCCAATCAAGATTTATTTTTTACACGTGTTAGAAAATAAAAGTTTCCTACAATATTAAAATCATTTATGGTTTCTTGGTTTAGACGGCACTTCAGTTCCAATATTTTATCATACGAAAATTGAATATGAAAGGACTGACTGATATTTAGTCTTTCTCTCAGCATGATTTACGTTTATTCTCTCAATTTATAAGGACTGGAATAAATCAGTAGGAATTCGTTTTTTCTCTGAGTAAATTACACGTGTTCACACTCGTAATGAACGGTGACGGTTACTGACGACCTTTCGGAGAGAGGAGTCAGGAGACTAATGACGGTGTCGAACATACTACGCAGGACATTCTTGGAAAGGTATTGTAGACTAAATAAATCATGTTGTTTGCTTTAATATGGAAATAAAATTTGTGATAGATAATAGGTTACACTTCTTCTTCTTTTCGTGTCGATGGCAAAAAAGTGTAGTGAAAACAAATGTAATAAGCCTTAAAAAGCGTTTTATTTTTATGCCCATTGAGTCATTGATGTTTTTTCAAAAGTTATTAACGCTTAAGTCAATTAGCGCATTTCTTAATTTACAAAGGTTATTGCATTTATGTAACGGGCACGGAAAAGCGCTGATAGTAACTTCTAAGTTTTTGCAACAGTCATCGGCGGTCGAAGATTCACGAGAAGGTAGAAAAATTGCTGGAAATCAAGAGTATCATATTTCCACTAGTCTACATATTTCCTTTATTGATTAAACACGGCACAAAAGGCAGTAGTAACAAACACTGGCCTGATATGAGGAAACCTTAGAAGCAAACATATTTGACTCATATTTTTCTTTCTTACCCACGTTATATTGAGTCTTTGAGTGACACAATAGTACGATATTTGAGCGGGTTAGTGACAGCTGATTGCCAGTGAAGCTTCAATAATGTAGACGTATCTTCCAGGAAATTGCGATACCCGACACTGAGAGATAATAATAGTAAGGGGAGAATAGAAGCGGTATGTATTTGTATAACTGTCGCAATTGTGAGAAAGCCTTACTATATTGAAATGAAGCGACATCATTTACATATATGTATCTTGATAGTAGGTACTGTGTTCGATGAAATTCCAGCTGACAGGCTCATGACTTACCTAATGTAATGATTCTGGACACAAATGACTACAAAGCATGCTTCCATTTGCTGTCATACTGTAGTTTCCTCTGACCTTCAGAACTTGAATTTTATGAGTTTACCCGAAGTGCCATATCATAAGGACTATAATTAATGTTTAGTTGAAGCATTTGCCTTGCAATATGAATAACAGAAGTGTACATAAAACTTTACCACCTACCATGACTGAATATCTAAATTATGAAACCAAATATTATTCATTTAAAGCCCCGAACTCGTTGCCAGAATCCTAACAATATTTGGGTCGGTGCTCCCCTAACCGTTTTATCTACGTGTAATCAAAGGTACGATCGTGTTCGTATATTGGTGTGTATTTAAGGATTTTGATTGGAATTTGTATCCGTAGCGTGGCAATCGGGAATGTATCAATCGGTCTTGTTTATGCCAGCGGTTGAGGTCGGCAACATTCGCTTCAAAATATAGCTAGCTTTGTTTGCGCGCTAACTCAAAGTCTAAAGGTTTGGTATACCTTTAGACTATATGTAAGCGTTAACTAATTCAAATAAGGGTAGTAAAGCAACATATTTTATTTAGGTCAAGGCTAAAGGAATTTTTTTCTGCAATTTAATACTAAATGTTGTCTGGCTTGATATGTCATATACCTAGTCACTTTACCTTTTGCGCCATGTCATCTGTCCGATTCCTTTTTGTATGAAAAAAATATGTGCCTGACTACACTCATTCTCTATCTCATGCATTAGTAAACACTCATTAATAATAAACTACATCCCACGTCAGAAGTTTCTAGATTTTTGAACGCAAATCATCAAAGTTCAACCACCCAGGGTCGCGACCTGTACCCACCGTTCCATTTGCATATGTGATTAACGTTCTGATTGGACGAGCGTTGTAGCCAATAAAATGACATTCCATTGTTTAGAAGAATTGTGTTGTCAGTTTTAAATTATAACAAAACAAATGCCGGAGGACATAATGGCTTCTGAAAATGAAAAATGAGAATTTGTGAGTATTTTTCTGTGAAATCTTTTTGATGTTTAATTGTAACGTGTTTTTGTTCATATTTTGTTTATTTGAATTTATTGCAGCAATACAAAAAATCATATCTTTTCAATAATAAACCTACAGAATGCGTACACACTTAAAATTGGAATTGTTAATATGCAGTTTTTATGATCTCATTATGCTGTACACAATACGAGATTCGTTTACATAAGAAATAAGGTCACGATAAAAAATAAATTTTATTGTGTGGACGAAAATACTTCTTCGTAAAACCAAATCTAGCTTGTAGGGCAACGTACTTATTTGATTATTTTCGTGACTCGTAAGCTGCACCTAGTAAATATAAACTGTCGTCACCGACTATAATCAACGCCCAGCTTATTTATTGATATTTTCTATAGTAATTTTCGACATAGTCATGTATGTAATATTTGATAGCATCACACACATCTTAATCGAATACCTTTCAGACCCTACATATTTTGTCTGCACTAACTACTGTACCTATATAGGGTGTAACAAAATATACTGCAAATATTTTAAGGGTGAATTCTTTAGTGGCAATGTAATCAATATCAGATATTAATAAGTCAAAATTAATGCCTAAAAATTTTGCATTTTCTGCATTGGCCAAATTGCTCTTTTCGTCCTGTAAGCTTCGACCCCTCTCCACCACATTGCTTTTGGGGCAGGAGAAGTGTAGTAATTGTATTACACTGATAAGACACGACTAGCTGTCTTGCATAGACAAATTTTGTACTTTTCCCAATTATTCACTCAATTTATTTTGTTGATTTTCTCGGAAACTAGTGTATTAACAAAAAAAAATTACAAGAAAAATTTATTACATTTCCACTAAACAATTCGCCCTTAAAATATTTGCAGTATATTTTGTTACACCTTATATAATGATACTAGAGGCTGCCCGCGATTTTGGATTTCCATTCAACACAAAAAGATTTTTTCAACTCCAACCAGTAGTTCCTGAGTTTAAAGCGTTTAAACAATCAAAAAAACTCTTCAGCTTCATTATATTTAGCGTCATAAAATGAAACTATCTCGCTTATTTTGTACTCCAAAGGGATAGAGAACTAAAATCAAGAAAAAGGTTAAAAAAATACGAAAACTAGTTAAACCTCGATATCGAAAGGTGCTTTGGCGTTCTGAAATATTTTGAATTAATGGATAGGCGGAGGTACTGGAGGTACTTTTGATGAGTACAGTCGGAGAAATAAACTGCTGGCAACTCAATGAGCACTCTAGACGGTTCGAGTGCTAGCCACCTACTGGAAAATATAGATCGTATGAAATTAAAAGCCCTCAACATCCCGAGATGAGTTTACGTGTTCAATAAACTACGGCAAGATAAGTGAACTGTAATAATTTTAAGAAGCTTAAGATCTGAGAGTTGAAATACGACGTCACCCACATGTTTCTGTATGAACTTAATATTTAGGCTTTGATTACCGAGATTTCAATAATAGATTTGACGAACTCAAATTGCTTTAATGTCGAAAAAATATTCATTAAAATAATGTCACGCAAGTAACTTCCATAATGATTGTTTAAAAGTATTTAGAATACCTACTGTGCTCTTAGAGGATGTGCTCAAAAATGTCTACTCTGCAAGAAATACTTCGTTTATTTAAATACTCAATGAAATATGTTACTAAAGTTTACGGTAGAGATATCTCTTTTAATCGTTGAAATCCAGGGTCTTCAGATTGTTAACTCGTCTCGGTATAACAGAATTTGATGCTTAAAATCATTTTCGAGGCTCTTAGTCGCATTTAGTCATTCAACGCCGCAGTTCCATAGCTAGTGCTAGTTCAATATCAAGAGCTCACCTGCTCGGTTTTCCACCGAGGTTTACATAGGAAATTAACATCTACCATCTATCCAATAGTCGACGAGTAGTGATGCGACAGTCGCGTACGTGAACCGAATAAAACTGTATTCATAAAAACGTTTCGAATGATTATTGAGTATCGGTTTTAGTTTCAAGTTACTGGCGTATTGTATGTTGTACTGAAAAAATATGTCCGTATATGGTACTAAATACGAGTATTGCAATGTTTAAATTAAGTATATGAAAAGGTACATTTCATTTCAAATTTTAATGGATGTTTTATGGAAAAACAATTATCACCTACCGGCCATGGATAATATGTTTTTTTACCTAGACAATATGTTGGAGTGGACACCCATTACTTGCCTGAGATAATTAATATTACATTCTATTATAGTTTACTTGGGACATTGAAAACTTCTCGGGCTTTGACTTTGATGGTACTGACCTTTCAAAAACAAAAAACATCATGACAGCCCTTAAATTGTATTCCCTTCATTCTCTACTAACACTATAAAATATTAGCATATCACTATGAAAAATATGTTGTTCACAAAGACTATAAATTGATGTCTTACTGTTTACTGGTCAATACTGTACAGTGTCACTAGATAATGCGACGATCCTACTCTGCCGCAACACAGTTTTTAACTAGTGCGGGGGGTAGTTATCATCAGCTTCTATCTACATTTAACAATTTTAAAAAATATTGTATACACTTTGTACCTAACATCATTGTTAATGGTCAAATAAACAATTTTTCATTTTAATTTTCATTTTCATTTTCAATTTTCAAAAATATCTCATAAAAAGCTATACATACTTAATACCACAGTATTTACCATTCATTGAAATGAGTTTCCGATATTCACACAGTGTTGCAAGCGTTATGATCACAATTGAATTGAAAATTGAATCGTAAATGTGAAATTCACGAGCATTACTCGCGTAATGAGAGGTGGGCGGAGGTTGCCTGTTCGATCCCCGCACAGTACATGTATGTTACATACAAAACACAAATATTTATCCCAACTAATATTATAAATGCGAAAGTAACTCTGTCTGTCTGTCTGTCTGTCCGTCTGTCTGTCTGTCTGTCTGTCTGTCTGTCTGTCTGTTACGCTTTCCCGCTTAAACCTCGCAACCGATTTTGATGAAATTTGGTACAGACAATCTTTAGACCCTGAGACAGAAGATAGGCTACTTTTTATTTCGAAAAAAAGAAATCCACGCGGACGGAGTCGCGGGCGGCCGCTAGTTGAAAATAAATTGAATTATTTATTACCTTTATCATAGCCTGATTAATATAAATATTGTCTCATCAACTATTAATTATTACTACCTTTAAAGGAGATATAAATTGTCGATCGTAACTCTAAACACCTTAATTATTTTAATTAAGCAGTAAAATACGTTTTGACGTGAAATCTGGTCTAGGTGTTTGGCTACTATTCTTACAGTTATCCGAGCTGGGATCGCTCAAGAAAATGTTTACACAAATACACTCGTATTTTGTAAGCCTTAACAGGTCGTCAAGATCGGAATGTTCCAATGAAGTATAAAACGGGATTTGTACGTCGTACCCATCAACTTCACTATCGAATAGTCTCCCAACTTTGTATATTCCGTGGAAATTACCACGCTGGGGATCGTAATAAAGCTTGTGAGGAGCCGTCGACGCTAAGTGGATTAATATATCACAAGTTTGTTGCCGTCTCATCTTATATATTGAGTGGTTTTCTCGTGGTCAGCAGGACGTCACTTCTGCGGCGATTGATTTTCCTCCTCTAGATGGGGTCAATTCGATAGAACCAGACGAAGCGTTAACGGGAATGGTAAGGAGAAATAGGTTTAGTGGCGGGAAACGTTATGCAAAATTTATTATCGACGGCGACGACTTGCGAATGATACCGATCGCAAATGGATTTGAAGTTTGGAATGTTATTAAAACGAAATTGCTGGAGCATTGTAACAAATTAACTTATGAAGTTTTCGATGGTAGGTTTGATTGTAACCCTGCCTTTTGATAATGAATATAACTAGATTTGTTATGATTTAGTAATGTTTATACCATTATAAATATGTGCACAAGGGCATAAGGTGCCAACAATCAATGACACTAATTGTTAGATTGTTAAGTGACCCAAAGTGCTGTATAATTATATTTTAATTAGAACAAGCTATTTGTATTACTTCTAAATCAAATTTGCTCTCAATCAAGTGCATACTTGTACATATACATGATTGTACGTATACTTACATGATCTTACATTCGATAGTAATATCACCAATCGCGATAGATATGTGTCATAAACTTAATTACCGTTAATCACTGATATCAGGATACTTGACACTAATCTGATTGCAAATCAGTTGAGTTCACCATGGGTTGTAGTTATTCGCATTAATTACATACCTAATTGTAGGTATGCCATGTCAACTTAAGGTATAGAGTTACACTCAAAGCATGATTATAATTTGAATTATTGGGGCACTTTTAGGCAAAAGTGCCCAAATAATTCAAATTATGCAAGTTTTTTGACTTAGCCAAGTTGGTTGACCTTAAGTGTAGGAACACACTATGCGGCAAAACCGTGACCGAATTTACGCGGCTGAATTTACGTTCCGTTGTGTTTATAATAAGTTGGTTGACCTTAAGTGTAGGAACACACTATGCGGCAAAAACGTGACCAAATTGACGTGAATCTTATAAACAGTATGACACACTTTGAAATGGGAGATGACACACTATGCCGAATTATGTGTAATTCTGTGAAGAAAATGCATTGCCGCTGACGTTCGGTCGCGTATTTCAACATAGTGTATTACTACACTAAATATTACATTAGCTCAAACTGGAACATGAAGAAAGTTATACGAGTGTTTTTGCAAAGTTGCATGCTAAATTAAATAATATTATTCTCTGCAATAATAATCACAGATCTAAATGAAAACCACGTCGAGAAAAGTGTTCTTACTTTCTTCACCGCGACGCGGCGTCTCGGAAAATCGCCCACTTACTTAAACATTGTTTCTTAAGGTTTTTGTTCTCTTAGTGTTTCTTTGTCTGGGTCCGTTCATAAACATGAATTGTAAATAACAAGCCCTCGTGTTTTTATAAAAGAAACACAAACATCAGTCATGTAATTTGTTCCCTGATCCATTATTATATTTTGAGGACTTAATTCAGATAAATATAAAATTTCGTTGGAAGAAAAACGCTGTAATTTTGTCCACTGAAAGTAAAGCTTAGTAGTAATAGTTATCAACAAATATTTGTTTAATAGAAACACTGCTGCACCATTGAATTTATTGCGTTTTATTAGTTTATCTCAAATTCATACGCATTTATAAAAGGAAAATTGTCCAGACGCCAGTCACTTACATTCTAACACAATACAAACTAGATTTCATAAAACACTCGTAGTCGTATTTGTAACAAGACTAAAAAAACCTGTGAGCAAAATACTGCAGAGGCAAAATCGCAGGCAAAACCTGACCTAAATTATAGCTTGTACATCAATAAGACGTGATTTATTTTGCGGATTACCCTCACGCCAAATAGATTTCCTCGTGTTATTAACAACTTACCCACGTATGCACAGCAGTGATGAAGAGTGTAATATCACGTGACAGAGTACTCTGTCACAAAGGCGGGATCCGAGCTCTGAATCCAGTGATTCATTTGATATATCGGCACCACATTTCAGAGATTTACGACTAGTAACAGTTGGTGGGCCCATGCCGACGCGCTGAGAAGTTTTTTTAATTGTTAACTCGAGTTTTTATGTTCATTGTAACCGGTGCGACGCGCGACGTCGTCTGTGTGGAATTGATTCTTTTGAGTAAGTTTTATAGCCATATAGGCTCGATTTATGGGAATGAACACTGTTTTACATACATACGTAGGAATAATGCTTACAACAATCACATCAGAAATATCATTTCATAATTGGGTATAGAGAGTATGCCTTATTTGGCTATCATTTAGGTAATAGGAATTTAAATTTATATTCTATGCGGAATTATCCTTTAGAGGCCATATTTTTTTAAGCCACAGAGCATTTTTTTCTTAGGTCTTATGCAACTGCCTACTTCAAGTTTTTGGGAAACAGGCTATTTTGGATCGAGAATATTTGCATAATGTTAGTCAACTTATTCAAGATTGTAGAATCTGACCATAAACTTGGGCCTTACGACTTTCTTTATTAAAGATTCCAACTATATATTTTATGGGATCTCTTTTGATTAATATATTAAAATTCGGTTGTAATGTTAAGGTTTATTTCGAATAAGATAAAGTCTGTGCCTCAATGTAAAGCCATTTTGTTACATTCTATTACAAAAAAAAAATGGCGAACTCTGGAACTCTTTTGAAAAAGCCCTCACGCTTTTTCAAAAGAGTTCCAGAGTCCAAACCAAACATATCCAGTTAAATTACTTCTTAAAATAAGAGATATTCATAGAGATTTACGTCCAGCAATTATTATAAATGACCTGTTGAAACACTTCAAATATGTAAAAAGATAACTTCTTTGTCTTCCAAAAAATAATACGAAGCATCCGTCATTTACTGCTTTTTATAACTTATTACTAGGACGCCGCAGTAACATAAAGAGTCGGCAGAGTATTTACTTAATGAGCGCTCGCCATTTCAATGCATACAAATTGAATCACTAAGGCTCTACTTAAATGGATCCGCAGGCATTACGTTGCGTTTGCGTACTCAAATGTACATTTCTGGTCTAATTCCGACTTTCTACATTCTCATTCACAAATGCAAAATAACCGGGGAATTAGCTATTAAGACATGGTTGCTCGTTTAATGAGTATTTTCTCTTAAAACCGAACTTTGAAACATAATGAGTAAAATTTTCTTTATAAAGACGTGATCTGTATATTTATCTACAAAACTTATTCACCCGTTAATGGTAATTTACTGGGACGAGTAATTATTTAAAGCAGTAGTAATTTGATTCAAAATGCTTTTGTTTTAAGATAAAAAAATTGTGACAATTCTTTTCTTTTGTATCTGAAACATCACGTCATGTTCGACAAACGTTTCACGATAATGGTTGGCAGAATCCCTATAGTGTGTAAGTGTGTAAGAAGTATCGATCCCTATATAACTTTAGTAATTATAAGGCTTTAGAAAAGATAGAAAGATAGATTTTTATTTCACCCATCACATTAAGTATGCTTCACATAAAGAGTACGAAATAAATACATAATAAAGACAATATCTAAGTTGAACGCCCTGTTAAAAGCCACACACACTCAGTTGCTTTCAAATATTATTTCCAAATGAGTGTGTATGTACGTACCAAGATATCCATAATGTCGGAATAATGACTCTGCGTTATGTTATGACCTAAGCATTTGTATTGTTCCCCTAATGGAGATAGGTATAACGTTCCGCGCTGGAATACTAATAACTTAGCAAATAAACATGCAACCAATAACTGCGGTCTTATAAACAGTATGAGAATTTCATTTGAGCATTCGTACGTGACCTGATTTTCATATTTGATCTAGATTGGTGGAGAACAATCTAGTGCTTTTTGGTTTAATCGCATGGGAGAAAGTTGACTTCGTGACGCAGTTACCATTATCCAAGTAGCACTTTGAAGCGACTTTTCGTTGGTTGTCAGGATTTTTTAAAATTGCATTATTCTAGTTTCGTGACATAAATAAATTGGCTAAATATAATTACCTATGGTAATTGAAAGGCGTTACGAGTAATAAAAATCTTTAAGTTTTACATTATACATGCAAAATTTTAAGTATGTAAGATTTCGGAACGTCTGCTATTTCTAAATGGTTTATTGTACCTGATTAACGAATGCATTTTAAGCAAACAATTTGAGCAACTGTGATTGAGTTAAAATAAAAATATATATTTACGGAATTAAATGAACACGGAATTATTTTACATTTCATCTCGAATAAGTATCTTGCGGGCCGGTATGGCGATGCCAACTGATAGGATACCATTTTGGTACCATATCGGTTGTCATGGCAATTATGGCTGATCTTTTGCTTACCATCAGGCAGGGAGGAGGCAATGTACCGCGCTACTATAAAAATAATATATATTAAGCTTATGATGCTAGTTGTGCATTGTCACTAAAAACTGGAGCAAGTTCCGCGACCGACGCCGCGATACGCTCTTGTTCGGCAAACTCACTAACTAGATAGGGTGTTTGCTGCCACAACTTGCGCGCCTTGAATATGCTTGAGCGTGTCTCACAGTTGCACCGGGGGCGAGGAAAAATGAATTCATATATGGGTCTCTAGTTTCGTAATAGTCACGAATTATATTGTCATCCTGCACAAGAAGTATGTATTGTATAATATGCATGAACGGAATAGTATCATCAGTAAAGAGGTTAAGAATTTCGAAAAAGCTGAAAGTCCCAACATGCCCTATTCGTGTTGTTGCAGTGCTGAAAGCGTATTAGTTAGCTAATATATCTCACTCGTAGCTTATTTCTTTGAAATTAGTAATGTGAATATTATAAGCATGATTGTACCTTTGATGCTACTCGTAGTAGTTGTGCATTGTCACTAAAAACTGGAGCAAGTTCGGCAACCGCCGCCGCGATACGCTCTTGTTCGGCAAACTCACTAACTAGATAAGGTATTTGGTGTCACAATATTCGCGCCTTGAATATGCTTGAGCGTGGCTCACAGTTCCACTGGAGGCGAGGCAAAATGAATGCAATTCTGGGTCTCTAGTTTCGTTGTAGTCAAGACTTATATTGTCATCCCGCAAACGACGTATTTGTACGAACAAAATAGCATTATCAGTCAAGAGGTTAAGAATTTCGACAATGCTCATAGTGACAACTTGTCCTATTCTTGTCGTTTCAGCGATGAGAGCGTGTTATATAGCCAATATAGCTAACTTTAGCTCGCTAGTAAGTTATTTCTCTAAAGTAAGTCATGTGAATATTACACACACATTTGTACTTTTGACGCTAGTTTTGCATTGTCACTAAAAACTGGAGTAAGTTCCGCCGCGATTCGCTCTTGTTTGGCAAACTCACTAACTAGATAAGGTATTTGGTGCCACAACTTCAGCGCCTTGCATATGCTTGGGCGGAGCTCCCACTGGTTAAAAAAGAAACACGAATACCGTCCAAAACGCTAAGGAACATGGCCTTTACAACAGGAAAAAATTGGCTGGTTAGTAGGTAACGGCTACAAAGCCGCGACCTTTGTAGGTCGCTGTCTCCGAAAATCGTTTCTGCGAAACTCTGTACAATGTTAATCTGAAATTATTATTCGTGTTGCTATTGCAAATGATATTCCTTTAAACAGAAACGAAATGGAGATATTATTGAAAGGAATAGCGTAGCTACGTGATACGGTTAAAAACTTAGCTGGGTGAACTGACATTCAAGTATTTTAAATGACTTCAATGACGGTTTAGCTGCTGAAGTTGTCAAATAAAATAAAGAAATTAAAATAAAATTAGTTTTATTCGCTCCAATATCAGTGTGGCTTGCGCTTTACTTTGTAAAGATACTCATTCGGCACACCGCCTAGAATTTGCCAAAAACTATTTTTGTGTTGTTATAATTTTACTGTTATACCTGAAACTATAAAACTTTACTTACTTCAGAAACTTTCTCTACTCATTTTAATGATTGCCGTCTTCCTGCATTGCGTCTGTTTTGAGGTTATTCTACTATTTTATGCTCGTTCTACTGAAAACCTCCAGTTTGCGTTATTGATTCAATCAGCAAACATACAGATTGACAGGCAGGGAGTGACTGTGTAACAATATGCAGTGTTTAAACATTTTCGACTTCTCTGGTTTTGACTTCATGTCCGTGTAGAGGTCGCATCAAAATTCGATTTACTAACCAGACTCGCCACGCCACGACGCAGCGAGTACAGCTCCAGACACTAATTATGAACCGCAAACTTAGATCAAATTTGTTAGATTGCAAAAGTTTTCCGACGTTCTCCTAATTGTGGGCACCCAATAAAATAAAGTTGGGTTGCCTAAAATTATTTGATCCTACAAAACTTTCCAATTAACAGTTTAAAGTAAAGAAGCAATAGTTATTGCGCCGAAAATATTATTTGTTCGTATACATATAACGTCGTGCTATGCTTTTTTTATTTTTTAAAAATATAAAATCAATCACAATTTTTTTTAATTAGTGTTATATAAACTTAATGAAATGAGTAAACACAAGAATAGAAATTACTAAATATATGTTTGGTTTTTTAAATGTAGGAACGTTGTGTTGTAGTAGTAAATCCTCAAAGTGCAGGCTGCACAACAGAACAAAGCTCTGGATCGGGAAAACTTCTATAATCCTTCGAAGCACGCCGTTCCTTGTGTTTGATGAAGGTGTTCTACAGCTCTAAACTCTAACTAGATAGAGGTTTGTCGCTGCAACTTCCGCAGCTCGTGTACTTATGACACGAACTAGAACAGATTGCTGTATTTACTGTATGTATGTGCTTTGGAAAGCACGTATAAAACAGTTGGTCTCCTTATCCGTTGTGTCACTGCTATGAGGGTTTGTATTCTTAATCACATATAATGCTTGTCTATGAAAGTACGTTTTATAAATACATTAAGTAACAATTTAGTTGTACACTCATATATAATCCGTGCAGTATGTTAATCCTAAAGATTGTTCGCTGCACACCAAAGACTAGGAAGAGATTGTTACTTCTCTATATTTTTAAGAAATATCATCATCATCATTCTATCGCAGTCCATTGCTGAACGTAGGTTTTTCCTGGGGCTCTCTAGTCAGCCCGATGCTCGGCAAAATTTAAAACCAGTTATTGTAAAAACAAGTTAAAAGTTTTAAGCCATGTGAAACATACCTTTCAGCGTGACTACGCCTGTGTACTTGTTGTTGTGTGTTTAACATGAAGGATAACACATTGTGACGAAATTACGTCACGTAATTTCGGCCTGGTGTGTTCCTACTCTGTAAGTTTCGAACGGTTCGTATACATAACGCAACGATATAAAATTTAATAATTATAATACCAGCTATACCAGCTAATTATTCTATAATAATATTTTTTTAAATATAAATATTATGTCGGGCCAGACAATAGATTAATATTTATTTTGTGGAACGACGAGTGTGTGAAGTTGCTGATCTATAGTTACATATGGATATCGATGCCTAACGGCCAAAATGGCCTAAGCGACATTTTCTGCGAAATCGACTTATATACATCATTGGAATCGCCTTTTTTTTTCTGCGTCGTTCTATCTAGGTTTCGTCTCTCTAGGGCGTTATTTTTGTCGCTTAAGCGGTTGGTAAATTAAGGCTCGAAGCCTTAATTTTACGTCCTAAGCGCCCAATATTTAGTGTTTTTTTTCATTCTGGTGGTTAGGAAATATAATATTTTGAAAAAGTTACTTAGACAATTTTGCTTGAAAACAATAAATAACAAAAATGTCGCTTAAAACTTTCGGGCTGCAAATTTCAAATATAAGATATGGCGCTTAGGATTATTTGCCCTATCACATTTACTATGCATTGTGGCGCTTATCCCATTTTTTTCTCAAAATAAATGTTTCAATCTATGGGTATTGGTGTCCCTGGTCGCAGACTTTCGCTGGTACAGGTTATCTGCGACACCCTGTATATTTAGTATTTCGCTAACACTAAGACTTTTTCGTCAATCACTTCTTATGTTGGCTTAATGTCGGTTAAGCAATTTTAATAAAAATACAGATGCAATTAAGTCGCTTAGGCTAACATGAATTTTTTTGGTAAATGCAGTTACGACATTTTTGCTGTAAAAAAATAAATCCATTTGAGCATAAGCGACTAAAAACACCCTTAGATGAATGATTTGTAATACTTTAATAAATACATTTTGAAGAGAAGTATCTTTTATATTTACACCTAAAATTTGGAATCTTAGGAAGTAAAACTCAACGACTTATGATTTTTTTTCGTAATTTTTCGTCTTTAATCCTCTCTCCTGTAAAGTTAGTGAAGTGGCGGTTAGGCCTTTTTGGCCGTTAGGCATCGATATGTTTCCAGATTCCATTAGTAAATTATCTCTTTTGAGATACGAGCTCGGTTTCCGAGCGACCAGCCAAGCCAAGTTACGCAGAGTAATCTCGGCTAATTAAAAACAAACTTGTGAATTTCCAGATACCCGGACTGTTTAAACTCACAAGTTCATATAAACAGCCTTGACATGAATAAACTCGGTTGGAAGTTTTGTTTTTGATTTCAGATTTTGTATTTAAAGGAATTTATGTGAGTTATATTATTATGTGTATGACCTGGTATTTGAGGATCTGGAGCGCCTCTAGAATGGAAACAAGAATGTAAGATATGCAATGCAGTGCCATCTACATAATCTCTACGTTGCATGAACTGTTATCGGGTTGACCGAATTTCAACTGACCTATTAAATTCCTGTAGGAAATCTTAGTACTAAGCAGTAACTGCTTAACATCATGTTGCATTGTTGTAGTCCTGCTATGATTTTACTTCATTTTAATGTCGAAATTCATCCTTGCCCTCATGTTTGAAAGTCTCCTTTGTAATCAAACTGGCAATACATTGTGTTTCTTAAAAAAAAAAAAGTTACTTTAAAAATAGAATGCGTTCCCAAAATGGCGCTTAATCGTGTAACAATGATCACACACCTATTGAAATGTCAAGTTGAACGAGGGGCATCGGCGCGCATGGAATGCTAATCGCTACACATTATTTCAGAGGGGAAAATAATGTCTCAAATACTTAGTTCACTGTTCAGTTTAAACTTTAGCTATTTATGAAGCAGTTACCGAGCGGCCCTGATGGAAAGTCGTATAACTTACGTCGTAAATACAGTCCTGTGCCTCCTACGGGATAATTTTCGTCACCTGTGTCCATTGCGTAAAAGATAGACAGAAATTGATGAGGTAGAAGAATTAATTCAGATTCCAATTAATTTTACATGCGTTTTATTATTTTAAAGCAATAAAGTGATAACAGTTTATTTTTAATTTTTAAACCAATTAAATTAAAATAATCTGATACTTGGCTATCTCTTCTGGCATTAAACCAACAGTTAAAATATAGGCTAACGTTAAACAGTTCACTACCAATCTCGTGCAGTGGTCTACTTCCCTTCCTATTGCAGAGGAAAACCTTTGTCGGTTTAATCAGTAGGTCACCTACCTACTTCGCTTGTAAAAACATCAACCGCATTACGTATAATTTTTGGAAACTAAGTACGTACTACATTACGTTATCATTGATTTATTGCAAATACTTTAAAGTTGATCAATAATGAGTAATGACAGTTTTCCTTGCCACAAGGATTCAAATCAAAATAATAAATTATAGACAATATAATGAAAAGAATAATTATAATTGTGCAGAACGGATTATTATAAAGCGCTGTCCGAAAAAATATCTTCAAACTTTTTTGGAACACACAAATATTTTAAAAATAAATTAAATAGCCCATTTTTGCCGTGATTACGAAATGAAGAAAAAAAAACATTCCGTTTTTTTTAATACATCGGTAGTCGAAATAAAAATAAATTCTATAGGCACCGTGCGTAGCGATGACTCTGCCATCTTGTGACTCATATTCGAACTGACCAAGCTAAATGTCAATCTTAATGTCGGTAATTCTACTGTCAAACCACGGAAAACACCGTGCCTTATTCTGCCATCTAGTGACTCGAATTCGAACTGACCAAGGTAAATGTCAAATTTTACTGTCAAACCACAGAAAAAAAATCGGGATTTTAGCGCCCTCTATAGTTTCTGCACGGTGCCTATAAAAATTAGAAAAGTATATTATTGTTCGCCTTTGCCTGTATTGTAAAAAAAACAAAGTGAGCCAGAGACAGAAAAAAATGGCGCGGTAATTTGACAACCAGAAAAATATTGTTGTTCGATAATTGTTACATAAAAAAATAACAATTCGTATTATTACATATTACGAGTTGATTACGAGTATTACATCACCCAACAGCGATGGATCGAAAAATCGACGGAAGTACAAACAAATATAACGAGTATATTAAATGGTAAGTAAAAACAGTTTTGTTAGTGGTAGAGCCATGCTGTTTCACAGCACGAATGGGCCGGCTCGTCCGGGAAAGTACCACCCTCTCACATAATATCAGCGTGAAATAATAGTATCTACTATTGTGTTTCGTCTGGTTTGTGAGTGTGCCGGAGGCCCACACCCCCATACCCCACCCCTCATGAAAGCGGCTTTGTTAAGAGATTTACCCCAGGGGGGTACCATCACGCATCGTGACGGAGAATCCCCCCCTGAGCATTTCTGTTCAGGCCGCCCTACGTACTCTGGGGAGGGCACCAAACCGCTCGTGAAAAATGTCGGAGGCGGAGGGAGAAGTAGTCGCGCGGCACCCCTGCATTCACTTCGTGTGAACTTCTGCAATATCAGGGGGTTACATTCCAATTTGAATGCCGTTCATCACCATCTCGAGACGGAGAAGCCGGCCTTACTCTTCCTTACTGAGACGCAGATTTCTTCCCCTGCTGACATATCCTATCTGCGGTACCCCGGCTATAACTTGGAACATTCATTTGTTCCGCGTGCTGGTGTATGCGCATATGTCAGGGAAGATATCTGTGTTCGACGCCTCAGCAATCTTGGAGCTAAAGACCTGTCTATCCTCTGGCTGCGCGTAGACTGCAACGACCATCCTCGCATTTACGCGTGCCTGTACAGGTCCCATAGCGGTAACACCGATACCGACCTACTCGTCGAGCACATCCAATCGGCGACTGACCTCTTGTTACAGCAGATCCCTTCCGCGGAGGTCGTGATTCTGGGCGATTTTAATGCTCATCATGTCGAGTGGCTTAAATCGCGTACCACCGACCACGCGGGAAGATCTTTCTGTGACCTTGCTCTGGCCTATGGTCTATCTCAACTGGTGACTACGCCCACGCGTATCCCAGACGTAGATGACCATCATCCCTCTATGCTGGATCTCCTCCTGACCACGCATCCCGACGCCTACGAGATTTCTGTTGATGCACCACTTGGTACTTCAGACCATTGTCTAATACGTAGTACTGTGCCTCTCAATGGAATCTTGCGGCCTGCACCAACGGGTACTCGCCATATCTGGCATTATCGGTCAGCGGACTGGGATGGAATGCGAAGTTTTTTCGCGTCCTACCCATGGCGGCAGGTTTGCTTCATGTTGGGGGATCTGGATGCCACTGCTGAATCTGTAGCTGATGTGATCCTGCAGGGAATGGAACTTTATATTCCAAACTCTGTGGTGCCCATTGGCGGCAGATCCCAGCCTTGGTTTGGTCGTTCTAGCAGATTGGCGTCACGCCATAAGCGAGAGTGTTACCAAGCCTGGGCAACCGCGGTGGCATCTAATGATCCGAATACCAGCACTTTACGTAAGAAGTATAACCATGCCACCAGAGAATGCAAGAGAGATATTGCCAAAGCAAAGTCAGCATTCATTGGTAGAATTGGCGAGAGACTGATGAGTCTCCCTTCAGGGACTCGCCGATTCTGGTCCCTCGCCAAGGCTACCCTTGGGAACTTTTGTCAGTCGTCTTTTCCCCCTTTGCGCAGGACGGATAATACCCTGGCCCATACTGCGAAAGAGAAAGCCGATCTTTTGGGTACTCTTTTCGCGTCTAACTCGAGCTTGGATGACGATGGACACACACCACCAACCATACCGCATTGTGCGAGCTCTATGCCAAACGTCCTTTTCACCCAACGTTCAGTTCGTAAGGCGCTTTTTTCCCTCGAAATTCATAAATCGAGCGGGCCGGATGGTATTCCCCCTATTGTGCTGAAGACATGTGCTCCAGAGTTGGCACCGGTTTTAACGCGATTATTTCGGCTCTCTTACACCACTGGCGTAGTTCCAAGTAAATGGAAGTTAGCCCTTGTCCATCCCATTCCCAAGAAAGGTAATCGCTCAGATCCGTCCAATTATAGACCTATAGCCATTACGTCGATACTCTCCAAAGTAATGGAGTCCATTATAAATCGCCGGCTCTTAAAATACCTGGAGGAAAATCACCTTTTAAGCGACCACCAGTACGGATTTCGTAGCGGTCGCTCTGCTGGCGACCTCTTGGTATTTTTGACTCACCGATGGGCACGAGCGGTGGAGAGTAAAGGCGAGGCTCTAGCTGTCAGTCTGGACATAGCGAAAGCCTTTGACAGGGTATGGCACAAGGCTCTTAACTCGAAACTTCCATCATATGGTCTTCCGGAGAAATTATGCACGTGGGTCGCTAGCTTCCTTTCAAGGCGTAGCATCAAGGTGGTTGTCGACGGTTCTTGCTCCGATTTGAAACCTGTCAATGCTGGCGTCCCGCAGGGTTGTGTGCTCTCTCCCACTCTGTTCCTCCTTCATATTAATGATATGCTATGTAAAAATAGTATTCATTGTTATGCGGATGACAGTACTGGAGATGCACTGTATACCGGTCGTGTAAATATTTCTCTGGAAAACGTCATCGAGAACCGGAACACTCTTGTGTCTGAAATCGAGACCATGTTGAGTCATGTCTCGAATTGGGGCCGACTTAATTTAGTCCAGTTCAACCCCACCAAGACACAAGTGTGCGCGTTTACCGCAAAAAAATGTCCTTTTGTCGTGCCAATCAGTTTTGAGGGCACTCCTCTCGTTTCCAAGTCCTCCATTGGGATCCTTGGTGTTGACATATCGAGCGATGTCCAGTTTCGCGGTCATTTGGAGGGTAAAGCCAAATTGGCTTCAAAAAAACTGGGTGTGCTTAATAGAGCGAGGCAGTATTTCACGCCGGCACATTGCCTGCAGTTATACAAGGCGCAAGTCAGGCCTCATATGGAATACTGCTCTCATCTTTGGGCAGGTGCACCACAGTACCAACTACTTCCATTTGACCGTATCCAACGTAGGGCAGCACGTATTGCTGGCGATTCAGCTCTGTCTAGTCAACTGGACCCTTTGGCCTTGCGGCGGGACGTTGCGTCCCTTTGTATTCTGTACCGCATTTATAACGGGGAGTGTTCCGCTGAACTGTTTGAGTTACTGCCAGCAGCTGAGTTCTTACATCGAACTACACGCAATCGACTTAAATTCCATCCTCACCATCTTGATGGATGGCGGTCCTCCACTGTGCGTTTTTCCCGAAACTTTTTACCTCGAACGACAGTTTTGTGGAACAATCTCACTGCTGCAGTATTTCCTGACTGCTACGACATGAGGACCTTCAAGAAACGAGCGTACTCTCTTTTGAAAGGCCGGCAACGCATCAACGATACCTCTGGTGTCGCGGATGTCCATGGGCGGCGGTGATTGCTTACCATCAGGCGACCCGCTAGCTCGTTTGCCGCCTCTGCCATAAAAAAAAAAAAAAAAAAAAAAAAAAAACATTATTCGCTTGCTATAGCTTACTGTTTGTTTAGGATGTTTTGTGTTGTAACCGAGGTCAAATCTGAAGGGGCTCATAAAATCCTTGGCAGCATAAAGTGATGCCAGTGGGATATAAAATACCGACCGCGTTTTAATTAAACCATGAACTATTCAAAGGCTGTAATACTAAGTTGGCGAACTGCATAAGTTACCGCCTACAAAGTTTTGCTTTCAATGCCGATGTATTTGCTATACATAGTTAGCTGTGGTATCCTTAGACTTGCTAAGAAAGTTTAATTAAGCCTTTCGTCAAGATGAGCTAGGCGAAAACGGGCTCAGCTGAAAATAAATATTATTTTAATTGCCAATCAGAATCATGTAACGTGACAGAATAAAAATCTACCAAAGTAAAAAAACATTTTAGCCTTTGTTTTTGAACCAAAGAATAAATCTTCTAAACTGTTTTATTTATAACATTCCTTTCTATTTACATTCCTCAATTTTCTACTAAACAATCCAAGGAAAAGTCAGTACCTACATAGGTACTTACTTTGTTTTATTTCAATGAGTCCTAAGAGGGTATTCAATTATAATCACCTATTTGTTGTGTGGACGAAAGAAGACTAATTCGCAAATAATCTCTAAGCTGCCATTTTGTGGGCTGATCACGTCTGGCGAAAAACGGCCGGTTGTGGAAAAAAAAAGGAGAAAGGAAGGTTGAACTGGCCCTAGTAGGTTTAAAAGCTTTACAGCTTACCAGTTCGCTGTTAGTCAGACGAGAGCAATTGGGCTTAGTGTAATACTCTCTCAAGAAAATAAAAATCGTGCCTCGTCATAGATTGAGACGTAAAATCCTTTTTGTATAATTTACAAGAACCGTATGAACTAATAGGATTATTTTAAAAATAAGATCATAGCCGTCAGTGAATTCGGATCAAATGCCAGAGCAACTCGTTAGTGCCTCAGCAACCGTTTGGAATATCTGGGGTATTCGTTAGCCTACCCCGCAAGGCACTGGACCCGCGGGGTCAGTCGCGCACGGCGTTTTTAGAATTGGCCGACTGACCCCGTTACTCGTACCACGGGGTCAGTTGGGGTATAACTATTTTTGACTACGTCGACTGACCCCGCAAAATATTTTTTATGACTTCATCTACTGATAGGAACAAAATGAAACGTACAGGTCAGTAGAAAACTGTTAGAGGTTTATTGAACACAACTATAATTCTAAGAGCTCTTATGCTCAAATCATATATACATACATGTAATAAGAGTAAATAACTAAACAATTAAATAAAATCACGTTGCGAGTGAAATAATTTAAACAGATTTAGAATAATTTGCAGATAATCTTAACTAAGCTTATCAGTGCAATAAAACTAATTTGAAACTCACGATATTTTTAGTAAACCTAAGAAGACAGTTCCTTTATCAGATTGATATGTTCCCCATGTTCGCAGAGTGATTTGTGTATAATAAATTCATAGTATTTTTAGCTCTTACTTAATAAATGACGATTCTTTCTTGCACATTTTAATTTAATATATCAAAATTATTATTTAGCTACACGAATACAAGACAAAAACTAACATTTTGTATTCTACACCCCACGTTGCCCCAGTCCCCAGTCTGCCCCACGTTGGGCGCCATTGCGTCTTCCTCTCGTTGTAAATAGTAGTAGTTTAGATAAACATGGCCATTGCGTAATTGTTTCCGTTTGAGTAAATGAATAGGTATGGAAAACTGGTTTTTGATATTGCACTGGTTCACAACACCTCACATTACTGAATATTAATGGTAATTAATTTATATTTACAGATTTTTATTTAAAGGTAATTAATTTATAGAGCTCTGTCTGGCTCCGCAGTCGGTCTAGGTCTGAATCCCTGATCAAAAGAAATGCGAAAATAGAACATAATAGACAAATTTTGAATTTTGAATTTTGAATGGAAGTTAATTAGCGGCCAGTGGGCGCGCAGGTTAGGTTTTTCCAGCCATCATGGAGGCCTGAACATCCATGAAGGCTGGAAGGAACGGGCACCGTTACACTACTATTATCACTAGATAACATTGTAACTCAAAAACTGGAGAATTATTGTCAAGACACAATTATATCTTGCATTACTCAGTAAGGAGCCAAATTCGGACACAGTGTTTTATGACTTTTAAGTCTTAAAAGATTGCAAATAAGCTCTACTTTCAAGGAATATATCGCATTCCCTATCACCCTGTATTATAGTATAATTTGTGTGCGCATTTTGCAAACACTAAGACATTACGATAATGTATTTTAAATCACAGTGTTCTATAAATTAGTCAAACATATGCGTAAATATATCAAATGAAATGATTCCCGTATTATAAAACCATAGCTCTTGTTTAAATAAAAATATGTTAAATACCTTTTCGAAGCACTTTACTTCGGAACTGTAAACAAAAATAAAAATAATTGGTTCTTTGGAAATTTATTTATTGACCGGGGTCAGTCGACGTAGTCGAAAATAGTTATACCCCAACTGACCCCGTGGTACGAGTAACGGGGTCAGTCGGCCAATTCAAAAAACGCCGTGCGCGACTGACCCCGCGGGTCCAGTGCCTTGCGGGGTAGGCTAACGAATACCCCAATTCACGCCTCGCCCTCCTTATAGACTTTGACGTGTCAAAATAGATTGAAACAGAATAAAGAATTAAAAAGATATACCTACTTTCGAGAGAACTGTAAACGAATTCCTTTGCATTCTTAGACACCTTAAGTGTGTTTTGAAGGAGGTTCTCTGAATATCCTTTATTCTCATCCCTTCCAAACACGCAAGGCTCGTGACTTTTAAAAATTGGTTTAGTGTTACTAAACCGTCGGCATACTCTCCGCGCCTCGAGACCTTTTTATGCAAATCTTGAAGGATGTGCCGGGGTTTTTAATGAAACTGCGCAATTACTTTGATGAATACTGCATTCGTGACGTGACGACCCTCAGTAAGGAGGGTAAGTCTAAATTAAACGTCAGCTACATTGATTTAAATTGTTGGAGCGTTATCGTTTAAATTAGAGGATGGTACGGGTATCTGACACACGCTATTATTACATATGTAATTATAAATTACTGCCTGGCATTTGATATGTGGATTTATAGGATCATCAAATTGTATTTCATACGCATAGTATGCACATGATTTGTTATAGTTTTATTAAGACGGTTTTCGATTAATAATTATTATTAAATACCTTTCATTTTAAATAACACAAAAATATAGGTGAAAAGAAAACAATGTTTGATAAAGACCCGACTCGCCCATAACAAATGTTCCTAAAGTAACTAGATTAATACTGAGTGAAATCAAGTAAATAGATAGAGTTAAAAAGAAACGAAACGCAGACGCAATCTAATAAAAAAGTAGATGAGACTTCCTTACGCAGCTGGAATTTTAATCAATTTTGCGGGCAATAACTGGGGCGGGCCGCCCACGAGCCCTCGCAAATTACCGCCTTTAACTTCTATCGGACTGTATTCGTCAGGATAACAGCGTTAATTTAAAAAAAAACTTGGCCGCCATGAACATAGATACATAGGTATGCGAAATTGAGTTTACGCCCACTTTTGCTGCAATTTGCGCCGTCTACGTCTAATAAATCATTCGCATTTTGTATCATATCGTCGGCTAAAGTGTCAGACCTAGTAACTCCATTTTTTTTAAATTACGTTTTTATACTTTTTGTCAAAATCATTTTAATATTTTTATTTAACACTTTTACAATTGTACATACAAGAAGCTTGAATAATATTTATTTATTTACCTCATCAATGGTACTGTTGACAGCCGGCATTTAAATTCGTTCGCTGCTGAATGAAATATTTTAAAATAAAATAAATCGAACAAATCGTTCGTTACTTTATTTGCATGGTTGCAAAAATATTAATTTT